>OX465278.1:135359613-135729613 GCA_949987645.1 Tachina grossa | reverse complement strand
TGTTGATTTGGGAGTTGTTGTTTGTGTGTTCTTTTAGGTTTTGGTTATTTTTTTTGTTGTTTTATGTATTTTTGTTGATTTTGTTGTTGTTTTACATGTTGATGTTACTGTTGTAGTTGTTGTTACTTTTGATGCTTTATTCGTACTTAGTGTTGTTATACTTCGTATTGATGGTTTTGCGTTGCCGATTTGTTGTTGGTGTATACATTTGTATGTTATTGTTTTAGAATTTGTTATTTTTATGTTTTACTCATAGATATTATATGTAGTTACAGATATTCATCGTTTTTCATTTTGTAGATATTGTATATTACTATATTATGTATATTACTGCTGTTTAATAAAAAACATTTTTAGGATTTTTTTCCTGTTTTGAGTGTTGTTGGATTTTGTAATGATATCATTTGGAATAGTGTTAAATATTGTTGGTAACATAACAGATAGTGTACTTCTGCCATATTCGTTGCGAAATTTCTCAATCCGGTATCTCCCTTCAACGTTTCTTCTTGTTTGATGGTTGTGATAAATTTTATGTAGATACCTAGTATCATTGTAGAACTCTATTGCAAGTGATATGCGGTATAGACTAACGACGTTTAGTATGTTACGATCTTTAGCATAGTTTACAATCCTATTATCTATTGTTGCGTTGGGTTGTTGGGTATTGTGAAATTGATGTGTGTTATTGGTATGTATATGTGGTCTTATTAGTTTAAGTATTTTGTTCTGGATTTGTTGCAATTTTGCGCATTGCGTCGAGTTTCCCCATGCTGTAATACCATGACGCAAGTGTGGTTCTGCAAACGAATAGTAAACTTGCCGAATAACTTTGTCACTTGAGCAGTAGCTTAATCGATGCATCATGTATGAAGCTTTTCTTAGTTTTTTATGTACCTCTTTTATATGTACGTTCCATTTAAAATTATGATCAATGTAAACCCCGAGATATTTGTAAGTGGTAACAATTTCTATTATGGTATTGCATTGATCAGTATTATAATTAAAGTTTTCAAGTTTTGTGTTGTGCAGACATTCAGTGCTGTGAAATTTCAATGTTAAATTTTGGTACGAAATATGTGGTGGTTTGATATGCATCAGTTTAGTTTTCGTAGCGTTTATAACTAGGCCATTGTCATGACACCATTTCGCTGCAATATCTAATTCATCTTGCATTATTTTAGCAGCAACATTCAATTGCTTGTGAGCGACTACAATTGCAGTATCGTCTGCATATGCGAAAATCTTGCCAGTTTTTAACTTGTTAATCAATCCGTTTGAATATATTAAATATAGTATAGGACCTAATTTTGAGCCTTGTGGTACTCCATATTCTAAGTCAGTTTCTTCACTGAGATTATCTTTTACCTTGACATAGAATTTTCTATACTTTAAGTAGTTTTCAAATAGTTTTAGACATTGACTTCTAATGCCAATTTTTTCTAGCATACATAAAAGATTAATGTGCGACAGTGTGTCAAAGGCTTTGGTAAAATCTATAAAAAGTGTTAAGCAATGGTGATTTTTGCTCAATTGTGTATTAATGTAATCTGCGAAATTACCTAGCAGTTTATTGATGTTTTTGCCTTTTTGAAATCCAAATTGATTGTTGTTGATAATTTTATACTTTTCGATGTAACTTTTTAATCTCCTACAAAGTATTTCTTCCATTATTTTTTCTACAACTGAAAGTATTGCAATAGGACGATAGTTGTTACAATCTGTTTTTGTGCCATTTTTGTATATCGGCCTCACGTACGATATTTTTAGTGCGTCTGGTATGGTTGAAGTTTCAATAATAAGATTTATTAAGTTGGTTAAAATGGGAGTCATAATTTGTGCATTGTTTTTTAGATCTATGGGTCTAATACCATCAAAACCCGCACCTTTTTTAATATTTAAAGAGTTAATTATGTTGAAAATTTCTTCGTTATATGTTTGCCGAAATTGGAACGAGTTTGAAAGACTATTATAGGATTGATTGGATGTTTGTAATAATAATAATAATAATAATAATAATAATAATAATAATAATAATATGTAATAATAATAATAATAATAATAATAATAATAATAATATGTAATAATAATAATAATAATAATAATATGTAATAATAATAATAATAATAATAATAATAATAATAATAATAATAATAATAATAATAATAATAATATTTAATAATAATAATAATAATAATAATAATATGTAATAATAATAATAATAATAATAATAATAATAATAATAATAATAATAATAATACTAATATGTAATAATAATAATAATAATAATAATAATATGTAATAATAATAATAATAATAATAATAATAATAATAATAATAATAATAATAATAATATGTAATAATAATAATAATAATAATAATAATATGTAATAATAATAATAATAATAATAATAATAATATGTAATAATAATAATAATAATAATAATAATAATAATAATAATAATAATAATAATAATAATAATAATAATAATATGTAATAATAATAATAATAATAATAATAATAATATGTAATAATAATAATAATAATAATAATAATAATAATAATAATAATAATAATATGTAATAATAATAATAATAATAATAATAATAATAATAATAATAATAATAATAATAATAATAATAATATGTAATAATAATAATAATAATAATAATAATAATAATATGTAATAATAATAATAATAATATGTAATAATAATAATAATAATAATAATAATAATAATAATAATAATAATAATATGTAATAATAATAATAATAATAATAATATGTAATAATAATAATAATAATAATAATAATAATAATAATAATAATAATAATAATAATAATATGTAATAATAATAATAATAATAATAATAATAATAATAATAATATGTAATAATAATAATAATAATAATAATAATATGTAATAATAATAATAATAATAATAATAATAATAATATGTAATAATAATAATAATAATAATAATAATAATAATAATAATAATAATAATAATATGTAATAATAATAATAATAATAATAATAATAATAATAATAATAATAATAATAATAATAATAATAATAATAATAATAATAATAATAATAATAATAATAATAATAATAATAATAATAATAATAATATGTAATAATAATAATAATAATAATAATAATAATAATAATAATAATAATAATAATAATATGTAATAATAATAATAATAATAATAATAATAATAATAATAATATGTAATAATAATAATAATAATAATAATAATAATATGTAATAATAATAATAATAATAATAATAATATGTAATAATAATAATAATAATAATAATAATAATAATAATATGTAATAATAATAATAATAATAATAATAATAATAATAATAATAATAATAATATGTAATAATAATAATAATAATAATAATAATAATAATAATAATAATAATAATAATAATAATAATATGTAATAATAATAATAATATGTAATAATAATAATAATAATAATAATAATATGTAATAATAATAATAATAATAATAATAATAATAATAATAATAATATGTAATAATAATAATAATAATAATAATATGTAATAATAATAATAATAATAATAATAATATGTAATAATAATAATAATAATAATATGTAATAATAATAATAATAATAATAATATGTAATAATAATAATAATAATAATAATAATAATAATAATAATAATATGTAATAATAATAATAATAATAATATGTAATAATAATAATAATAATAATAATATGTAATAATAATAATAATAATAATAATAATATGTAATAATAATAATAATAATAATAATAATAATAATATGTAATAATAATAATAATAATAATAATAATATGTAATAATAATAATAATAATAATAATAATAATAATAATAATAATAATATGTAATAATAATAATAATAATAATAATATGTAATAATAATAATAATAATAATAATATGTAATAATAATAATAATAATAATAATAATATGTAATAATAATAATAATAATAATAATAATAATAATAATATGTAATAATAATAATAATAATAATAATAATAATATGTAATAATAATAATAATAATAATAATAATAATAATAATAATAATAATATGTAATAATAATAATAATAATAATATGTAATAATAATAATAATAATAATAATATGTAATAATAATAATAATAATAATATGTAATAATAATAATAATAATAATAATAATAATAATAATAATAATATGTAATAATAATAATAATAATAATAATAATAATAATAATAATAATATGTAATAATAATAATAATAATAATAATATGTAATAATAATAATAATAATAATAATAATATGTAATAATAATAATAATAATAATAATAATAATAATAATAATAATAATAATATGTAATAATAATAATAATAATAATAATAATAATAATAATATGTAATAATAATAATAATAATAATAATAATAATAATAATAATAATAATAATATGTAATAATAATAATTATGCGGATGATGCCAGAAGAAAGCTAAACCAAGTCATGATAAGAACCCAAACATGGCTGGAGGACCACGGACTGGAGCTCGCAAAAAATAAAACAGAGGTTATGCTGATGACGCGAGGGCATATGCCACTTGAAGTAAATATTCAGATAGGTGATATGCCCCTAGTCACGAAGAAGGTTGTAAAATATTTGGGCGTCAATCTCGATAGTAGGCTCAGTTATTGGGCTCAAATACAACACGTAGCTAACAAGGCAGCAAAAGTGACAGGTATGCTGAGCAGGCTGATGGCAAATATTGGCGGACCAACGCAATATAAGAGGAGGCTGATTATGGCAACCACCAACTCAATACTGCTTTATGGCAGTGAAATTTGGGGAGATGCGCTGAGGGCAAAGACCAAACGGAAAGTGTTGGAGGCAGTACAGCGCACAGCGGCACTCAGGGTGGCGTCAGCATATCGCACAGTTTCAAGCGCAGCGATCTTCGTGATAAGCGGAGAGATACCTGTTGACCTCCTGGCTCGTGAGCGAAAAGAGGCATGGGACACCAAAGGACAGGATCCTATCGTCAGTGCCACAGATCGGAGATCTCAAACCATTCAGCGATGGCAAAGCCGATGGAGCACGGAAATGACAGGCAGATGGACGGTGCGGCTCATACCCAATATCGAAAGATGGATACAAAGGAACTTTGGGGAGGTTAACTACTTTTTGACCCAGTTTCTTTCAGGACATGGATACTTTCAGAAGTATCTTCACCGCATGGGTAAAACAGGAGACCCTAGGTGCATCTACTGTGACGCGACATATGATGATGCCGAGCACACGAGCAGATAGAAGATTTCACTCCAGAAAACATAGTTCATAAAATGCTGGAATGCAGGAACAAATGGAACGCTGTCGGCTCCTACATCGAACACGTTTTACGAATGAAAAAAAAAGACCTCGATGCATTACGGCAAAACGAAGACCTGGAACACGAGCAAGGAGCATCACGACTGCAGACATGACGGGCCCAGACGTGGGCAAATAAAGAAGAGTCCTTTTTAGAAAAATGTTTCTGGGCCTTCCCGAAGTAATACAGATAGCAGTCCCGGGAAGGCAACTAACCAGAAAGGGAGGAGGGAATGTTTTAGTGGAATCACCACACGACGCAGCTGGCGACGGTCGCTGTATGTGCGAAGGCATTTTTAACCCTACCTCAACGTCAAAAAAAAAAAAAAAATAATATGTAATAATAATAATAATAATAATAATAATAATATGTAATAATAATAATAATAATAATAATAATAATAATAATAATAATAATAATAATAATATGTAATAATAATAATAATAATAATAATAATAATAATAATAATAATAATAATAATAATAATAATAATAATAATATGTAATAATAATAATAATAATAATAATATGTAATAATAATAATAATAATAATAATAATAATAATAATATGTAATAATAATAATAATAATAATAATAATAATAATAATAATAATAATAATAATATGTAATAATAATAATAATAATAATAATAATAATAATAATATGTAATAATAATAATAATAATAATAATAATAATAATAATAATAATAATAATAATAATAATAATAATAATATGTAATAATAATAATAATAATAATAATAATAATAATAATAATAATAATAATATGTAATAATAATAATAATAATAATAATAATAATATGTAATAATAATAATAATAATAATAATAATAATAATATGTAATAATAATAATAATAATAATAATAATAATAATAATAATAATAATAATATGTAATAATAATAATAATAATAATAATAATAATAATAATATGTAATAATAATAATATGTAATAATAATAATAATAATAATAATAATAATAATAATAATAATAATAATAATAATAATAATAATAATAATAATAAAATAATAATAATAATAATAATAATAATAATAATAATAATAATAATAATAATAATAATAATAATAATAATAATAATAATAATAATAATAATAATAATAATAATAATAATAATAATAATAATAATAATAATAATAATAATAATAATAATAATAATAATAATAATAATAATAATAATAATAATAATAATAATAATAATAATAATAATAATAATAATAATAATAATAATAATAATAATAATAATAATAATAATAATAATAATAATAATAATAATAATAATAATAATAATAATAATAATAATAATAATAATAATAATAATAATAATAATAATAATAATAATAATAATAAAAATAAAGATCAAAGAAAACAAAATTTCAAATTGAAAAATGAATTTTTGTTTGCTATATATATATATATATATATATATATATATATATATATATATATATATATATATATATATATATATATATATATATATATATGTACTTATTATGAAACTGAAGCTTTCGAATTAACTATGTTTTTCTTAATACACTGCTCAAACTTAGCATTTCATTTAAAATTTTAAAATACGGAATTAAGTTCGAAATTTCGAGCATGCGATATGTATGTAGTATGTGTATATATGTTACTTTTACTCCTGTAAGGAACATATGGACACAGAAAATTTTATGTATGTATGTTAGATATGTAAAAATTAATTTCGAATTCAAGTGAAAAAAATTAATTCCTATTATGCTTAAAACTTTGAACTTGTGCTCGAAATTTAGCAAATATAAATTTCAACGTCATCAAATATGAAAGTATTTTTCTCTAATTTTGCAAGTGATAACTTTTCATAAAATACAAAAAATATGTGCTTTCTCCAAAATTATTTTTTCGAAATGTTCGGTATCTTAAAATGATTTATTTATAAGACTTAAAGTTATACTGTTATGTATATATATTCAATACTTACACGCATATTATAGGGATGTAAGTCACAAAACTCGTGATGTCAAACTTCGTCCTCCAAAGACATAAGCAATGGATTTACATATTCGAAACCTTCAAACTCTGATTGATCTATATTATCAATAACACGACTATAATTTTGACAAGACAAAAACACCACAAAAGAGACAGAAAGAAATAGTTTTTTAATTAAAAATATATATAATAAAATTAAATCGTATTTTAAAAAACATTTGCTTAAAAAAAGATTCGAGGTTATATTTCAATGCTATACTAAGTAGAAAAATCTAAAATTTATAACTTACTCATCGTCCGGTGTTAATTGCACCGCTTCGCCAGTAAATTCTGGTGGGAAATTTGCCAAATCACGATCTGAATCTAAACGTGGCTTAAATGGTGGCGTAACTTGCTTATAGGCAAGCTTTTGATTTATTTGTATTACATGGTAAATGATGAACATGAAAGTAAAGCATGATTCAATGTTGTAGTTTTTCGTTAAAGAAAATAAAATAAATAAAAATAAATTTGAGAGATTGTTGTATTTAATGGAAAGTTGATGATTATTTAAAGCTTAGCTAGAATTTCGTTGATTTCAATGAAGGCACTCTTGATTTTCAGGAAGATGATGAATGATCCATATAACATACCCAATTTGATTTTTAGTAGTTGTCCTCTTAAATATGCGCATACCTTGACTACACATTTAGAACCAATTTTTGGGTTAGAGATTAAACTTGGTTTCTTTTTCTAATTCGAAAATTAATTTCATCTTAGACCCCTTTTATACACACAAAGTTTACTTTACAAGGTCTTAACTCAGAGAACGTATTCCTCTCTCTGTCTTTATCCCAGCTGATTTGAGACTTTGCAAAGTAAACTTTCCGTGTGTAAAAGGGGTGTAACATGAATTGAGTTTGATGCTTCTGAGTGGTAGTTTAAACTTCTGAGGAACTGAGGACAAAATAGTGGCAACAATTTCTTTGCAAAAGTTATACTGCTTTTTTTGGAGAAGAAGAAGCTGCCTCATTTTAATATTTACAAGTAAAATATTTTCTGTTAAAGTAAAAAATATGTATTTTATTTAGAATTTTTTTTAGTTATTTTGGCATATCATTTTATTTTTAAGTTAAATTTTACTGCAGCGTATGTTGTCGGTATTAATGTAAGGTTAAACCACCACAATTGACCGCTTAAACTATCAAACAAACCATATAATTGATAGACCAAAAACTACACACAACAACATTTACAAACCTTCCCTAATAATGTAAATGTAATCTCGAATCTTAAACTCAAAAAGTGGCTCTTAAATGTTTTCTAATTTGTTTATTTCTTTTTACGAGTACAATTTTGTTTTCAACTATTATTTTCTATAAATAAATTATTAGATTAGAAAGAGGGATGTGTAACATGCTTCCAGGCAAGTTAAAAGAAAAAAGAATTAATAAACCAAGTAACATTTACATACATATATTCATATTGATTATGTTAAGGCGGCAAATGATAAAAAAATTTTACAATTGAAAATTGCCATTGAATGTATTTTGCATGTTAAAAATTTTTGAAAAAATAAATTAAAAGCAAAAAAACCATAAAAATCTATATATTTATATGTATATTCCAAAATTATTTCAAATCCAGCATGATACGAAGCTACTAACACTTATTAATGGCTTTTTGTCCTATCAAAAACTGTAAAAATATAAAAATTTTTTATCGTTGGAAATTTCGAACTTAATTTCGAACTTTCAAAATTTGCGTTAGGATAATTGTAATGTCATCCTAAAGTAAATAATATGTAAAATTTTTAAAATTGTTTATGCTGAAGAAAATTTTTCACAACTTACAAACATTTCGGTGTACAAAATTGTGTATACATATTTGTATTTTGTTCTCGCGGGCAAAAAAAATTTTGTCTTGTGAAAAATTACGAAAATATAGGCTTTGCATGTTCGAAAATTCGAAATTAATTGTCGCATAAAAAATTGTAAAAATATAAAAAATTTTATATGTTCGAAAATTCGAACTTAATTTCAAACTCTCGAAATTTAGGTTGGCATAATTGTAATCTAACCCTGAAGTAAATAATATGCAAAATTTTGAAAATTTTTGATGTTAAAAATTGTTTTCGCAACTTAAAAAAATGTCGGTATGCAGCATTATGTATACAAATTTGTATTTTGTTCTCGCTAGCAAAAAAATTAATTTGTCCTATGAAAAATTGCGAAAATATGAAATTTTTCATATGTTCGAAAATTCGAACGGCATTATGTATACATATTTGTATTTTTATAATTTAAAATTTAGATCTAAAGGGGCCCATACACTACAACAGCATGCATGCGCAATCAAGTGTTTGTGCCAGCGGTTTGGTCGTGTATTGGCATTTTGTGCGATTGTACGGTTTGCTGTAGCGATGTCAAGTAGAGTTTGATATTTTGCTGATGGTACCAGCTCGCTGGTAGCTCAGTTGAGCAAAGTTGTCATGGAGCAAACATGCATTTAAGTAATATAATTTGTTGAAATATAATTTGTTTCAATGGTAAACAGAATTTTAGAACTTTAGTTATACATAGCTGCTAATTTTAACAACATACCAATAATAATTGCAACAAAATATGTGTCACTATCCATAACCACCCTTCCCGAAATTTTGTAAGAAATGAATATTGTACCAGCTTGCTGGTATGTTGTGTGGTTCGAGCATGAATGCTCAATCGCTTGATTGTGCGTGCATGCTGTTGTAGTGTATGGGCCGCTTAAGTTCGAAATTTTGCAAAAAAAAAAAAAATTAAAAATTTTGGAAAATTATTTTCTTCAGAAGAAATCTTTCATAACTTATTCAACCAAGAACACAATGTGTAACAAGGCGTTTTGTAACAGCAAGAGTAGAAAGCTCTGCTGTACGAATGAAAATAATGAATTTAAAATCATAATTTTATTAAGAGGAATAGATTTCTTGAAATGTTTAAAATTCAGTTACAGAAAATAAAAAAAAAATAACTTACTTATCTTAAGAAAATTAGTGTAAATAACACACTTATTAATTATACAAAAAGAAATTTTTAAAATCATAAAACATTCAACATATTTAAAGACATTGATATATACAAAATAAGTTAAAAAGAAAATCATTTTAAAGGAAGCTGTCGCAAGTTATTGTTGTATATGTAAGCCATTTAACAATTTAGTATACACGTTAACTAAACTTATAAACTTACGGATCATCTGGCGTCAAATCAGCCGGTTCTCTGGTAAATTGAATATCAAAATTTGTTGTCATAAATGGATCGCCAGGATCAAATGTAGGTATATATGGTGGTGGTACTTCCTTACGTGCAATCTTATAAATTTTAATGGATTTTATGTTTGTTTGTTTTTTTTTGCACATAAAATTTATCACATCAAAATATTAAAAATTGAATTATAATGTTTTTCATTTCAAAGAAATAAGTTAAAATATACAATCATCAAACTTTCACCGTTTCTTTTCGATACATGGATATTAAAAAAAAAGGAATATTTTAACAAAATAGTTGCAACAAATGCTACACTTACCATTTCCCAATCAATAACTTTAAAGAAGGGATGATTTTTAATATCCATAAAGGCGGTCTCACGATGACAGCCCAAGCGATCAGCTGGATTTTTATTTAAGAAACCTTTGAGTACCGAAGCAGCTTTAACACTTAAAGAGCGTGGTATACGTATAGTTTTTTCCAAAATCACTTGGAAAAGATAATCCTCAGTGTTCTAAGAGAGAAATTAAAAATTAGTTAGTAAATTTATTTTTGGAATAAAAATAAAAAAATTTGAGTTTACGAAATATAAAACAAAAATAAACGCAAGAAGATCGTTGGTTTCCCATTTCTGCGACATTAAAATTCGTACAAAACACTGCACAGAACAGCACAGAACCCAAATAACACGGTTTTGCATGAAACTGGCAGATCTTGAAAACTAACCTACCTTACTAACATAAGAATGGCATATTCCAAATTGCGATTTATCGTACAGACCACAAGGATATACATATGTAATTAATAGTCAAAATTTTTTCTTACGACCATTTAAAATGTGATTTTTTTTATATTTGGCAAATAGTTAAAAATAATTTTTGAAGTTCGAATTTCATTTGAATTTTTCGAACTTAATTTCGAATTTTTTTATGTAAAGTAAAATATATCTTAAAGCTTATAATGGGTCAATTTTACAATTAATTTGGTTTGAAAATTCGAAATTAATCCAAATATCATGGTATATTTAATTAATATTAAAGAGAAAGCCGGAGCTTTAATTAGACATTTTAAAAGTAAACCCCCTTATTCAAAAATATATTTTACTTGAGCTTTAAAGTTCGTAGTAGTTACCAAGCGCTTTAAGGCTAACATTGCTTTGTTAAGAAATTGTATTCAAAAGACAACTTTAATTATTTTGTGATTTAATAATAAATTCTGGTAACACCACCGTGTTCAACAACCATTTCACAGCTTATGATGTACAACATCGAATAAAATTTCATTCGAGTATTCAACTAATTTTTTATTTTGTTAAATACATTTTTATTATCTTGAAGTTAAGCAACCTAATTTAAAACATATAAGCTTATGACATGGAAGCAAAACAGATAAACATTTTTATGAAGTAAAAGTAACAAAATATGATGAACATAGAAAAATTATGTCAATTATTTAATTCGAACGAAAGGAGTAATTGAATATCCAGATTTTTTTCGATTTGTTTTGCTTGAATGTACATCACTAAAACATTTTTGTATAATTGTATTTATTTTAATATTTTTTTATGGATTTTGCTATGTATTTCGAATCAGTTGGATAATTTAGTGATATTTTCCATCACATGACAGAAATAATAAATTTAAGATAAGAGCTAGCACTTCTAGCTTCATTTTCAGATGTAACATGAATCAATATGTGCTATATTAACAAAAATATTTGAGGTACAAAATACACATTTTGGAAATACCAACTTAAAGTAGCCTTAACAAACGTAGGTGCCTATTTTAGAATTTTGATATAATAATTTTTTTTGAATACAACTTTACTTAACATTGCTTTTCAAAGCTTTGTTAAGTTTTTTTGAATACGACCCAAAATAAACAAAACGCATATCAAATTTTAAAATTATTTCAAGTTTATAAAATTATATTTTTTTTTACATAAAAAAAATATTCTGGAATAATGTTACAAATTTCGAACTCAGTATCGAATTTCAGTATATTTCAAACATATTTCAGTCTTTACTTTTGTAAAGTGTTAGCGTAAACTTTTAAAGTCGCGTAATATTAAATTTAATTTCGAGAGTTTAGAAATTGATTCAAAATTGATGGCCCTTCTAACTCTCAGAATTTTTTATAGTTACGAATGAATTTAATAATTTAATTTACCTGATCCGGATTTTCCGAGGCCCCAGCTATGTCGAAAGGACTGCGCCCAGCCAGCATTTCATACAGCAATACACCCAAAGCCCACCAATCAACTGAGAAACCATAATCTTCACCCCTTAAAATTTCCGGCGCGATATAATTGGGTGTGCCACAGAACGTGGAAGTTGTATCACCGGGACGTATGCCCTCTTTGCACATGCCATAATCCGTCAGCTTTATGTGACCCTCGTGATCTAATAGAACATTATCCAATTTCAAATCTCGATAGATAATACCTTTTTCGTGCAAGAAATTCAAGGCCAAACTTATTTCGGCCGCATAGAATCGAGCATGCTCTTCGGGCAAACGTCTTTGACGTTGCATGTGATACATAAGATCACCACCACGCACAAATTCAATAACAAAGAACAGACGTGATGGTGTCTGGAAGCACGAATGTAAACCCACCAGAAATGGATGGTTCGAGGCCGTTTCGAAAACATGTTTTTCCGTTTGCACCCAATCAATGTCCTCGTCATCGGTCACCAAGGCCTTCTTAATAACTTTCATGGCATAAATGCGCCTAGTCTTTTTCAGTTCCACCATCAATACCTTAGCATAACTGCCGCGACCAATTACGCGTATCAATTCGAAATCGTCCAATGAGAATTGACGCTGCGAACCCATTTCAATTTCTTCTTTATTTTGTGTGCCCATATGGGAGCCCACCCCACCGACACTTGATGCCGAAGGCATATACTCCTGATCCGATGAAATGCAAGACTCATCGGCTCCCGGATGCAGCGGTGGATAGTCGGGTATGGGTGGTGGCATTTGTGGTAATTGTTCGGCGTAATCATCTTCAGAACCTTTGGGCACCAACGGTTTGACATCTTCATTCGAACAGGGTTTCTTAACAAGTTTATGACATTTTTTGTGAACCAATAATTTGCATTGTATGCACTTGAAACCTTGACGTCCCAAACCCCAGATGCGATCTTGACAATAAGCGCAAAATGCACGCTAAATGGAAAAAAATTAAACAAAAATCAAACACAAATTTAATTTAATTAAATAACCAACCATTTTACAAGACAAAAAAAGGTACTTACTCTATTAAAACGTTTAGCTTGGAATATATGACCATTAACCCTGTACAGCTTGCGCCATCTTCTGGCACCCCGCCGATAAATGCTGCCTGTTTGTTAAAAAGTAATAAATAAAATATTATGAATATATTCAAATTTTAAAATTGAAAGAGAATAACTTACGATCTTCGCCGTCACATAATAATCCAGGTGCGGCAGGAACATTTGGAAAAACTGTGAAAAGAATGATTTTTTATTAAGTATGAAATGTTGAAACATGTCAATTAAAAATAAAGAGAGATAATAACGAGTTAAAAAAATAATAAAATTAATACAAAAAAAAAATTGTGGAAAATATCTTAAATTTGAAATAAAAGCTTCGTTCATTTATTGCTTTTATTTTGTTAATCATAAAGAAATATTCCGAAATATGTAAATTTGTGAGGGCCAATTTCACCAACCACATACACAGTAAGGGACAAAATTGTTCACAAAATAGTAGTTATTAAGAATATGCTTTATTATATTTTTATAGATATTATTCTATTTGAATATTATATACTTTTTGTAATTCATAGGTAATGATATAATAAAAAAAATGGTTTAACTTAAAAATATTTTATTTCATAAAAAATTCAAAAAAAATATTTTTTTAGAGTGTAGGTGTGAACAATTATGACTCTCGTCGAGGCAACATAGTAATTTAGCTGTTAATATTTTGTATGTCCACCACGAGCGGCTTTAACAGCGTTTATTCTTCTGGGCATACTTTCCACAAGATTTGTAAGAACTGCTTTGTCAATATCTTCCCAAGCTCATCCAATGTATTAGGCTGTTCTTTTTTAGCAAATATTTTCCTCTTTAATATTGACCACAGGTGTTCAATCGGGTTCAAATCAGGCTATTGAGGAGGCCAATCTAAAGCCTTAATCCCATTGCTAACAAGCCACTACTTAGTAATTTTAGACGTGTGCTTGTGGTCGTTATCTTGCATAAATATGTCGCTCTGACCAAGTTCCAAACCAAACTTGGGAGATATTAATCTTCCAGAATGGTAATGTAGTCAGTAGCACACATTTTACCTTTTATTCGTCGAAGAACTCCAAGCTCATTACCACGAAAACAACCCCAAGCCATCAGTGAACCACCTCCAAATTTAAATGTGCTGCATAAATTGCGCTCTTTAACACCAACACTTTTATCTACCCATGTCCACTGTCGTCCGTCTGATCCTATTCTGTTGATTTTGGTATCATCTGACCACGTAACGCGTTTCCAGACTTCTACTGTAAATTTTTCATATTTTTTGGCAAAGGCTAATCTTTTCTTTCGATTTTTTTCGCTTAAAAATGGTTTTTTAGCCTTGGTTCGGGCAACGAATCCACATGCTAGTAAATTCCTCCGAACTGTTTTAGCGCTAACATCTATGTTATGCTCTTCTTGAAGGATTTTTTTACCTCAACAGCTGTATTAACCGCTCCTGTTGTGATCATTCGCTTAGCTACGCGGATATCAGCGGGTGAAAGTTTCTTTGGGCGACCTGCTTTGTTGCGTTAGATATTTAAATCACTTTGTTTTTTTATTTTATTTACTAATCCATTTAAATCTTATATTTTTGGGCAAGTGTACGATATGTGAGCCTTTAAGTTAAATCTTTGATGATATTTTTCTTCAAAGAAGCTTCCACAGGTCTTGGCATTATAAAATATGTATGTAAATCTAAACACAATATTATTACAGATTTAGTTTAAAAACAGTTTCAGAAATATTTTACTTACTTAAGAACCGATCCACAAAAATTTAATTAATAGTAATTAAAAAGTTACTAATTATATATAGCTTATTTTGTAAGGGACAAAAATGTTCACACACGTGTTTCCTTTTTTCACTTTATAATAAATAAAAACATAACGGCATTTCTGAAACAGATACATACATATGTCATACAACATCAAACAGCATGCCACTCAATATGTACAATTTTAATAGTTACCAGATGTATTATGAAAAAATATTTTTTTTAAGAATTTTTTTAACTTTTTCTGTGAACAATTTTGTCCCTTACTGTACATATTTAAATATAAATTCATATTTAATCCTGTTCCACGATGTCACCAGAAATCGTTCAATCGAATACTTATATTGAAAACAACAACAAATTGTATATTGTTATTGTTGTTTGCAATGCATGTTGTCGATCGAACGATTTCTGGTGACATCGTGGAACAGGCCTATAAAAGTTGTTTTTCAATATTTTATTTTATTTTTTCAATGAAAAAGAACTTTTAAATATGAATTGATATTTGAATAAAGATGATGAAATTAAATTAAATTATTATTAAACTTATTAAAATAATAAACTATTTTCAAAGCTGTAAAAAAAATTGCGGATTTTATTGTTAATTTTAAAAGCTCCATCTATGTATGTGCAGACAAGAGAGATTTTTATTGCTCGTAGAACACGTTTTCAAATTAAACTTGTATGATTTATTTTTACAGTTTTCTAATTAAAAAAAAATTATTGTTTCAGTGAATAAGAAAGCACTCAAATCGAAGTTTCAACCATTTTTGAGCAAAAACATAAAAAAGCTTTTAAAATCGAATCACCTTTAGAAACGCCGCTTTTAAAAATATCGGGCTTATTTTTAAAGCTACTTGATCCCTTAATACAAAGAATTATTTTAATGCTTTTAAGCTTTAGGGAATATTAAGAAAATACATAATCAGGACAATCATGAATAGAATTCCGCGAGAAATTTCTCCCTTTTCCAATTAGAATTTTTTTTTAGTTTGAAATTGTTTCGCGGGAAAAATTTCTTGCGTAATTTTATTTATGATTGCCCTCAATAGCTTTAAGATGGGATTTAAGCTTTAAAGAAAAAAAATTGAAACGTTTCATGGAGAGTGGCCGTCTTTTTTTGTAAATTTATAAAGCTTTAAAATATGATTTGTTTCAATTATGAGATGAAATTGGTCGCATTCATAAGACGTAGCTGTTGAGCTAAACAGTTGTGAAACTGTTGGCCCCAAAAATTACGTCTTAGAAACGGCTTGATGGATAAAGTTTAATTTTATATCTTTATTTCGGTTCTTCATCGCATTTGTAATGTAAAATTTAACAAATATTTTCTCCTGCCACCTAAAAAAGCATAGAAAAGGCATAACTCTATTCGATTAGCTGTTTAGGCTGAGCACAACATGTTGACTATAGGTAGCGTAAAAATTTTGTGATGGAAAATTACTCAACTGTTGAGTGCAGCGGAACTACTCAACTATGCGTTTATAAGACAAACACTCAACGGTTGCGCAACAGCTACGTCTTATGAATGCACCCATTATATTTATTTAAACGGAGTGAGACCATTTTAATAATTTTTATTTACTGTCCACATTACGAACGGGCAACGTCTCAGGAAAATTTTTATAAAAAGCACTAAATTTTTCGATTAATTTATATAAAAAAATTTTAGGCGATTTGACTGTTTTTAAAGTGGAAACTATTTAAACTTTACCTTAAATTTAACTTTTTATTATAACAACAATGTGAATAGAAGAATTGGAGGCGATTAAAACTAGGGCTTTTAAGGGCCATTATTACAACTTAAAGTTAGTTAAAAGTAGGATTTTATCGGACGTATTCATTTGCAACATTTTACTTTAACCTAAAGTGAACGATAAATTACAGGCAAGTTTATCCTACTTGGTAAGTTAAATCCAATTCGCAATAATGGAAAGTTTAATATACGTCCGATAAAATCCTACTTTTAACTAACTTTAAATTGTAATAATGGCCATAATTCTGTTATTAAAACAAAGAAAATGGACAGCTTTCATTTAAGTTTTTTATATGCCAATTAAAAATGAGCAATTTCTTGAATAATAAAAAAATTAACGTAAAGAATGACACTCAAGCAGTGAATAGAGCAAACATCCGCAAATAAAATTAAATATCAATTGAATATAAATAAGTATTATGTAGAGATGACTAAATCAATGTCATAAAAAATTAATAAAATTCTAAAAATATGTATGAGAAATTTCTTAATATGTATGAAAAAAATCATACAAAATGATTCCGAAAATAAGAGATAAATTACACACCAAAAGCTCAAGAAGAGCTTAAAAAAAGTTCAGGGGGTCTACTTTGTAATTCGAAATGAATGAAAATATTTTGGAATTTGTATGTCAATTACATGCAAATTCGGAAGAATTTTTTTACGTTCCGAATTATACAGTAGACCCCAGATTATTACGAAGGTAGTGCAAAAAATAGTCGAATTTTCGGTATTCGAATTCATACAACTCCCAGACCAACCTCGTATAAAACTGTTTAACATTTAAAAAAATAATTTAATTCAATTTAAATATAAAAAATAAGAAAGCAAAAAATACTAACTGCCAGCACCGCCACACATAAAAAAGGCTGAAGTCTGTACACCATAAATGCTGGCTGCATCACAAATTCCACTCCAAATAATCATTATGAATATGAAATATTTAAAATAAACAAATTTCGAAAAAGAAAAACTCTTTGTATACAATGTTTTTTTTTGTTGTTGCCGTTTCAAAAAAAAAATAAAAATAACGAAAAGAAAAACGCGTTTTGAAGTAACTGAATCAAAAGCGCTTTGAAAATTAAAAACCACATGAGAACAAAAACACAAACACACACTAAATTCGTTTGTTTATTTTTTTAAATCAAATGGCAGCCACATTTCATAGTGCCTTTTCCAAATATTAGTTATTTATTAGAATTTTGTTATTTTGATAAAAGATAATTTTAATGCGAGTATTTTCTATTCCTTTTACATTTGTCGATTAGTCAATAATAACAACAAAAAAAATAATAATAAAAATCGAAAGAACGCACAATGAAACGTTGTCGGTCACAACAAATAACTGAACTGTTCGTTGACGAAAAATTTCACTAAAACTGTGGCGAATGGGTACTCGAATGTAAAAAGAGACCCCTAAACGAAAATACAGCAAACACATCAGTTTAATTAAAGCAACATATGTATGCAGTAGACCTCTGCACAAGACCACTTACAAGAACTTTTCTTAAGACATGAGGGATTTCTCAAATACTTTACTACAGCGAAATCTTCTAAAACCAACTTATAACAATACTTATAATAAAGAAGAAAATAAAGAAGAAAATAAAGAAGAAAATACTTCGTGACCGATGAATTTGTGATGCTTGCTTCTTCCCAGACATGGGGCGTATACAAACATCATGCATGTATGTGTATACACACACGTTGTTTGTATGATCTTTTATTTTTTTGCGCACATACAAACGCACATATGCATTGACATTAGTTGTGTGCGCTTGCTTTAAACAAACCTCCCTTAAACACATAATACCCTGCAGTCAGACTGGGGCCAGTGTCTCTATGTCAACACTATAATTCTAGTAGTAGTTACATTGTCTACAATTCCTCTTCTATTCGTCAGTACAAAAGAAATAGAGAAAACAGATGTGGTGTATTTCTGGTGGATTTTGCAACAACTTGTCAATATACATAAATTAAGGTATAGAAATGTACCAGTAAATGTCTGGTTGGTATGTCTCCATGTTCCCATAAGAACTATGAATTCACTACCTAGTTAATTGTTTTAGTGTTACTAGTAGAATTTCAATGACAAGCACTTGCTAAATGTTTATAGCATAAAGTATTGTATGGGGAATAATTGTAGAGTAGTACTGGTGACAAAGTCAAAAGCGACTCAGTACATTTTCACTATTCGCACTTTCTGCAGGGTAGCTTACCATCTACATCTTACATACACACTCAAACGTACAATATGCAAAATAACAAGCATACACGCATCAACACTACTTCTTTTAAGTGTTTGTTATGAACAAGAAGTCTTCGCGACATCGCTTAGAAACGCTCATATACACGTACATCAATACATCCATCGTGCTTCGCTTATTAAACGACATCATTTATTATTGGTTTAGTATAATATTTACATGCTACAAACAATACATTTAAAAAACAAGACATATTCACATTTCGAGACTGTTTACGCAGCCCTCTAGTATGTAATACATCAACACACATTAGCTCATTCATTGACTTGTACGAAGATTTTGGAAGATAGGCATTCGTACTCAAAAGGAAACGTAGAAGGAGAACAATATGTATGTACTTAGTTAAGAATATGGACAATCAGCACGAGCGGCGATACAATTAAATTGTTTCATAAATTGTCCAATACACTTGTTGTTGTTATACATTTGACTCATTTTAAAAATGCTTGAACGAATGATCAAAAAGTCCAGTCCAGTCGCACATATGGCGATTTTTCAACATGTTTGGTGGACTTGGCGACATGGCGATTTTTCTGGCGATAAATAAATTTGTTGGCGATTTTATGGCTATTTTTAATAAAATTGAACTTCAAAATTTTTGTAATTCCGAAAACTCTTCTGCATGAAATTGATTTTTCCTATAAAGGGTGATTTTTTAGCAACTTTATTTTTGGCAACACTTTTTTTTGGCAACTCAGTTGTTTTCGTGTATCATGTTACTGTTAAACATGTTCAGTTTGGTCTATAATTTAACCATGAATCGACTTACAAATGAACAACGCTTGCATATTATTAAATTTTATTATTAAAATTCATGCTCTTCCATTTTATGATCAGTTTGGGCTCCTTTCCGAGGCGACTATTCGGAATCTTGTGACTAAATTTGGCACCAAAATTACATTATTGAACATCAAACCACCAACACGCATACGTAGAGTGCGGACAGAGGAAAATATCGAAGCTGTATACTGCCGTGCTGATAATGACCGTGAGGTATTGATTCGGCGCCGTTCGCTGCACTATAGTGCGATGATTACAATTTTTTTTTTTTTCGCCCAAAATGAAAGAGCTGGACTTGGCTGACATGAGGTTTTAGCAAGACGGTGCCACATGCCACAAACCACTCGAAACAATGGTCCAAATTGACAGGCGAGTTAGGTGACAGTTTATTTTACGTTTGAGGACGGTCAATTGGCCGCCTAGAAGCCCGCAAAAGAAGGAATATAAAGCTCTTCTAGAAGGCATCCCTGCTCCTTATTTTTCCCGCTGGGCTTGTTAGTTTGTTAGGCTTTATGGAAAAAACGGGTAAACCGATTTTTATGAAATTTAAAACATAGATAAACCTGCTTCTAAAATAACACATAGGTCCTTATTATGAGTTGCATTGAATTTTCTATCTTCGCTGGAACATTAAATTATGAGCATCGAAAATTTCACTGAGCAACGAATTTTCTATCGAACAGAATTTTGCTTTCGATGCGGTGATGATTTTAATGTAAAACTTATTAAATTTTGTATGAAAAATTTGGAATAAAATACATTTCAAATTAATTTTAAATTTTACGAATATGGGGGACAGTCTAGATTTTTTAGTTTTGATATTTGTATGCAAAAAATATTTTTTGAAATGAATTTTCGTTATTTTTCATACAAATTAGAAACGTTTAGAAACGATTTTTTTTTATCTGCCTATAAGTATTAAACGAGTGCCTTTATTTTTATTTTTAGGCATCTAAACATAAATTTCTAGCTATTTTTGGTACATTTTTTGTAAATCTAAAGTCGTAAGGACTAAAAATTTTGAAAGGTTTCGCTTATGAAGGAACATCGTCAGTTTGCTGTGCAGGACCAAGAGTATTTTAATTTCCATTACTCTGTAGATTATTGAGCTTAAAAATCTTTGGCGATAAGTGGCATCGATTGTTTCTTGTGGGTCTATGTGAAGTCACTGGTTTATGCAGCCGAAATCATTTTCAATTGTTAATGCTTCCGAATAAAAGAAATTTTTGGATTAAACTTCAATTATATATTTGTGTTATTTTTCACAATTTAAAGTTCTATCGGGCTTACTTTTTAAGCTCTTTTACATTTCATTCATTCCATTTGAACTACTCAAACAATCGTCTTTGTTTTTCATTATAACACATCTTATAAAATGAAAATATATACATATATTTTTTAAATGAAACTGGTAATTTCATGTTTGTTAATTAATTATTTATTTCGATTTAATAAAAAGATAATAATTACTTTACGTTTCTGAATGAAATGTTCTCTAACAAAAGCAGCCATTAATTATCTACTTAGAAAAGTGTTTTTAATCACAAAAGAAAAAAAATATATAGTTTATCAACACATTCTTATTTTTTTCCAATAAAATTTTTCTTTAATTAACTGTTTAACGACAACGTTCCAAGTGCACTGAATAAATTATGTAGAAACATGACGACACAAGCAAGCGTTTATTATTGTTATTTTTTTTATCTGTCAGTTAGTTCTCTAGCTGGAGAAGAGCAAATATTAGTATGAGCGCCTAAACAACAAGGGTATGCTGCAGCGTTGTCAACTCAATGCTTTTAACACTGTTGAAAATTTCGAGTAACTGCTGGGTGTTTTTTTTTCACGGTGACACAAAGTCATAATGTAAAGAATTGAAAATAATCTAAAGTTATGTTTTGACGATTGTCAGATCTTACAGTATTGTCAGTAAAATATGCTAAAAATTTCTTACAGCTGTACGAACTGACAATTTTTTTCTCACAACATTGCAAAACTATCAGCTGACAACAAATTGCCAGAGTCATCTGACAATGGTTTGAACATATTACATTGCCATTGTCATATTATTGTCAAATATTTGTCACACATTTTATTATTGTCAGATGTGGGAAGTTTATGCATCTCGACAATTGTATCTGTAAGGTACAAGGTTTTTGAAAAGGTTTTTCATTAGTATTTAATGGTTACGTTTTATTTTGTTCAAATGTTTGCACAAGTGCAAACGTAGCTTAAATACATTTTCATCGTAGTAATGTTGGCATAAACATAAACCGTTTTTTCTAAATAAAATGTAAATTATGTTATCTAAACAAAACATTGCAATTTATCGATCTGTTATAACAAAACATTTAATTCCAGCACGTATGTATGTACATACATATTACATAAATGTATATTTTATAAAAATTATAGACTGTAAAGGCCTCATTTATAAAAATTATTAAGGCTTTTTAAAGGCTTAATAAGAACAATTTTGTATGGAAATCTCTTTTATAAACACTTAGTCCCAAATCACACTGTGCAAGTCTTATTGCTAAGCTGATTGTTTCAGGGGGAGAGAGACGAGGGGAACAGCAACGTTTCTTTTCCCCCCGTCTCTCTCTCTCTCCCCTAATAAACTAATCAGCTTAGCAATAAGACTTGCATAGTGTAAATAGGGACTTAATAATTTTTTTGTTGTCACATTTTTTTCTGACCTTATTATTATTATTTTTAATAATATTAAAAATCGTAAAAAGTCGATAAAAAATCAATTTAATGTAGTTTTTCTTAATATATGTACATTAGAGTGACCGTTATTTATTTTTTTCTCTCTTATTTTCTCACCCCCAAATCGGTTCAGTTTTATGTAAAAAAATACAAAAAAAATTTCTTAGCGATAAGTTGTGTTTTATGGGGTGCGCCCGCCCCTCGAAGTTGGTCTTCCAGCCCATTATATTTTAGGAAATAATGAAGAAAATAACCAACAAAATACCAAAAATTATAAAGGGTCCGCCATCTAACGTTTTTTTTTTCAACTAGTGCTTACTTCGTGAATGGTAACACTTAGCTCATGTCTGATTTGATAGATAGTTAGTTTTATGCTTCCGCTGAACGAATATGGTTGTGCATACGCTTGAACAACGCTGGGAAAGTGGGCCTGCTATCGACTTACATAAGATGCCGATTTTGCCAAAAAAAATCATATTTTCAGATGAAGCTCATTTTGATCTTGGCGGCTATGTAGACAAGCAAAATTGTCGCATATAGGGCACAGAAAACCCGCACGCATATATTGAAAAGCCGACGCACCCAAAACGAGTCACTATTTGGTGCGGATTTTGGTCCAGATACATAAGTGGGCCATTTTTTTTTTCGAAAATGAGCAAGGAGTGGCCGTTACAGTCAATGGCCATGTTGAACGAATTTTTGTTCACAAAAATTGAAGAGGAGGATATTGGCAAAATTTGGTTTCAACAGGACGGCGCTACGTGCCACACAGCCGAAGCTACACTCGATGTTTTGCGCCCTGTTTTCAAAAAAAAAAAGTTATCTGGCGGACGCTTTATATACAAAAATTTCATTTATATGGAAATTATTTTACTAAGCGTTTACAATAAGAGTTTATTATTTCATATACATACATATATGTTAAGTATAGTCATAAAAAAACTAAAAAAAAATTACATTGAGATCAAGGCGAATCTATGTATATTGGGTGGTCGCAATTGCTCCTGTGACTATTTTCGCCGTTTGTAGTTTGAATACACGTTGGATGTCAACACATATTTTTCAATGCATTTTTTTACATTAAAAGTATAAATTTCTCAAAGCGAATTGAGCTGAGTATAGCTTATATGAATTTGCCCTGGTTGAGAACACATAATATGAATTCGCTGCAGTTGCAATGAAATAGCATAACAATACAAATACAGTAATTTTGACTTAGCTGCACAATCAACTTTCCACGACTTTTTGTGCAGATAAGTCAAAAATGCTGTTATCTTAAATGCACTTACCTGCTTAAATGTGCAGGTATACAATTTTTTACTTCAGTTTTATATACATATGTACATGGTTGCATACTTATGTAGCAACATTTTTTTAATGTGTGCAGCTAACTTAAATTTTTTATATGAAAATAATTTAAAACTGCCAAAAAAATATGTTAAATGCGCAGGTATACAAAGTGCACTTAAAAAAGGATTTTGAAGAATAATTACAGAAAAAATATATTTTGTGCAGTTAGGTCAATGTGCAGCTAACATTGATTTTTTGTATGAAAATCTTTTAAAATTACTAAAATTTTAGGGCACTTATCTTAAATGTGCAGGTATAGGAAGTGCACTTAAAAAACGAATTTGTATAGGATTTTAAAGAATAGTGACAAAAATTTATCATTTTAGGCAGTTAAGTCCAAACTGCACTTAAGCAAAAGGCAGCTAAATCAAAACTACTGTAAATGAAAGAAAAATTACAAAAAAAAACCTTAAAATTACAACACTGTAAAACAATTTCTAACTTTTCTCAAAATTAGGTGGTTCTGACAATGAATTGTGGTGGTGGAGATTAAAAATTGGTTCGAATGGTAATTTGTATTCTTACAAATTCTGTAATGGGATCCCTAGTGGGAAAAATAAAAAAAGACAAAGATTAAATTTCCACAAGGGGAATTTGTAAGTACATACATATAAAAATGGGAAATTTTGAATTTGCCTGGTTTTTGCTGTTTATGTTTAGTTTTGTTTTACTTTGGTGTCTTCTGAGTTATAATGTTCTTCATATAATTTTTAACATTTAATCCTGGCATTATTCCTTTCGATGGATGTTTTAATGATATGTTGCCGTTATGAGGGGGTTATAGAAGGTTAATATGTTCCACAAAAATATTCACCTTAACATGTTCTACAAAGTTTCTGAACATACCCAACACTTAAAGAACCGATGTTGGGGAAACTTTATTCCTCCTAAAATAAAAACTCCGATTTTATCTTTCAAAACGCGTACATTTTTTATTGGTCTACCCTTCCAGAATTATTTTAAAAACTCCGTATTTTTTCGTGTTGTACTGTGTAATTTTAAATTTAGTGTTTTTTTGGGAAACCGCAGCACTTTTCCCTGGTTTTAGTGCATTTTGAAAATTACGTATAAATTGACAACGCTGGTATGCTGTACAAATGTAGGCGAATTTGTAAAGATTAGATTAGCTACGGGTCTTATGCGTACATACCTAAAATATATTATATACGTACATATCGTTACCTTGATATAGAAAGACCTTAACTCATTATTTTTTTTTTTTTTAATTTGATTTTTTTCTATTTCGATAATGTTCTTCTATCGAAACATAAAAAAATTAAAATATGCAAAAATCACGTTAAAAAAAGAATGAGTTAGGACATTTCTTTATTAAGGTAACGATATGTATGTTTGTACATACATACATACTTATGTTTGTAGAACAGTGAACAATTCTTTTTCCTCCATTCTTATCAGTTACTAATGAGTATTTGAATTTCTCTATATTGGTTGAGATCTAAGAGAGATAAGTACATAATACAAACGGTACAAAAACAAAATAGAAAATGAAAATGAAATTTATTTCTACTTATTGACAAAAACATAAACAAAGTAAAAATTGTTTTGAAAAAAATGTCAATAAACCAAAATTTGTAACAGAGTAAAACCAATAGCAATTCTATAACAATCTTTACCTGTTGCATATGCCGGTTCGATTTCTTCCTCCGATTGCAATTGTTGATGTGTAGTTGGCACAGTGGGTATGGGCACTGGTATGGGCAGACGTTCATAATGTATGCACTCGTGATGATATTGATGATGACCGTGACCATTGTGTATGGTGCTGAGAGAACTATTACGTCCTCCACTGCCACCACTACCACAACCATTGAGACCACTGCCGGCACTACCATGCCGCACTATATGATGATGTTGATGAGTGGAGGAGGCCTGTTCTAGGCCTCCCATACAAGGACCACTGCCAAAAACACTACCACCACTACCGCCACCCGAATCGTCAGTAGTAGTGGTGGTATTGTGACAGCGACTCGAACAACGTCCCAATGAACCGCTGCCCCCACTGTGAGTATGATGACCAGCGGCTGCCATGCCCACTAAATGGGCCGACATGTGACCTATATGGCCGCCACCGCTTGCCATTATGGAGCCGCAGCCTTGACTGGAATCGGAACCAGAATCATGACCAGGACAGGGACCAGCTGATCCTGGCCTAGACCCTATCAAACTCATAGTGGAATGTGGCGGCGTTATCGATGATGATGTTTGCATATAATGATGTGTGTAAGGATGAGGATGCGGTACATCATAATCGCCCGTATCAACAGGACCACCGGTCAACATGCCCACACTGCCACTGCTGCCATGAACCACATTCACCAGATGTCCCGTACTGCCTTGCAAACAACCCATCGAACCGTGAGCACTGCCGGGACCGACAGCTCCATGGCTGCCATGATGACTACCACCGCCATGTATGCTGCCATGGGCACTGCCACTCCGACTGTGTAGCGAAACACCACGCGTTAATGTATTATTGGCTGATTGTATGGAAGAGACAACCGCACCACGGCACATTATGTCTGATAGTTGATTGGCCTGTATATCAAAATAATTCGACTTTTGTCATTTAACACACAAACACAACACACAAGCACATGATAAAATTTATTTTACGTTTTGCAGGCGATGAAATGTAGTTTAAGTGGAGTCCAATGAATTCAATTTTTTTTGATGAGCAATTATACAAGGGTTTCGATAGACATGATGCAGTAGTATTGAAAATAAGTTTGTGTTTTTTTTATTTATTAATTCATTTAGAGAATGTAATATGCCATGAATAAATTTAGCGCAAACCAGTTTTTTTTTTAAGATAAAAAATAAACAAACAAAAAATTGTTTCCAAATTAGTATGAATGAATATTATGAAAAATGATTTTTAAAGGAAATAAGCGCATGAAAAAAGTAAGAAGAACTGTAGCACTAAAAGTAGGCAGCACATTGTGCACCCTAAATGTATACTATAGATTATAGTCTTTTCTTAGGATATCTACATATATATAATATAGTAAAATATATTAAGTGAAAACGTTAAGGTTTAGATGAAAACGTTAAGGCTTATATAAAATGTTAAGGCTTAGATACTTATGTAAAAGAATGCATTCTCATGGCATTTCATTTTCTAAAAATATGCGAAATTATTTCGCTTTTCTAAAGTAAAACAAAAAATGTTTTTTTTGTGTTTTTTTAAACAAAGATTGTGGAGTTTTGGAGAAATTAATGCCATTTTCTTTTCTAAAAAAAGTACAAGATTTTTTTTAAACTTTTTATTAAGAAAAATTCAAACGGTGGTCGTAAAGATCGTGTTTTAAAAGTTTTGTTTTAAAGAAAAAACAAAATTAAAAACAATTATGTTAAAATAATTTAAGATATTACATAGTATAGGCAATTCCACATAAAGCCACGTATGATGACCGGTTAATTAAGACTGTATTTTAGATCAATGCGGTTAGAATATTCCTTAAATCTTAACAAAAGTAGAATTACTTACGCTCCTCAAAAGTACATAAATAAAAGCTTAATCGGTTGGTCATCGTACGTGATATTCTATGGAATTGCCCATATGACAATTTGACATACAGGTATGACTACCGTTTGAATCCCCCCAATTGTGTAATATTTCTATTGAAAATGTTGGATTTTCCGACTGGGATTAGACTTTCATGGGGTCGTCAGATTTGGAAACTCTGTTTTTACTTGTTTGTGTTTAATCATTTTTGTCATGAATCTAAAAATAATAATTTAGTCTTCCACAAATTTATTTGAGATCTTTTTTTTTCAGATGGACTTTTCGAGCATTGCACACTTTCCGCGTTTTTTCAATAGGGGGTAAGTTTTTTTTTCTCATAATAGTAAAACTTATATGTTGAATTTACTTTCGATTCTATATTATTATACATATGCATTAATTATTTATTCAGTTATAATAAGTTTTGAATGAATTAACCGAGTAAATCAATTAAGCGGAAACTACTATAGCATCGTTGCAATGGGTATTTTTCAAAAAAATTTGGATATTGACTTGTATCCAGTGTTGCCAGAATTTCTAAGGATAAAATCTGCAAAATGTAACAATTTTTTACGAAAAAATCTTCAAAATCTGCATTTCATTTTTAAAATCTTCAAAAAATCTTCAAAGCTATTTTTAAAACAACTTTTTTTATATTTTATTCAAAAAATTTATATAAATATGGATCAAGGCGAATTCAGTATCAGGTGAACTTATGACTACAACAATTTTACAGCACGAAAAACAACATGTAGTTTGCTGTGCTACAAAACCAATCTGTCAGAAGATTTCTGATTAAATTTTGACAGTTTGTTTCAAATTGCTCAATTTGGCATCAACACCTGATAATCAGAGGGGCGGAAAAGGTAACCTGATACTGAATTCGCCTTGATATGGATGTAAATCCATAAATTTTTTTCGTTAACCTATATTCATAAAAGTTAAACTCGGTTTAAAGTGCATTTTATTTAATTCTTTTAGAAAAATTTTTCTTAAAATAAGTTTGAAGCTCATTTTATTTTTTTATGAATAAAACCCTTTAATTTATTTAATGTGCATTTCGTTGCTGCTTAAGAAACTCGTCAGTAGACTTCAACTAAAAAATTTTTGAAATAAGATAAAAACTACATATGTTTATAGAACGACTATCAATATGTTATTAAGAATTACGTGCACAAACATAATAGGTAATATTCATAAAAATTATTTTGGGTTACAAGACGTGAACCAAAACTATTTTTATGAATACGGCAGAATAAGCTTACAAGCTTCAAGCAAAAATCTTTACAAGCTAACATCTTCGATTTTGAGTCCATTATTGTTTTTTCATTACCTTTTTACAATTAGTTGCCACATTAGTTGAAGTCTACTGATAAGTTTGGCGGCTTTTCCAGACGCGAAGTTCACTTTGCAAAATCTTGAGTTTGTTGAAAAAAAAATATAGAATAAGATCTATTTTCTCTTCTCTCCTACAGACTCAAGACTTTGCAAAGTAAGCTTTGCGTGTGGAAAACCATCTTTCCTTAGGAGAAACAAAATGCATATAACCAACAAAGAAATAAAAATTATTCATAGTTATGTGCAAATAATATAAAATGAATGAGAAAATAAATCAGATATGTAAAAAAAGTCATTTAATTTGTTGCATAAATATCCAAAGGATTCGAATGTTGTTTTATTCAAGTTTACTTGACTGAAAAATCTTTCGAAATTTTCATTAAAATCAATGTGGTAAAAACATTATATTTTGAATAAACTTAGGGCCGCAAAATCGTAATCAGAATGAGCTCGTCTTATATCAGATATTCGTTTCCAGAAGCTTGCCAAGTTACTTCTTCTTTTTCTTTAATGAAGTCTTCTAAGTTCAAAAATTGTAACAGTCTAAACTATGAGTCCTTCACACATAAAAGAAACAAAAAGGAGTAGCAGTATTAGGAAAATTTTAAAAAAAATGCACTAAAATTGGAGTTGAAAAATCTGCATTTTTAGGCCAAAAATCTTCAAATCTGTATTTCGTCTTTTTGGAGGGCAAAAATCTGCAAAATCCAGATAAATCTGCATTTCTGGCAACCGTGCTTGTATCAATAATTGTATTAGCAGCATTAGACTTTACACTAAGCTTCATAATGACAGATTGCTTGGAAATAGTTTTCTGTGGCAGGGATTGTACACATTGTATAATATAGAATATAATTAAACTTGCGCTGGAATTTAATCTGCACCACTTCTATCAGACATAACCTTTGTAATTTCTTAGCATTTATGCATCTTTCCCACTGAAAAACATCTAATTTGTAATAATAAAATGCCTTAGTATACTTTTAGGCTTTAATTTAAATTATTTAACTCAAAGCAAGGTGAGAAAAACCTTGAAACAATTACTATAATTACGGTAGTAATTACTCGGCTCTAGCAAATAACCTTAACCATAGAGAAAGTAAAAAAGGTTAAGAAAAGGTAAACAAAAAATAACTGCGTCTATTTTTAATTTTCACAGATTTAATAATTTAATTTTCTTTAATGTTTGCCTTAAAACATGCTTCATTTAATGCCCTGTTAGTTAGTGTCTTACAATATTCTACAGTTTTTTTTTTAATTAAATACATTTGTTCTTTAAGTTCTTCTCACTTTTTTCGCCCTTATTTTTCCCTTCCTTATTAAACTATTAAATAATAAAAAAATATAGCATTTTTATATAAGTAATATTTTTAAATTATTGTTGTGGAATAATTTACGCTACTCGTACCTTAGTATAAGTCCATACCTGAGGACTATCCAAGCGATCCAGCGATTGGCGACGCGAAGGATAATCGTCGGGCGCAAACATTTGCTGAGCAGCTGGACAATTCTTATTCGAATGCTGATGTAAATACTGTTGTGACGCTGTTAAAGGATGTGGTGGAGGTGGAGGCGGTGTTGCAGAGCCACAAGGACTACCGGGACAAGGGCTACCCGGGCACGGACTGCTACAGCGACTGCGACATGTAGGGCTATAGCAGAGATTGGCTTGGGTACCCGAGGGTGTGTTAGGACATGTATTAGAAGCATTTGTTGTAGTAGAGGCCTGTGTTGCCGGCGGCGCCGCAGCTGCTGCCACTGTAGTCGTGGCGGTGACACAAGGTTCTTCTTCGGGCTGTTGTAGATTGACGGGCAAAGGCGTGCATTGGGTATTACGGCGTGGAGAACGACCACGATCCACTGTGGTGGCACTCCAATAACCCCAAGCCATGCTGCCGAATTGTTGTGTTGAGTGTTTGCAAGCGTTACACAGCCGAGAAAAAAAATTTTGAAGAAGTTTTTTTTTTGTCTCTCTTAACTTAATTGTATAATGCTTTTTGAGTTCATTTATAGTTGTTTTGAATTTTTCTTTATTTTATTTTTTTAGTTGTTTAATTGTTTAATATTTTTATTTAAGGATTTCATTAATTTCACTTTTAGTTGTTGACGGTTTTTCTAGTTGAAAAAAACCACACCTTTTTTGCTTCACTAATAATTGTGTAATATTTCTTGGCTTTTTCTTCTCTAGATATAATAGAATTACAAACGCGTGCAAAACAAATTATTTCACATTTTATTTAGTTTTTTTTCTTTAGTCCATTTTGGCACTTAAACCACTTTCCTACATCAGATTTTATTTCTCATTTATAAATTTCACTTCGACAATTCGGCATAAGCAACGAAATGTAATAAAAAATAATTTAAATAAAATTAACTTGTGTGCACAAATCCACTATAGATTGAAATCAGTGAATCTCCTCTTTTCAAATATCAAGTAGTTTACGTTTGGTTGGATACCTTTGTATCCTATACACGGTGCTGGTTAATATCTAAATGGTAATAATAAACAAACACGGTGTAAAGGGAGGCTGATGTTTTAAAGAAGAGGAGCAAAAAAAAAAAACACACACACAAAAACTTTTGCGGTGGGCAAAGTCAAAAGTCTAAGAAGGTTCAATTCGAACGATTAATAATGCATTACAGTTGTTATTGCTGTTTTGTTGTTGTTGTTGTTTTTGCTGCTGCTACTACTTTTGCTAACATGCCGTCATACCGTTAATGTTGTAATTGCTGCTGTTGCTATAGTTGTTGTTGACTTGATTTTATTGGAGTAAAAAAATCCGTAACTCAAGCACACAACTAACTCCTCAGTGTTGTAAAGGAATGTCAAATGAAATGACAACATTGTGAAACGAAAGGCATATAAACTCTCTACAGAGATTGTAAAATTTTGTAACCCCCAAAAAGCAAGTAGAGAACTATGACAATATTCTCAATTTTAGTGAGAAAAAGGTGAGAAGCTGAGAATTTCTATTTATTTACACAGATTTATTTTCCTTTGCGGGAAATGTATCTATATAAAACTTAAAAAAGGTACTTTTAAGAAAAGAAAATACATATTTAAGGAAAAAATTACTTTTGTGAAAAAAATACTTTTTGGAAAAGAATTACTTTTGGAAAAAGTAACTATTTTTTTAAACATAAAAAATTTATAATCAGAAATAATTTTTAGTCAGGCTTGAGTTCAGTAATTTCAATTCTTTTTATTGAATGAAATATTTTATTAATTAATGTGAGTTTCTAAAGAAGAGAAGAAAAATTTATATTTTTTACCCGACTGCTCAACCCAAAGAAGGGTATTGTTTTTATCAGTCTATTTATTAGACCCCTGCACAAGACCACTTACAAAAACTTTTAAGACTTGAGGGAATTTGCAAATGTTTCACTACAGCGAAATGTTCTAAAACAAACGTTAAACAACACTGTTTGAAAGAAATTTGTTTCGTTTATTGCAGGTGTAGGAGCACGGCTGTCAGATTTGACGACTTATCGTCATTTTGACGATTTTCGGTGTCGAAAATAGCAAAATGACGATTTGACGATTTTTCCCTTAAAATTTACGATTTTTTAGAAGTCCAAATATTGCAGTTCTTTTATAAAAAAGCGACTATTTCAATTCATGTATTATTTATCTTCTAAAAGATTTTAGTGTCATTTTGCGCACTCTTTATTTTATATCTCTATAAATTGATATTCTAAAAAAAAAAATATGAAAAAAGGCCAAGTTCCTATAAAAAATTTCGGGCATCAAGACTACTGACACCAAGACTTGGACATGACTTGACTTTCAAATAATAAAATGTATGTACTGAAATAAATGCTACTAAATTCGAATCATTCTCCACGTACTTTCTGCCTTTAATTTTTTCTCGAGCTACCTTAGACTTATACATAATATTTGGTTCCCCATTTTCATCTTTAAAGTCAATGTCTTCAAATAAGACAGGCAGTAGCCAAACAAGAAGCTCATGAAGAGGAAATCAATTTCATGTCGGGATGCACGGTATAGGGTTTGATTTTACACCCATGGTTTCTTTGCAAAATTTTCTTAGAATTATTTTTTAGAAATCGAGTTTTTTGTATTTTTCGATAGAAGAAATCTAATGTACCGAAAAATGTAAAAATCACGATTTCAAAAAAATAATGAGTTAGGGCATTTCTATATTAAGGTAGGGAGCGATATGTAGATTTTATTTTTACTATACGATTTTTTAAATTTTTTCTATCTATACTAATCAACCCGGCCTAGTATACACGTTATGAAATTCATTTTGATTTGTCCGATTTTTTTTGACGATTTTTCGAGTAGAAAATGACTATTATTTTATAGTTTATCGGAATTTCGACGATTTTTCGATAATTTTATCTGGCAGCCCTGTATAGGATTAAAGAAGAAAATACTTCGTGACGGAAGAATTTGTAATGCTTTCTTCTTCATACGTATGGGCGCGTATAAAAACTTCATGCATGTACATATACACACACGTTGTGTGTACAATTTTTTATTTTTCCGTCCACATGCATTGACATTAGTTGTTTGCGCTTGCTTTAAGAAAACACCCTTAAACACGTAATAGCTTACCATCTACATCTTACACACATACTCAACTTTACAATATGCAAAATAACAAGCATACACGCATCAACATTACTTCTTTTGTGTGTTTGTTACGAACAAGAAGTTTTCGTGAAATCGGTTGTAAACACTCAATGACATCCATAGTGCTTCGCTTATTAAACGACATCATTTATTATTGGTTTAGTATAATACGACAATACATTTAAACAACAAGACGTATTTACATTTCAAGACTGTTTACGCAGCCCTCTAGTATGTACATATGTATGTATGTGTGTTCCTTTGCGAGACTATATAAACCGAACGCTTAGACCGATTTTGATGGTTCTTACGTCAATCGATTTGTCTTAATACCGGGAGTGTCACTAAAGATATGTCAGTTGTCAAAATTCAATATAGCGGCCAGCAGACGCCATTTTACAAAAAAAATAAATAGTCGGCGAACTATATCAAAATGGGTATCATTCGACAGGTATTTTAAAATCATCTTTAGGTTTCTCTTGTAATTTTTCATTTCGAGTGACCATTTAGGATATTTAACGGTTCAAGTTGGTCGCAGTCGGGCATTTTTATTTTTTTGTATAAATACTTGTTATATGAACTTTATATGAAAAAGTAGTTTTGATGAAATTTTTTTTATACGAGGGCGGATCAATAAGTACGCGACTTTTCGAATTTCCCTCGTAGTTATGTGAAATACAATACTGTTCCTATCAAGTACCAGTCGTCATTTACTTTGAGTTTAACAGTTGTTCAAAACATATAACGTCGTGTATTTTTCTAAAAATGGAAAAAAGTGAATTTCGAGTGCTCATTAAACGTTATTTTTTGCGAAAAGAAACTGCCAATCAAACCAAGAAAAAGCTCGATAAATACTATGGGAACTCTGGACCATCGATTTCAATGGTAGAAAAGTGGTTTACTGACTTTCGTTGTGGTCGCACAAGTACAAATGACGCTGAACGTTCTGGACGGCCAATTGAGGTAGTACACCCGAAAATGTAGAAAAATCCATGATATGGTGTTGGCTGATCCAAGAGTAAAAGTGCGTGAGATTGTTGATGCCATAGGCATTTCCTATGGCAGTGTGGTTTCGATTTTAAATGATCAGCTGGGTTTAAGAAACTTGTCTCGCATGAAAGTAATGGGGTTCTCTTACATTTATAGCACTTTTCAATTATAATTGGCATTAAAATTGTTTTTGAAATGAAGATTTTATTAGAAATTATTGTATCAACCATTGCGAGCACAACTTTTTACTTTAAATGAACACTAAATTTAATTTCTCTCATTAAAAAGTTACAAAATTTTACACATTTTCTAGAAAAGAAAGCGGCATGAGTGATTCGAAGAAAAAACTAACAGTCATAACTAAACAAAAGCGACAAGCGTTTTTTAGATGTCAAAAATCCTCATGCCGACAAAATTTGTATAAAGCAAACCGAAACAATGCGGCGGCAACGCTTTGGGCTAAGCGTCATAAAACACAACTTTTGCCGCTTTTATTTAGATATAACTGTAACTAAGAAAACTACTTTGAACAAAAAATAACCTTTAAGAAACAGAAAATTATTAGAAAACGATAATGTGAGAAAAATTTACATTTTTAAAGTATATATAAATTTCTAAGAAATAGGAAAACAGTACTTTTTGATTTAAGGGAAATCTTTGCTACGGTTCGAAGGACCAATCTTGACCCTTGAAATAATTTAATTGGATTATTGAATCCCTCTATGACCAGTGTTTTGCAGGTATTATATGTATGCATAAAGTAATTTTCTAAATAATTACCTCCTAGGTTTTTGGGCAATTGTGCGTAGAAAAAATTTCAATAAATGAATACTTTTGAATGTCCTTTAAATACATTCAAAGAGGTAAAATACATTCAGCCTCACTCCAGTTGTCGACATTGACGTCACTTTAACACAATACCAAAAAATTGGGGCTTGTTTACCCGCTCTCAAGAACAATTTTGTGCAACTGGCAATCTATTTCCGTTCCCTAAGGTCTAGAAAATAGCACAAACCTACCAAAAGGAGTCAGTGTTTTCGACAACGGGTACACAAGCCCCAATTTTTTGGTATTGTGTTAAAGTGACGTCGATGCCGACAACTGGAATAAGGGTGATTATTTTAAATAACTTGCTTAATAAAAAGCAGAAAATTTAAGAATTTCGGAAAGCAAATATTTTTATTTATTCACATTGCAACTTATTTAAGTCACCGTTTAAAATAAGGTCAGGCGTAAATTTTCTAAACACCGAAGCAAGTATATTTTTGTCTGGTCTCTTCTGCCAGAAGAATTTTTTCCCCAGTGTTGTACAGTTTAAACAGAGCATAAAAAAATCATAAGATTGAAACAGCATAAAAACTCAAAATCTCTTCCCTTTTTCAACTTAGTAACTTAGTATTAATTACACCTCTAAATAAATGCCATCTCTATGAGGAAAAAAACAAAAGGAGTTTACAAAGAGAGGCAGTGAGAGAGAGAGAGAGAGAGAGAGAAAAGTGACAATTGAGAAAAAAACATTAAGCTCTCCCAAAAGCATAAGGGCTCTCAGATAAATGAATACTTAAGCAAATATGAGAGCTTTAAATCTTATTAAAAATTAATAAATATTAAATTTTGCCTACATTTAGGAGGAAAGCTGCAGAAAAAATAAATTTAGTAAGATATATGTATACTTCTTGTGCTAAAAGTAAAAAAAAATTGTACATACATATATATTACTTTTCTAACTTTGTTATGCCAACTTTCTAAATTATTCATTTAATGTAAATTAGTAAAGTTTTGCCATAATTACTTTTGACCAATTTGCGCTTCTTAACAATATTTTATCTTAATTGCCAATTTTTTTTTCTTCTTGAATGTTTAGTTGTTGTTTTATTCTGTCTGTTATGTTCGTTAAGCTTCATTGGCATCCTTTATATCCAGGTTAATATAACAATTGACGTCAAAACCTTCAAATAACTGCTGCTCTTACACCAAAATGAACAAACAGTTTATAACGGCACAACAAATATTCGTAAACAAAGAACTAAATAATGAAAAAAAACGTCCCTCAATCACTGGAAAGTATACAGCAATTATGTTAAATGTTTTTTTTTCTATTCTTTTATATATACAAAATATATAAATTGCATGGAAAACCCTCCTTTTTAAAACCTTAAGCACAAAAATAAATACCAGAAATCGAGAGGAAAATAAATAATGCATGTGCAGAAAATTCACAGAAAAATAGAAAAAAAATAAAAATACTGTAAGGAATAAAAAAAACATGATGAATAATGGTGATTAAGTGATGCAAAGAACTAGATCAGAAAATATTTTATTGAAAAGAAGACAAAAAAATAAAGAGTTGAACTATTCCCAAAAAAAAAAATGCACACACACAATAGACAAAAATGCATCAGTGAAATAATTCAGTCTATAAGTAGGCACTACATTTTAAACATCACAAACAAGCGAAAGTATGCTTTACAAATTGTAATTTGCAATTGTTCAGTAACAGTAATAATAAAAGACCTTTAACAATAGTAAATGCTGTTAGAAAAAGGAAGAGCATACTATTGTAAAACTTTTCTTCAATTTCAATAGAATTTAAAGGAGAAATAAATATTTATTATTAAAATTTATTTAGAAATAAAAATTTATTTAGATATGAAACAAAATACGAGTACTTGACATAAAAAAAGAGACCTTTTTAGTCAAACATTGAATAGTTTTTGGGTAAAATCAAGACGCTTTTTGAACTTAAAAAAAACATCATAATCATATATTTGATGCTAATTTAATATATAAGAAGTAAAATATGTTTTTTTTAATATCTTTGAAATTAATATTAAGCATTTTATGAAGCTTTGTTTTGGCTAAAGATTCTTAAAACAATTAATATTTCTGTATCGGCCAAAAATTGTTAATCGTCGAAGATGTTATAAAAACAAACGGACAGTTATTTTGTTTTGCTGTAAATTTTTAATGTGTTTGAGTGTCATATACTACGCTTATACGGGCGACTTATTCGAAAATAAAAATATTGCAAATAGAAAATTTTGTCGCATTAACTATTTTGTACATTTACACTATTTTTTTTTTTTTTTTGTCAAGATACGTAAGTTTTCTATAGAAGTGCTACCAAGTTTGTGTACTTTTGCTATGTCGTATAAACAGTGAATTAATTTATTTGAAAATATTTTTATTTACAAATAGTGCGCGCATAAACGTAGTAATATATAATAAAAAGAAACGAATTCCTATGTAACATTTCTATACAGAATATATTTTTTTTCTGATGGAAATAAGCGAAAAAATTTTATACGCGAAATTCAAGCAGAAATCGGTGCCAGGTGGGTTTAATTATGTATTTCTATTCGAAAGCAATTTTTGATTCGTTTTTACATTATACACAATTGCACATGTTACACACCGTTTACACATGCCACTATAGTGGCATGATTTTTCGAAAAACTCAATACACTTACGATTTTTCACTAACACACTCAAATTTTTCGCAATGGCAGCTCCAGTGGCAGCAAAATTTGCATGCTAGTGAAAATTTGGCAGTTGCATGCCATTGAATGTCAAAAGGAAGAAAAGTCTTACCCTGTTAAGCATTTGATGCAAATTTATTGGTTTACTGTGAAATTTAAATTAATGTTTCAACTTGTTAAATGTATTATTATGATTTATTTACTGTAATGCGGATAAAAAATGCAAGTTTGCTAATTATAGAGCATTAATATTATCAAAATTATAAAAATAAAACAAATGTTAACCATCTCACCAAGCATATGCTAATATGATTAACTCGGTATCTCTATAAACAAAAAAGGAGCATTTTGTTTTACTTCAGAACAAGGCGAATTGATACAAGGTGGTCTTGATTTGCAACTCTGCGTATTCGCCTTGTATATTTGTTAGTGTAAAATTTTCTGCTGTTTTCTTAACGTTTTGGTTCATTTGACAGCAGGGAAGTTATGTCAGCTGGCGAATTAAGATCACAGATGTTCTTAAGTTAACTCTTCGCGCATTTTTAAAATGAACTTGCAATTGCGTGTGTATTACAAAGATATTAAATCAAACGAGACCGGCAAGTGTTGCCCAGCGTTAACAATTAAATAGCATAAAAGGTATTTATTTATGTCAGTTAAAGCGAATCCATATCAGTTGCCCAGGTGGCTATTTTCACCGATTCTAATTTTAATATCGTTCAGATTTTAACACTATTTTTTTGACATCCCAAATATGAATTTTTCAAAGCGAAATGACGTGAGTCTACCTTCTATGAATATGCCTTGCATCATCTCTTGCAACCAAGACATATTCATACATATAAAGTAGATTCAGCACAATGGGCTTTGGGAAAAATCGTACATAAGATGTCAAAAAGATTTACTATAAGATGTGTGTTGACATCAAGGCGAATCCATACTAGATGGTCGCAAGGGATCAGGTGACTATTTTCGCCGCTTGTAATTTGAATATACGTTGGATGTCAACACACATTTTTCAGTAAATTTTTGTGACATTTAAAGTATAAATTTCTCAAAGCGAATTGAGCTTTGAAAATTCATACCATGATACAATTATAACAGGTACATGCACAAGCCCAGCCTGTTAATGTATATAATTCAAATAGTTGTCAAACTTTGTTTACAAGCTGCGAAAATGTTAGTGTATGTGTGTGAATAAAATGATTACAGTGCTGCCAATGAATTTACACATCGCTGTTTCTCCAATTACACATCGAAGAAAATTACACTACACATCTTTTGTGTAGGTTAAAATTAAAACAAAAATAAATAAAAATAGAACCCAAAGTAGAATTACACACAGATTATACAAGAATTTAATTACATGGCCTACACATGTGAGTAGAAATTACACACTGTCTAACTACACACAGATTGGCAACACTGAATAACTATAATCATGCAGGAGTGCCGCGTCTGCAATTGTACTTTAGTTACCCTGTAATTGTTATTTTTACAAACAAAAGGCATCTGTTTCTGACAATTATTTGTTTGTTTATACCAACAAAATGAATGTGTTTTTTGGTGTTGTAATTTTGTTGTAGTCGTGCATGTCCCTAGTATAATTGTGCCATGATTCATACCTTATATGAATTTGCCTTGGTTGCAGCGTTACCATATGTGAAGATTTATCTTATTTTCGAAGTTTTTCGGGATGTTAACAAGTCTAAAAGATTTCTTTGTTAAAATAAGATTTTTAAGAATATGTTTAATTTGTGGTACTTTTAGTATATTATTTAAGGTCCTTTTGACTAAAGTACTGACATATTTTCTTCTTTCCTGCATCAAAAGTATTAATTATGTGCATATATATATTTATCTTGTACCTGTTCTATTCAGTAAATAATTTATGTTATTTACCTTTACGTTTGTTACTTCATTTGAAACAAAATACTTTTTTCCTGAATTTGAATTCAGTAAAATCAATGCATATTAATATATATTGAGTAAAATCACAAAAAAAATATTTTTAGTGAGAAAAAAAAATTTTTTTTTGTTCGTCTTGAAGGCTTTTGAGAAAAAAAAATATGGCACCGCTGCTTGGTTGACATCTTCTGAGCAGGGCTGCCAGTCATCTTCTGAGCAGGGCTGCCAGTCATCTTCTGAGCAGGGCTGCCAGATAAAATTATCAAAAAATCGCCGAAATCCCGATAAACTATAATTAATATAAAAAAATAATCGTCATTTTGTACTCGAAAAATCGTCAGAAAAATCGGACAAATCAAAATGAGTTTTTTTCGACGTGTATACATACGTTTTATTTTAACCCCTTATAACTTTGTTCCCCTCAGTGGTAAAACTATGAAAAATATTGCCAAGTTATGTCCAAGTTTTAGTCTCGGTACTTTTGATGCCCAAAATTTTTGATAGGAACTTGGCTTTTTTCACATTTATGTTTTTTGAGAATACCAATTTACACAGATACCAAGAGTGGGCAAAATTACATCAAAATCTTTTATTAAGTAAGTAATACATAAATTTGTAATAGTCGATTTTTCATTAAAAAAAACTGGCATATGTGGACTTTTAAAAAATCGTAAATTTTCAGGAAAAATTCGTCATTTTGCTATTTTAGGCACCAAAAATCGCCAAAATGACGATAAATCGTCAAATCTGGCAGCCGTGCTTCTGAGGGATATTCAAATTACATGCGGCGAAAACCTATGCTCAACCAGCGATGCCAACTTGGTGCTTTTGGCACTATTTTTAGTGCTTTTTGAAGACTCAAAACGTCAAATTTTGAGCGTTAGTGCCAAACTAAGAAAATGCACTAAGTAAAGCTTTTAAGAAATTTGTGTATTTCATAAAATTACTTTAATAAACACTTGTTGTATTTCGAAAATATTAAACATAATTAAACTTCACTAGTTTGGATCTTCACTCCTTTTTCACGTTACTGCTTTTTACGCTTTTTAGTTCTCAAAATTACGCTTTAATGTGCTTTCAGAGCCAAAAAAGTTGGCATCACTGTGCTCAACGGATATGAATTCGCCTTACTAACTATGAGCAATTTGTTTCGATGACTTTAAGCCTTAAGGTTTAAGGTCAGACACGGTGTTGGATTTACATATAAAATGCTTTTTACCACAGACGTGAAAGACATTTTTTTTTGTATTATGCATAACATTTAAATCGGACTAATCCACAACAAAGGATTGTTGCTGTGCTTTGATTATGTAAATTTTACAATTACGAAAATCTTGACATTTAATATATAATCGCTGCTTTCAAGTTTGTCTCTCAGAGCGCTAGCAAGAAGTCGAGGGGAATTCATATCAGAGGATCTCAATTTGGCAGGTGCTGATCAGCTGTTAGTTTCTCTTGTTTTAAATCAAAGCAAAACGTTTGAAAATATTCTGACAGCAGGAAATTTTACACTAACAAATATACGAGGCGAATATGCAGAGTTGCAAATCGAGACCACCTGGTATTTATTCGCCTTGCAAGAATTCCTGCCAGCGTAGCTGAATTGCAATGGCCTTATGATCGGTCACAAAAGTTCTATTAACTCTGATATAACCTTTGTTATATCATCATGATTTACTTGATCCATAAATAAAGAGCACATCTTGTCCTAATGGTAACCGCTTACTCTGAAATTTCAAGATTTGGGAACACTCAGAAAACACGGTACGTTTAAAAGCTTGAGATTTCATTTTGCCGAATGAAGGAGCGTGATGCTCTTTGCGTTCCACTATAAAATGTTTAATTCTGATTGAACTGCAGTGGCAAATATGCTGAGACTTGTTGCAGCTTTCTATGTCTATAAAATACTCTTAAAATTTCAGGTTAGTCCCAGTTTAAATTATGCAATTTTTCTTGTCGCAAGTCTTGTTGGCATATAGTTATTTGGAATAAGTTTTGCTCTCTCATTCCTTATTTCAATTCTGCAATTAACTTCAGTTATTTATGTAAAAAAAATTCTACAAGAAATAACAAGATATAAAACATTCTAAATGAAAACATTATACCAAAAGTATATTGTATGTAATTGTTTTAACATAAATATTAATTACAAAACTATGTTTTAACTAATTAAAATGTTGCCCCTAAAACCCTGCTATAAATATCCTTTTGTGTTTAACCACCATGAGTTTTTGCTTTTTTAATATAGTTTTATGTAAAAATGGCCAATTTGTACACTCAAACTCGTAATATGATTTCAAAACAAATCTCCAAGGGCCTTTGTAAGTTATTTTATATCTAATACTCGTATCTTACACAGATTAAACGTTTGGGAACGTAAAATGATTCGCTTGAAATAAGCCAAGTATATTTTTAGGAGTAAAAAAATATTAGGCTTTTAAAATATTTGTTCCTATTTAAGAGAGTAGTATATCATAAAAGCTTTAATATTACATCAGAACTTATCTCCAAAGGCCCTTAAATATTTCAATAACTTGTAAAGATTTTACTCTAGAGATGAAAAAAACAAAACCACACACATAATGATTGATTTAAATAAGCACAGTATATTGCTAGGAGTAGCTAAACACGCTTTTATATAGTATTATAAAAAAAATAAAGTTTAACTTAAATGAAAAAATTAGAAATTTTTTTTTCACATATGAACAAAAAAAACCGTTTTGCAAAAAAGTGGTTTAAGTTTTGGGTGGAGTTTTTATGCAGTGGCTAAACGACTAAGCCTTTTATCGATTAATAAAATAAGAACGGAGTACTAAATTTGCACTTCGGTTTTATTTTTTTTCTATTTGTTTAGTTCATAGCCGTATAAGGCTCTTCGATATGTTTTTTTTTCTTGTTTAATTACCTTTAAAAAAAAAAAGAAAAATCTACGACTTTCAAACAACACTTGACTTTAAAATACTTTTGGTTTTAAATATAAAAAACAAACAACAACAACACTCTTAAACACTTTTTACAAACTTCTATAATGAATATTTTATATACGTCAGCCTAAAAGTAGGCAATATGATTTTTATTAAATTTATTTATTTAATAATTTATTTTTTAGCAATATTTTTAACTAAAACTTTCTATTCAATTCGCATTGAAACATATTTTTTTTATTGCTTTAAATCAAAATTTATTTCATAAATTCCTTTAGTTAAACTTTCTGCTATCACCAATTTCTCTTAATTAAAATTATATACATATACATCAATAACTATATCGAACAGCTAAAAACAGACGTCTATTTTCCACAAAATCTTATGCGCGAGTGTTCCGTTTTTGAGGCAAAATCAGCTAAAGAGCATTACAAATGAAAAAAAAAATATGCTTAAAAAAACGCATTAACACAAAACAAGTTTCGTTGGCGATAAAGAAAAAACGTTATAAAAACTTTTCCTATGGAGAAAGTATGAGTTTTTGGATTTTGTTGGCAGGATATCAAAAGAAAATTAAAAAAACAACAAAAATATCTAGAGATATAAATACATAATTGTTTTTTTTTTTTATTCTTTCTTCTTCCTCATTTCAGTAGATTCTTATGCTCCCAGGCAACAAAAACAACATTGAATCTTATATTCAATGTCAATATATTGTTGTAATTTTCTCTAAACTTGCTCTCAATTTGTGTATTACGAGAAGACTCCACAGTATTTAGAAAAAAAGGACTTACATCAAATCAGCCAGCCAGAGCTATATACATATACATATGTATATACATATGTAAATCCATATGTAATTATCATGGCAATCATCAAGAAAAATGTTGTTGCTACTGGTTACGAAAAAAAGTGTTGCTCTAGCAATGTGCATGCATAACGAGTATAATGGTAAAATGATGAACTTCCTGTCACTACCGGGACAATTTTTGTCAAGTGTAGCGCAAGTTCAGAGTAAAACTATGAAAAACCCTCAAAAAAGGACACAAGCTGCTACAGCAGATGAAAAACAAACAAGCAAACAAAATTCTAAAAAAGTAGGTGTTTTTTTGGTCCTTAAAGCTTAAGGTAATACTGAGACAAACACTGTTGCCCATTCTGATATTTTCTCGTAAAATCTCTCGATTTTTAGCGGGAATTCTAGCGATTTTTTGTTTATCATAATTCGATTTAAAATGTGAGCTTGTTTAGAAGCAGTGAACGTGTGTATATGAAACTTAAAACACACCCTGAGCTCTGAAAAACACAAAATCTTGCATTTAAAAAATTGGCGGAGGCGCGCCCATTAAAATTTAATTTTATATTCCATAAATTTTTTTTTTTTTTTTTTTTGAAAATGTTCTATCAGATCTTTGCATTGCAGAATTATCTAAATAGTTGGCAACAGTGAAGAGGAAACATGAAAAATATACACAGAGAGAGGGAGAGAGAAATTTAAAGAGGTATGGCAACCAGGGCTGCCAAAAGTGCCGATTTTTCCATTAAAAACCAATAAATGCCGATTTGCCGATTTTGGGTCAAAAAATGCAGATTTAAATCAATACAACTGAAAACACGATAACTCCGTTTTCAAACACATAAAATAAATGATTTATATGAATAGATGGAAAGAGTGTTTAAAACAATATTCTATAACTTTATAAAAAAAAAGATATAAAAAATAGTGAAATTAGTTTGATAGAATTCATAGACAAAATTAACTTTTGTTTGATAAAATATATTTGGCGTTTTATGTCACAGATTTAAGATTAAAATCTAAGCTAAGCAAATCCGAAATTAACAATATAATAATTGTGTAAGTTTTTATGTAGAAATGCTCACCAAAATACGGAAATGGTTAAATTTTGAAACTAACATAAACTAGTGTATGTAATTTTTGATAAAACATTTCTGAAATAAAGCGACGAGATTAGATTCAACAAAACTTTTTTCAGTTTTAACGGAATTTGTGAAACAACTTATGGTTCTGGCACATTCGTCCGCAAATATCGAACGCATTTTCAGTTTTTTTTTCACAGTCTATGTCAACGTGCCACCAATTTAAATAAAATTAAATTTCTATGTTCCTTAGAAAATGAAACATTAGAAGGAATTCTGTATTTTAAAGATTATTTGAAACTTAATAAATCCAATTGTTTCGGCACTCATTTTAAATACGGTTTAGAAAGAAATTTAAATTCTGAAATGTATTCATACCTGTATATGAAATATGTACTTTAGCTTGTAAAATCTGGTTAAATTACATATATTAAAATCTACATATAAAAACGTTTTGTGTTTATATTCATTTATTTATTTATTTAGTGCATATTATACAAAGTAAATTTGTATAATATGGTGTTGCACAAGTATGGGCGGAGTAACTAGACCATATGCCCAAGATGGTATTAACAGTATTTTAAAAGTTTTTGTGACTGACTGTACACGACCTATGCCTTCACATAGGAAGTAGCAACGTGGTTGTTAAAGCAATTCCACAAAAAACCGCAAGATTATACGGTTATCCGTGGCAGATCAGTCAACCAGTGCGAGCGAGACGAAAAACTCTCGAAGGCCAAACAACACGCACAAACCTGACCGCACTTAAGAAATAATTACGATGACGCGAGAGATGTTCCTCAACCCAGAGCTGCTTAACGACTGATGTGTTGATATTTATAAAAAAAATTTAAAAAAAATAGTTTATGCTTCTAATAGCTATGGTGTTATTAGATGTTTGATGCAAAAGGTCTTGCGTAAGTGCAAATGCAAAATATCGAAGCATTTCTTTGGATTGTGTGTGATTTTGTTGTTCGATTTTAAAGAATAACTACGATATTTTGCATTTACTATGACGCAAGACAATTTGCATCAAACACCGAATACCGCTTATGTATTATTATGTTATCAAATACATGAAATTACAGATGATTGCTCTTTTTCTCATTAATAAATATTAATGAAAAACTTAAAGGTCTTCAGTTTTATTTATTCCGATTTTCTTGCCGATTTCCGAAAATAATGTACCGAAAATGCCGATAATTTTTCGAAAAAGTGCAGATTTTTCATCAAAATCTTCTGGCAGCCCTGATGGCAACTAGAGAGAGCAGTGTTGTCAGATGTCACGCTGCACTTAACTGATTTTAGCAGTTTTTTTAAGCATAGAGCAGTTTTGCAGTTTTTTACTTAAAAAATAAGTTTTTCTATAAATTGTGCAGTTTTTAATTTTTACTTTAATTAATTAATTAGTATAATTAATTAATTAGTATAATTAATTAATTAGTACTTTTTCAAACAGCAAGAGAGAATTCACACGAAAGTTGTGTTTTTCTTTATGGAATTTTGTCTTATTGTTTGCAAGTTGGGCTCATACGGACGTAGCACTGCCTTTATTAATATTATTCATTCGCCTTGGCTTATTCAAAAAGAAAAACAAGTTTCTTCATTGAAATAATTCGATCCTTTATGGAATGACATAAAACACGACGAAATATAGAATTTAAAGCTATACACATTTTTTCAGAACTCTCTTAGCAAAATTTCAGTAATTCACAGAAAAAAACAACATTTTATTTTGGCTAAGTAAGTGTATTTATTAAATAAATAAATCATTGTGCACGTCAAATAAAACAAAATCTTAAAAAACAAAATTCAATTTTTGATCCACTTACTTCTTTAGGTTGATTCGGAAAAAAAATTCCCTATGTAGTTTAATGCGAAATATCCCATAGTGGAACTAAAACACTTTCATTTCAATTAATTAAAAACTTTATACATTCTTAGAGCCATATTTTCTTAACTGATGCCTATGAGGCTTTCGAGATGGTAAAACGTAACAACTTGACAAACATTATCAAGTCATGATGTGAAAATATATCAGGCATAGACGTATGGTTAACACCCCCTTTTTTTGCAGTTTTCCAAAAAAAATATTATGGCAACGCTGGCAGCGTGACCGTTTGACCGACTAAAGTGGCAAATTGCCACTTTTTCAACTGCCTAACCACTTTTGCGACTGCTTTGCCACTTTTTGTCCCCCTTTTTTAAAAGTAAATTATATAACAATACATTAAAAATAAGAAGTTTAGTGTAGTTGTCTTGTTTTTTTTCTAAATGTTGCCCCTTTTTTTGATAAATCCCCTTTCTGGTGCCACTGTTTGAAAAATGTCATAGGTCACCCTGCAGATATGACAATTTCTCGCCAAACGTGGCGATTTGTTAGCTTGTTTGGCGTCAAAATTTTTGATTTAGCGAATATGGCGGTTTTTCTGGCTATAAATAAATTTATTGGCGATTTTTATGACTATTTTTCAAAAAATTTTAACTTCACAATGTTTTTTAATTCAGGAAAATTAGTTTAATGAAGGAGTTGTTTGAAAAATGAATCCTGCCAAAACTTGTCTACAAGAAATTAAAACAATTTGATTTTGATGATTTTTCTTATATTAATTATAGTAATTAATGCGTTTTGAATTTGAATGAGAAAAATTTACAAGAAATAAAATTTGGCGATTTTTTGCTAAGTCCCTATTTACACTATGCAAGTCTTATTGCTAAGCTGATTAGTTTATTAGGAGATAGAGACGGGGGGTAAAGAAACGTTGCTGTTCCCCTCGTCTCTCTCTCCCTGAAACTAATCAGCTTAGCGATAAGACTTGCACAGTGTGATTTGGGACTAAATTTCTTTACGATTATTTTATAAAAATTTATATTAAAAAAAGTGTTTTATAAAAACCAATTTATTATCAAAATGTATATTGAGAAAAACTATATAAAATTGATTATGGAGTCTTTTGGCAATTTTTAAAATTAATTTGGCGACATAGGTCGGAAATGGCGAAATGGTGGAAAATGTTTAACTGTTAGGACAAGTTAGTGATATGAGGAATCGAACTCGCACACGTGTGACTGTTTGACACGGTATTTGAACCGGCAGGATCATTGAGCCTTATTTTTTCGAAAATGAGGCTGGAGAAACTGCTACGGTGAATGGATTGCGCTATCGAACGATGGTTAATGATTTTGTTAGGCCGGAGTTGGAATATATTGATGTGGACGATGTCTATTTTCAACAAGAAGCTGCTACGTGCCACACAAATAACGATATGATAGTTATTTTAGGTGAAATTTCCTGATCGAAGAAGCGATCACAATTGGCCATCGAAATGTTGTGATTTAACACCTTTTAGACTTTATTATTTGGGGCTTCGTCCAAGATAACATGTACACCAATGGCGTACAATTAGAGAACGAAGTCGATACTGATCTGCGTTGGCGGCTAAAAGTTGATATGTGCTTAAGAAACCTCCAAGGCTGCTGCCGACATATAAATCCTTCGGCGGCTAGTGTATGTCGGCTAATGGCAAAAAAAAATCTCTTAGCTACCATTTATGTCAGAAGTGGCCACATACTTTTCCTTTGATTTAAAAAAGGGGCATGTTTTGAAAAAGGAAGGATTTAAAAAAAATCGGCTAACCCCAAATCGAAAGTTAGCCGCAGAGGTCGGCAATACAATTAAATAAACATCCGATGACTTCTCTTAAAAGTAAGTACTCGTTTTTTTAGAAAACGAGATTGGAAAATAAGTTGTATTAACCAGTATGGCTCGAAGGACTATAAACAATGATAAAATCTTTCATTAATTAATTAATGTTTTAATTCTTGAAGGCCAATTATGGACTTGGTTAATACTTACAATACTATGAAAAAAAAACATGAAAATTACTAAAGTTTACATCACAGCCCTAGAGCATTCTAAGGCGCATGCCCTCACTCTCTCGTTTACTCAAAGTCTGTGTGCTGACAAAATTATTTTTAAATCAAACAAGCAATATATGTATATATGTATGTACAATGTACCACTGTATTGACAATATGTAATGGATTTTTATTCCGGTTTAAACGAGTGTAGAATTTTATTATTCCTCTTCAATGCCTCGTCAAGAGCAGCTTCCCAACTAGTGCTGTAGGTGTAAATGATTTTTTCACAAAGCATGTCAGAAACAACACAACACAGCAGCAGCAACAAATACACTCACACATACACACACACACATTCACACGGTAAAACGGCAAACGAAATTAACCAAATAAGTATTTCTATCAAACATTGCTAAAGAATTAAAGGATATGTGAAATTTAACAGAAACAAAAGAATGAATTTACATTTCATTCTTTATTTTCATTTGTTTGTTTATGTTTTTGTATTTTAATTAATACCAATTTAAAACCTTACAGATAGGTCTTTCCACAGCAAACGTAGCCACAACCGAGCTTAGTTAAATTTTGAATAAATTTAAGAAAAGTTTAATTTAATATTGTAAAATGAAATTTTGTTGATCTCCGAGCAATAAAGTTGTAACTACTTAAGGCTCAATCAGACTTGACATAACCATAGCCATAGAAAACAGCCGTTCGAACCAAACTAGTGGGCAACACTGTATTTGATTATACGTGACTCGCCATAACGTCAAAACTCTCACCATAGAAACCAATTGAATTTTGGTTTGGTTGTGGCTATGGCATTATGTCTATGTCACGTCTAATTTAAGCCTTACAACTTCACTCATAAGCTGCTTTTATTTAAGATGTTCAAAAAGTAAGGGAAAACCCTTACAAATGTACTTACTTAATACAGCCAACAAACAGTTTCATATTAAAATGTATATCTAAGAAACGAACCAATGATCTCTTAGACTTGAAGGCAATGGCTCCATTCACTGAGCTCTCGACTTATTACATGAAGCGTTAAAAATTTGTTTTCAAACAAATTATTTTATTTGTATATCAAATGATGATATAAACAAATGCTTATTTTATTCACTACCAACGACTAGTTCAAATATCTACCTCCTCTATTCCTTATTTCCTTATTTAAAAAAATTGTTTGCAAGCTTTCAGATACGAGGGCGGGTCATTAACTAAGCGTCTTTTTGAATTTTTCGCAACTGTCAGTTTTTTTTTTAAAGAGAAGTAACATCACGCAATGAATGCCTGCTACTCGTACCATTACTAGATGTTACTTTCTTTAGGAAATGGATAGTGATAGAGAAGACAGGTGATGAGGGAAGAGATATAGGAAAGCTTGATCATTTTACAAGTCTGCTTTTGCACGTTTTTAATAATGCAGTGCTGCATCGCCTCTGGTGTCAATGAGGCGTATTAAATTTTTGAAGCTGTGTTTAGTAGACATTTTTTTTTTTGAAGATCAGAAAATTTAATTGATTTTTTTCAAGAGTCGTTCTTCAAAATATAGCACCGAGTTGGCACTGCCAGCTGATACTATCTACCACTACAGCTGATACTATCGGTTTAAGTACAGAACTTTAAGCTTCAGAGGTCCATACCAGGGAACGAAGCCGATCGGCTGTCAGACGGCTAACAGCCGCCGACGGCAATTTTCAAAAACCCTCAGCCGCCGCCGACTTATGCGGCTCATTTTCGGCTTCGGCTTAGCTGCTCTGTTGTTAATCAGAATTTTTAATTTTATTTTTTTGTTTGCAAATTATGTGTTAGCTTCTGTCAGTAATGATAACTGACTAATTGTGCTTTGAAAAATAGTGATTTTTATCATAAACAATTTGATATCACTGAACAATAAAACATTTGGTAGCTTCACAATTGAGAAATAAAGGAGGGCTGCCAGATGTGGCGATATCACGCCACTAGGTAAGTATATAATAATCTATTTATAATACATTTTGTCATTTTCTATTCACCAATCATTTGCGCTTTGGTTTAAATAAAAATTAAATTAAATGTATATTTTGGAAAATTTTAATGATTCGGATGAAATTTACTTTTTGTTATTTCTATTTGGTCACCAAGTCACATCTTGAAAATTTTGCAGGAGACTGCTAAAACATTTGGAAAATGGCTAAAGCGGCCCATCCGTTATAAAATATTGCCACCTTGGCGACATTAATGTACAATACGAAAAATTGCTAAATTATATTGCAAGTGGCTGGACCTCTTAATGGTTCAATCTCGGTAGGATTAACAGTTTGACTTATCCCAAATATTTTATATAAATTTAATATTTTTTTATATTTAATATTTCGGTAATAAAATTAAGTAATATAATATTACCGTTACTTATTAAGATGGACCTGGTGTTCTTTACCTTCGAGATAGCTTTGATCAGTACTCATGTCCCTTGAAACATAGGACTTACTGGATTTCGGGTAAACATTGGGGGAAAAAATGCTGATACCAACAATATAAAAAAGTATTTTGAAAAAATGTGGCTTGTAGTAGCTTATCTCCCACGTACAGATTTATAAAAAAAAATTTGTGAACGATTTTTTACATTGAATTTAACGAAAAACGTCAAAATAATTCTTACAACCCTAGGCCTATCACGAAATGCCTAATTATAACAGTAACATGTTAGTGATATATATATTTTCACTTAAAATCTTTTTTCTGTAAAAAAAATACCTTTATTTTGAATTACAACATGAAGTCATGGCATAGACTATTCTGTGGTAGTGGTTCGCTTAAGCATTAAACACATTCACCACAGCAGGCTACACGATCACACGACTTCATGTGCCGCTAGCAGGATTTGTAGCCTCGTAGCCGGCTACTTAATTATTTTGGAGACGGCAGCAGCACCATCTGCACCTCATATTCAAGTACATATACATAGTTCAGTATTGCCACTTTTATATATTTTGCATTTATAAAAATTAATTACTCTTTTAAAATGTACTTATTTCACCTAAAAGTACAAAAATTAATCAATTTATTCTTAACATCAATTTTTGGATATTGTTTCTGTGAAATAATATGCAATAATTGTACAAAATCATTCATTCAACATTTTGTATTATACTGGCAATACTGAATTTTCTCACTGTAGCCAAAGAAATAGAAATTAGTTTAATTGGACTACAACGACAAAATCAGCATAGACAACAACCTGTCGCCGTGTTGCCTTGCTGTCTTCAAAAGAATCATTCTCATATAAACATGTGTATTCTATCCTTGACATTTTGTAGTCGGTAGCCTGCTGTGGTGAATGTGTTTAATGCTTTACACAAATTGTTGAAATTAGCCGACTCTAAGCCGATTTGTACTAGCCGCCGACTGTGGTATTTTTTAGCCGCCGCTGCCGAGATTTCTTCGGCGCAAGTCGACTTTTAGCAAATCACTATCGGCTTCGTTCCCTGGTCCATAGAATATCAACAAATATGCTTGTGTTGTGTGTTTAACGATACAAAATATTAAATTTTTTCTCTACTGGAATTTCATTCATACATATTTCACATCTAAAATCGTTTCGTGTTTTTCGTTTCAATTTTGCTCAATACGAAACGAACCGAACACGCACGAAATCAGATTTTTTGTCACGATCACTTCATGCTGAGTCGTGCGTGTACGTGTCACGGAAAAAAACAGGACACGCGCCCATCTCTAGTCTATGCCTTCATCGCTTGAATTTTCCTACAGCAAATGATACAATGGGACACTAATGCAAATAAGAAAAAGGCGTTTTTTAATGACTTGTTGTTGTTATTTAATGACTGGGCTCGAACCCAAGACCTTCGGTTTTACACTCAACGTGATAACTACTTCAGCAAACACCACCCACTACTGTCTAAATTTGAATAAGCTGCGTCACTTAGTTTGTTTTTGGCAGCCGTTGACAGCCGTTGACAGCAGACTACTGCGTGTTTTGAGAAGAAAATGGAAAAAAGTGAATTTCGTCTGCTTATTTTTGGCGCAAAAACCATCACTTAAACCAAGGCTAAGCTTCATATACTACGTTTATACACGCACTATTTGCAAATAAAAATATTCGCAAATACATTAACTCACTGTTTATAAGGAATAGCAAAAGTACACAAACTTGGTAGCACTTCTATAGAAAATTTCCTTTTTTTGACAAAAAAAATAGTGTAAATGTGCAAAATATCAAATAATTATTTGTTTTAATTGTCATTATTTGCTTCTGTTAATGTTTTTTGTGCAATATTAATCCATTTATTGTTTTTTGTTATCAAACATTTGTAAGCGTGGCAACATCAAGCATTTTATTTGCAAATAGTGCGTTAAACGTGAATAGTTTTCTGAATTAGTAAGTCGCAATAAAAACAATAATATGGCAACAATTTACAGTTTTATTTGCAAATAAGCCCTGCGTATAAACGTAGTAATAAATACTATGGGGACTCTTTGCAATCAATTTCAATGGTAAAAAGTGGTTTACTGAATTTCGTTGTGGCCGTACAAGGCGATCATTCTGGACACCCAGTTGAGGTCTCTACATCCGAAACAATTGAACAAATTCAGGATATGGTTTTAGCCGATCGGAGATTGAGAATGATCACTTATCCATGGCAAAAATCCATGGATTGGTCTACAATTGCTCCCTCATCCAACACTCTATTCTCCAGATGTAGGCCCGAGTTTTGTTCCCAAACTTGAAAAAATGGCTCCGATGAAAGAGATTTCACTTCAATGACGAATTATCTCACAAACAAATGCCTATTTTAATGACCACGACAAATTCTTTCTTTTTCGAAAGGTATACAAAAATTGGAGAAACGTTAAACTAAGTGTATATAATCCAAAGGAGACTATGTTGAAAAATAAAATAATATTTTATATAAAAACTTGGGTTTCCTCAAAAAGTTGCTGACTTAATGACCCACCCTCGTAAACAAGATTTTTTTTGACTTGGCTCACACACACCAAGTTTTTTTGCCCAAGTTTTTATTTTATACTGAGAAAGGAAACGAGAGGTATATAAAATGTATATTTTATTTTACTTTCTCATCTTAGTATTGCTTAATTACAACTAAATTGTATTTTCCACTACTGCCCAGCAAAAAATTAGACATTACCATCTGAACTACTTGCCATATAACGACTTACTTTTTAGATTGCCAAATTGAAGTAGTCGCTTACAAAACAGATTACGCAAAATTTTAAAAATAGGAAGCAGAAGTTGAACATATTCTTTGGGTTTTAAAAGAAGACGTGAAAATATTGCGAAAATAAGTAGTTATTTTAAATAAATTATAAATATTTCTAAATTGCCTACTTATTTATTTTAAACAAAAAAATAAGTACTTACATTTTGGAAAATAATTATTTAAATATAAGTAGTTCTAAATATTTTTTTTTCATTTACGGTTTTAATAAAAGTTCATCAATGAAAGCAATTGAAATTTTTCTAAATATAGTATTTATAAGTAATAATAGAGGCACTGATACGAATAAAATATAACCCACTTCAATTGAGTTTATAAAAGAAATTTTACAAAATGGTGTATTTCGTAGTAAAACAATAGGTTTTTTAAATTTATTTAAATTTTTCTTAAAAGTTATTATATATTTAATCAAACTGAGTTTTTAACCAAGACTTCCATTTACTCAAACAACGGCATATTTGAAAAAAGTAGTTCAATCAAGAAAAAAATAACTATTTCCCACAACGGAAAATATAATTAATTCCTACAATAAACAACATAACTACTTCTAAAGAATCGATTATTTTAGTCTCACGCCTTGTTAAAATCATTAAGTTGGTAATCCAGTAAGGAACAGCTTCCACCAAAAATTCCAAACTCGATTACCTTTTTTGAAATTTTTTGCTGGGTACATTTTCTTAAGCTTCTTGTTTTGTTTCAAGTAAGTGAACGCAGTCCAGTATAATCCAGGAACAATTTGCACAAATTATAACAAATTATCAGTTACGCGAACGAACATAATTTGTATAGATTGAAATTAGATTAAACTGGTTTGAGTTTGTTCACATAAAAAATAAACTCATAACCAGCGTTGCCACGACCAAAAAAAATTTGTAACCAAAATACAAAAAAAAAGTAACCAAATGAAAAAAAAATAAACAAAATTTTTATGTATTTAAAATACTGTTTTATTTGTACTTCAGTTGAAAAATATACATACATATATTAATATATCTGTATATATAAAATCGTAGTGTGAGTTTGTTCCTAACGCATGATCTCTGGAACTATAAGAGCTGTGGAGCCGAAATTTTCAACACAGGTTCGGGTTAATACCCGGCAGGTTTTTGTTTTGTTTTTGACCCAACAAGTGACCACTGTGTGGAGTAATTTGTAGTTAGAAAAATATAACATAATTGAGGGTAATTCAATGTTTTCCCCGGCTCAGCTAGTATTGTTATAAAATCATATAACATAAATGAACCATTACATTTTAATTTTTACTTCAGTTTTATAAGTATATCTTATTAATTATGATAACAATCAATAAAATCAATTTTGTAAAAAAATACTTCAGGTAATATTGTTAGAAATTTCAAACCAAAAATATTTTTAGTAACAAAAAAATAATAGTGGAGTTCGATGTTTGATGCAAATTGTCTTGCGTAAGTGCAAATGCAAAATATCGTAGCTTTTCTTTGAATTGTGTGTGTATTTTGTTGTTGGATTTTAAAGAAAAGCTATGATATTTTGCATTTGCACTTACGCAAGACAATTTGCAACCAAACATCGAACTCCGCTAATATGTAATTTAATTACATTCGTTATCAAAACACAAGACTGTATAGATAAAGTATTAAATTTGTTAATATTAAAATAAATCTTTGGCAGACCAAACCTGATGGGAATTGTTTCGATTGATGCACAATTCTTTAGATTGCATTATTGAGTTGTATGTTTTGAAACGGCGTCCCAAAATTCAACTATTTCCATATCAGCACTTACTTCTAATTTAAAAAATCTGCCAGCGGCGGCTGTTAGCCGACTCACAGCCAATCGGCTTCATTCCCTGCTTGTTTCGTTCTCAAACTTATATGTGACAGCGCATAGAGAAAGGGACCTAAGGGTAAAAAAATCAATTTTCACCTTTTTTTGACGAAGAGAACATATGAGCATCGAATGAGACCGATCCCATGCCCCAAAAGTGTTCCCTCCCAGATATATGCGCGTTTTATGATGCGATGGTACACCAAAGATACACGTATTTAAAACTTTAAAATGGCTCTCCTCAACAAAACCGGTTTTTACCCTTAGGTCCCTTTCTATTTTGCGCGTCACATATATTAAAAAAAATGTGGCTTTTCTTTCAAATCCAACAACAAAATACACACACACAATCCAAAGAAAAGCTACGGTATTTTGCATTTGCACTTACACAAGACAATTTGCATCAAACATCGAACTCCACTATTGTGTTTGACGTTTAAATATTTTGCAACCAAAAAAGTAACCAAAATGGAAAAAACGTACACAAGTACACATTGGAAAAAAAGTTACCAATTTTGGTTACCAGTAACCAAAACGGCAACGCTGCTCATAAAGAAAACAAGAGAATACAAGAAAATTAATATGTGCGTGTATCAGGGATGGGAATTGGAAATCTTGATTTCGTGCCGAATCTGTTTATAAGTAGTGCCAAAATCACTTGAATAGTGCCAAACCACTTTTTAGATAATTTAAATGATGACACTTGATGTTCGTTTAGTATACTATGGCCCTTGAATGATACAGTTTTGTGTGTAGTTAAAAAAAATCCATGAATATCAGGAAAAACACGCTCAAAAATTAATTGTTTACACATTAGATTTTTACGTCTCCGATATCTTTCCAAAACTCACTTACACTTGACATAAGGAATTTTTTAATTCTTCAGGGTATGATACAGATCTGTATTGAATTTTAATTTTTCATTGCGTTTTCTTTCGTTCGGAAACATAAAATTAACCCCCTGTTTGTGTAAGACGTTTGAGTTAGAAATCATGGCGTTTCTGTAATAGATTAAAGAAAAGTTGTACGAGTTTCCTTTAGTCTATTACAAAAACGCCAAGATTTTTAACTCAAACGTTTTACACAAACAGGGGGGAAGTTAAAAATATGCCACTTAAGCTTTTTGGTGGTTATGGGTCGAATGGACAAAGTGCCAGAAAAGGAGCAAGCGTGCCACAGTGCCAGTTAACATCCAATAGTGCCAAAAATGACACAATTGTGCCACATTTCCCATCACTGGCGTGTATGTATATATATATATATATATATATATATATATACATATCTATATATGCACATATATGCATGTGAGCACATAATTAAATGACAGATCGATGAGCATGAATTTATTGTTGGATATTACTGAAAAATGTTTATTTCAACAAAAAAAAAGCACCCTGATTGATAGTTGTTAGAAGAACTTTGGTAGTTTGCTTGCCTACTTTTTATAATTTTAGAGAGGTTTTAATTAAAATTTGTATATATGTACATATGTATATGGTGCACAAATTTTATAGTCCATAATTGTGTATAATAGTAGATATATAACACGTTGTTAACGCAACGTTGCAAATTTGAACCCACACACTGCAATCTACAATTAAATAATAACCGCGAAATCGCTTCTGTATTTTGTATTCCCATTGAACATCGCGGAAGAAACATATGTAGTTGAAAAAATGAGCGGTGTACAAATTAATAAAATTTACCCAACGCTCATTGATTTCAGTAGTCATTTTCTTTTTTCTTCAGCGCAGCAAATTTGAAATCGAGATTTCTGCATTTTTCGATACATTAGATGTTCTTCTTTCAAAACATATCCAACACTCGATTTCAAAAAAAAAAAAAAAAAATAACGAGTTAGGGCTTCTAACTCCTAACTTCTTCTGCTTCTCCTATTAGTACTGCTATAATCATAAACAGCTCTATATGTCGATGTAACAGAAAAAGATTTTGAACAAGAAGAGTTCCTTCTATACAGATCTACAACAACGGAGCGGCATTTTTTGTCAAAAGCTGATTTCGACTATCTTGTTCGCCATTTACACTAGTCAAAGCGGCAATCTGAAGTCCTCGGATCGCGATTAAAGCAGTGGAATTTGATGGAAAAACATTTCGTTATAACATCTGTTAGAAAAAGTGACCGGACTTGGTTACTTGAAGAAAGTTTTAAGACTAGTTCCAATGACAGTGATCTCGTGTATTGCGTTGATGTACCAAAACTATTTTCGGCATTAAATCACAATTATAATGCAGATAAATGGCGACTTTTCATTGATGGTTCATGTAAAAGTAAGTTTTCTCATAAAAATGTATGACTTTATTTTTATTAATTTAAGATTTGTAATGTAATATCTAGGCTTAAAAGCTGTTTTATTGCATAACCAAAATCAATTACCTTCAGTTTCAATCGCATATGCGACTAATACAAAAGAAACTTACGAAGTGATGAAAAATATACTAATGTTTGTTAGTTATACCACCCATAAATGGAAAGTCGTCGCTGACTTAAAGGTTTTGACAATTTTATTTGGTATGCAAGGTGGTTAAACAAAATATCCGTGCTATCTTTGTGAATGTGATAGTCGTGCACCGAATCGTTATGATCGCAAAGTATGGCCATCTCGCGAGTCGCATAGAATAGGCAGAAAAACATTTTAAATGACCAATTAGTTAAAGCTGAGGACGTTATTCTGCCACCACTGCATCTTAAACTGGGATACATGAAACAATTTGTAAAAAAAATAGATGTAAACGGCGACGCTTTTTGTCATCTCAAAGCGGTTTTCCCAAAACCAGTGATGCCAACTTATCCCTTTTAGGGCTAGATTTAGCCCGTTTTCAGTCAGTCAAAACGCGAAAAAAAAATTTTAGCCCCAAACTAAAAAAGGCGCAAACTTAGCACTTTTTACAATAATATTTCAGCCCTTTTGGCCCCTTTTTAGTTTTTGCTCGATATGGCTACATTTAAACTTTTGCGAACTTTTTCTTCCTTTAATCTAGCAAAATAAAACGAGTAAAAAGTCGATATTACTTTATAAATTTAAAAAAGAAGAATAATATAGAGTAATCTTTTATTTCTTCCAAATTTTTTATGCCTTGAAAGTTATTCAGTACAGCTTAAAACAGATAATGTATGTTTTTGGAAGAGCGAGAAATCGAAATTTTTTAATAACGGCCAATTTTAATTGTATCTACTTATGTAAACACACATATGTATATATATTTCTATTATACATATATGTATGTATATGCTAACTATTTAATCTACGTATGTACCATACCTTATTGAAATGTAAATGAAATATGTACAATATTGAAGCTCTCAAGCTATGTGTGTGTTGATCTCATGATAGTTATTTATAGTCTAATAAATTACTTTACAAAAATTGATTTGATGTTTTTATTTTCAACAGAAACATTTTAATACTAGCCCCTTTTCACGGTTTTTCGAAAAATTTTACTATTTTTTTATATTTTTGAATATTTTTTAAATTTAGCCCTTTCCAGCCCTTTTTTCAAAAATTTTTACGCGTTTTGAGTCTCAAAAGTTGGCATCACTGCCCAAAACTAAGTGAAGCCAAAATAAAAGGAGGTATTAATTAATTTGTTTACATATCTAGTACGTTTTTTATCGTTTTTATCTGTTTTGATAACTTTTAGGTATTTTTATGGGACCTCAAATTCGAAAAATTATGAGAGATGCAGATTTCATTAACAAGCTAAGTTCCGTTGAAAGACGTGCATGGAAGAGTTTTGTTGCGCTATGCAATAATTTTCTTGGAAATCACAGAAGCAACGACTATATCACAGTTGTCAATGAGTTTTTAAGTGCGTATGGTGAAATGGGCTGCAACATGTCCATAAAAATTCATTTTCTGCATTCGCATTTGGAGTTTTTCCCAGATAACCTGGGCCAGTTCAGTAATGAAGAAGGTGAACATTTTCACCAGGAAATGGCAACTATTGAAAAAGGCTTTGAAGGAAAAAATAAGATAAAAATGATTTCAAAATATTTCTGGGCACTTAAACGAGAAACTGATGATGCCGATTTAAAAAAACCGGTCAAGCAAACACTTTTGAGTTAAATAACCAAAAATAAAATTTGTATAAAATGTTTAAAAGTTTTGTTTTCATGAAAAGTTAAATAACTCAGTCAATTGCTTATCTATTTTTAACCCAAAATATGAATTGTAGTCGTAAATAAACGTACTTTTTGAATAAATTCAATAGTATTAATAAAATAATGTATAAAAACGTCACCAAAGTTGAAACATTTTTGAAAAATCTACAAAATTTATGTTTGCTGGACAATAACACCCAAATTTCTCAAGTTTTCTTAAATAAATTATATATCATTCGAAAGATCTCAGTTTCTTCTTTCCAAATCCAGTAAGAAATTGAAAATCGGATCATTATCAACAAATTTACAGGCTTATAAGTGCGCAAAGGTTAAAAAAACCGGGTTTTAACCGTAAATCCGGATTTTGGAGGTGTCCGGCGTATTTCACTATTGGAATCTTGTTTTACTCGACAAGCCCTGCAAGGAAAATATTTAATATCCGGTTCCAGGTTTTTTGGACTGTCGCACCGTGTAATCCAATACAGTGTTGCTCACTAGTTTGGTTCGAACAGCTGTTTTGTATGGTTATGGTCATGTCACGTCTAATTTAAGCTTTATGGTTATGGCGAGGCACCTCAAATTTGATTCGAACAGCTGTTTTGTATGGTTACAGTTTTGGCACGTCTAATTTAAGCATAAGCCGAGGAAAATAATACTCTGCGCTACTTTCCTCATCGATATTCTTTGGGTATTCTTTTTTTATATTTTTTAGGTCTTAATGAATTTTATTAAAATGCTAAGGTTCCCTTCCAAAGCAGCCCACATTTCTCAGCAACCACTACTGTACGTATTAGTTTTTATTGCTCTGCCTATACATGTGAACAGTTTGTAATGAAAAAAAAAAAAAAATAAAATAAAGATGAGTTAAAAACTTTTCATTATTCTGCTCTGCAAAGCATCTTACTTCGTTACCGTTACATTTTTATTTTCTTTTGTAATTAATATTTAATCTGCCCACTAACACAGTTTTTGCATTAATGAAAAAATAAATATACACATGCATACATGCGTTCAAACTAACAACAATGCCACTGCATAAAATACATATAAAACGAAAGACAAAAATCAGGAACCTTAAACCGGGTAACTTAGTTACATGTAAAAGCATATTTAACTCATATGGGTGAAAAAAAGGAAGAAAAACACTTTTCCCAAATCTAAAAAAAACCTACACCTTATATGTATGTATGTATGTGAAACAATAGCAACAAAGTCAGTACAATTTGTTTTTATATTACGTATTCTGTCAACGTATTCTGTTAACTGACTGACTCCCTGGTACCTTTAAACGTCATTATGTGGAATACGTTTTAACTTAAGTATAGGGACACCAAAAGCAACGTAAATAAAAGAAAACAACAAAATCATATTATGCAAGTAGGAGCTGCATTGCATTATGGTTATATCGTCTGACAACACATACATACATATTATTTATTTTCCACATGAGAATGCAAATAAAACTGTCGGTATGTAAATGTAAATACATCCAAAGGACCAATAAAATAAAATTATGTAAATATATTCATATAAGTATGCTTACTTTTATATCTATTACATTAATTTGATTAAAAAGTTTGTAGTGCATACGAGGGCTGTATTCTATATTATGCGGTGTGGCAACACACTGCATAGTAATTAGCAAAATTAAACATTTTTAGCGACGACATAAAACACTACAATTTCGACGCAATAAATTTTTGATCCAATGCCTGATTTAGTATTACTAGTTTGAAAGTTTCATTCGTAGCCAAAAATCGATAAATCGAATTTATAGATTTTTAACGATAGAGATTTAGCTTTAGCGAGTTACAGAACACGGGGCTGAGCGGTCTACTCTATAATTCGAAACGAAAGAAAATACTTTCGAAGTTGTGTGTTAAATACATGCAAATTCGAAAGCATTTCAAAGCATGAAAAAAAATAATATTCGCATAAAAATAAAATTGTATAGTGAACTCTTTCGCGCAATGACATTCGACGCACAGCGGTGAATCAAAAATTGTGGTAATAAATCTTTCAGTCGGTGAATATGTGGTTGGCTACAAAAATAATCAACTTACAGTTAATTTTTCTTGACTAAAGGTAGAATTAGTAAAATCGTATCGTGATGTTGCGTGTCAGCTGACAAAAACCGTACCATATACAATGCATGTTACTAGTTATAAAATATGTGGTGGTAGCACTGCTGACGTAGGAATCTGCAGAAAACAGATTTTTCTGTAGCGAATGTCCAAAACGCCGCATTTATTGCCAGACAAAAAAAAAATGTACTGTGCAAACTGTTACATTTTCTATAACTTGTGCACAAAGTTGAACGATACGGCAAGCTGTAAAGTAGAATGATACGATTTTACTAATTCTACCTTAACAAAAGATAACTATAATGTCATTCAGAGCCAGCGTTACCATATGTGAAAATTTGTCTTATTTGCGAAGTTTTTCGGGATGTTAACAAGACTAAAAGATTTCTTTCTTAAAAATAAGATTTTTAAGAATATGATTAAATTTTGGTACTTTTAGTATATTATTTAAGGTCCTTTTGGCTAAAGCACTGACATATTTTCTTCTTTCCTTTATCAAAAGTATTATGTGCATATATATATATATATATATATATATATATATATATATATATATATATATATATATATATATATATATATATATATATATATATATATATATATATATATATATATATATATATATATATATATATATATATATATATATATATATATATATATATATATATTTATCTTGTACGTGTTCTATTTAGTAAATATTTTATGTTAATTTACCTTTACTCGTATTAGGCCGGGTTTCCATCTGCAATGTGCCACATAAGCGTAAAAAAAGCGGTACCAACTAATTACTAATGAAAAACAGTTTGATTCAGACATGTATTTATTAAGTTAAACAGTTTCATACATAAATATTAGACAATTTTATAGAATCCAACATGATTGGAAACTGTTTAAATCAATAAATATATGTCTGAATCAAACAGTTTTTCATTAGTAATTAGTGGTTACGTTTTTTTTTGGGCAAATGACACACAAGAAATACCAGATGTAAACTCAGCCTTAAGTTATTTGAAACAAAATAAATTTTTCTTGAATTTTAATTCAGTAAAATCAATGCATATTAATATATTTTGAGTAAAATCACTAAAATAAAAAAAAGCAATGTGAGTCCGATCACAGGGTAGATGTGTAAACATCTAGTCATGAAAAATGTTCTTAAGTTGGAAGTACTATGCTTTTAGTAATATTTTTTAATTAATCAATTAAAAGTATCAAAACTTTCAATATTGTAAATACATAGGAATTTGCTAGTTTTTGTTTGTTTTATTTAACTTATTTGGTTAGTAAATGGGCACACTGCTGTTTAATGAAATGTAATGCATGTAGTTATTTTACAGCAATGGTTTTCGAACTATACAGCGCTAGCACAATTATATGTTAGTGAAAATTAGTATTGCACACAAGATGGTGTTTATATGAAGCTGTTAAGTTTCTCTGTACTTCTTGTTGTCCGTATGAATGACAATCTCAAAGACGATGAAAACTTTTAGTTTGACAAGTTTAGGTTTTTGTTTTCCTTATTTTGCTTTGTTTTAGTAAATTTCTTATTAAAAGTGCAAAAAATCTTTTTAAAAGTTATTAAAATTAAATGTTTTTGTATTCATTTTATTTATTTGTTTTTATTTGCCTATGATAACTTAATGTACGACAATTAGTAATAAATTCAGTAAAGTGCAACTTTGACCCGCGCACGAAGGTTTCCGTGCGGACACTTTAGCCTATATAACAAATAGTTTTGGCTTTTTTTCGTTTATTGCGTTTTTTCGGTTTTTGGCGCTTTTTTTATTATTTCTACTGAAATTTTAGTGGTACTGCAGTGCTCATCTATGGTAAATGCCTTTACTTTTACTTTTTACTTTTTAATTCCTGTTGTTCATCGTTTAGTTGTTGCTGTTCTTGTTGTTGTGTACGCATTGCAATTAAAATAAATTCAGTAAAGTGCGACTTTGACTCGCGCACGAGGGGTTCCGTACATTCGGTTTTGAGCATTTTTTTGATGTGGTTTTTTTCCTTTTTAAGTTTTTCCAGTTTAAAGAATTTTTTCAGCTTTGTCGCTTTTTTTCTCTTTTTGGGTTCTTTTAATTTTCGAAATTTTTTCATTTTGGCGACATTTTTCTGTTTTTGGGTTTTTTTTTAATTTTTTTGTTTTTTTTTTTGTTTTTGGGGTTTTTATTTAGGCGATTTTTTCATTTTGGCGATTTTTTTTGTTTAAGGGTTTTTTTAATTTTTGCGATTTTTTTTATTCTGGCGATTTTTTTTCATTTTGACGATTATTTTTCTGTTTTTGGATTTTTTTCACTTTGGCGATTTTTTTCATTTTGACGATTTTTCCGGTTTTTCGCGATTTATTTTAGTCCTAGAATTTTTTTTTAATTTGGTGCTTCTTTTGGTTTTGGCGATTTTTTTAGATTTGGCGATTTTATAATTTTTTGATTATTTAGTTTTACTGTTTTTGAAAATTTTAAGAGTTTTGCTCTTACGGTTTCCAAGATACAGCAAGTTGTCAAATTTACAAAGACAAAATTGCATTAACTGATGGAACACCCTTTAATTTAAATTTTTTTTAAATTAACTGTTAATTGTTGTAGTCTGTATAAAAATACACTAACTTTACAAAATTCAAGTGTATGTATAATACATGGGATTTTAATATTTTTCGTTGCTCGTTTTGGAACACCATTTAATTTTTAACTCTCATATATTTGCTGTTGTAGCGGTCAAATGTCTACACACTGTGTCCGAATTTCAGGTCCGTAGCTCTTACGGTTCTCGAGGAAATACCCTGTAACAGAGGAACGGACAGCGTAGCGAAAACAATAGGGTTCATTTTCACCTTTGGTGTACGGAACTCTAATAAAGCAATTATTATTTTCACCTTTGGTGTACGGAACCCTAATAAAGCAAAAAGCCTAACGACCCTAACAAACAAAAACCAGCAAATTCCTATGTATTTACAATATTTTAAATAAGTTTGTATTGCTTCTTTCAAACACTAATACACCCATACATAGCTCACACCGATTTGACAACGCTGTGTGCATCTCAGCCAAGAAATCTCAGCAAAGAAATCTCAGCAAAGAAATCTCAGTGAAAAAGATTTTTACCCCCTAGCGTATAAATGTTTACACATCAAAAAGATTTTTAATGAAGGTTTTTGCGGAAAAAAAAATCGCAACGCTGTCCAGAGCTGATCAAAAATTAATTCTTAACTTGAGTACGTAATCGGATTTGGTGAGAGCCAACAAATTTACTCTCAGCTACTTTAAAACTCATTTCAGCTTTATATACCAGGTGACTTAAATGAAATCAACTTTAAGTTGTTTGAAAAGTAGTGCAGAGTGAGACAATTGACTATCGCCTAGGACATCGCAATGTTAAAATAGTTAGTTGTTTCCATTGGAAAGTAATTCAAAAATCAGTCAGTTAGTTTCCGACAGGGCTGCTACTAGTCCGTTTACAGTAATATGTACAGTAGAGTTCGGCTATAATGAATACCGGTTATAACAAATTATAACTTTGAATTTATATTTCATATAAATTATTACCCTTACAGCTAATTACGGATATGGCGAATTTTCACTTATAACAAAATTTATACGCTTACAGCGAACAAAACACAAAACAAAATTTTCCCGTCGTTCAGTTATTTTTGTTTATGAAAAGCAATATACATATGTATTTACATTTTTTGGTTTTAGAGGTGTATCATTTACTACCGATAGTGACGAAAGAATATCGATTGTTTTCAAGTATTAATCGATGGCAGAATTAAAACATCGATAGTCGGAAAAAATTAACTATAGTGACTAAATCGATAGTTTACCACCCATAGTATACATATTTATTTGACATTTTAAATTTATTGGGCCTTATCGTGGTTGACGTTTTTCGACTTCAAATTTGACTATTTGTAGTTGATTAAAGCAAATAGGGCTGACTTTCACCACAACATCTTCAATCACAATAAGGGGTATTATGTTTGTACAATGCCTTGCTTATTTTCTTCAAGTTTAAATCACTATTGTTCTTAATTAAATTTTAAACGGACCTTCCTACTAATTTCTACATAAAATTAACTTAAACCATAAAAAGCTGCTGCATAACACTTTCATTATAATTTCATATTTATAAAAATTAATTATTTATATGAAAAAAAAAACACATCACAGGATTAAAGCTTTTATTAAAAAAAACCAAAAATTCTTTTAGCCAAGTAAAATGTGGGCAACATGTTTAAAGTCTAAACTTTTTTTTGTAAATAAAAGTTCTATTATTTGACTTGTTTTTAGTTGCAGTTTGCATTACGGTTTATAAACTATTGTTTAAAGCCACATTAAAATAGAGAAGGAAAGAGTTTTTGCTGATTAGAATAAAGCAAATTGCACCACATTATTATGAAAAAGAAGCTGAATATAAAATCAGTGTATGACTAGAAACAAAATACCAACTATATAGAGTATATGAGTGTAACAACAACACACAATAATAATCTATACCATCAGACGCATTTCCGCATCCAGGATCCCAGTAACATCATCATGCAGTATGAAAACAAAAAGTCCTGCAAAAACACAACACATTCACAGAAAAAAAAACAACTATGTACTTGCATATGACAAGAAAAAACAAAAGAGTAAAAGAGAGAATGAGTGTAGTAAGCATTAGTGAGATGAAAAAGAAATGTAGTTTTTATATAAAAACTGCAATGTGCTGCAAGGTTTGCTTCATTGTCTAACAGACCACAATAGCTTTTCCATACAATTTTCTTGATATTTTTGTTGTGCCAATGCTGAAGATTTTTTTATTACGTATAAATTCTAATTTAAATAAAAACCATTAAAATGAATATTTTGTTTTTTTTTAGTGCAAATATTTAATAATAAGAATTTGTTTTTTATTTTCACGTGCCAAACCATAAAAATTCAAACTTGTATAGAAATCTGCGAGAAAATTTGTGTTTTGTTTTGATATGTTTTTGTTAATAAGTAGGAGGAAATTAAATTACGCTGAAAACTTAAAAAAAAGAGTTCAATTCTTTTTTTTTTAATATGACATGTTTTCGGATTAGGTAATAATAAATAAAATCTGACAATTGTGCTTAACGCTTTTATAGTACGTTTCCATATACGTGATTTAGTTCAAAACATTTGATTTGCCCAAATTAAGTAATTTGCGAAGTGATTTGCCATACATTTTTCATATGAGCAAATTATCTCAAATGACTTAATTTGCTACAAATTAAGTCGAATTTGTCAATGCAACACTGCGCTGCTGCTATTATTACAAATGCAACTCTGGGTCATCCATTATTGATGACTTACAAACCCGAAAAAGTGACATTTAAGTACGAATTAAAATGGCAGATTCTATTTGCTTATAAAAAGGAAAAAGTAATTTAAAAGAAGAAAGTTATTGTCAATGTTGTTTTCCATTCTTATTTATATGTTTTATTTATTTTGCTGTTCCAAATTATTGTGTGCTAATTTTAGGTTATAAAAATAAATAAACAATTCAAACGTCAAATTTATTTCGAAAATTCGAACATAGAAACACTTACAACACATAATGGAAACACTTCGACATGATTTTCTAAAATCAACTTAATTTGCTCATAATGGAAACGTACTTACTATTAGTGTTAAAATGTGAATCGAAATAAAATAATTTAAAAAAAATTAGTAAGGATAACGTTTATTGTAATACGTTACTAACAAACCCATGAAAGCAAGTTTCTTATATTTTTAAATAAGAAAATTTCTTTAATTTAATTTAATTTATTCATTCATAACACGAAAAACTAGCCTCATGGCCATAATCAGTTTTCACTAATACTACTACAAAAGGTACTACTACTTTTATGAGTACTGCTCTGAAATATATTTTTTTTTACTTATTTACATACATATCGCACTTAATCAACAAGAGGGTATAACTCAAAATTTTTAAATTTTTAATACAGATGAAAAACTGTTTCTGGTTACATTGACAATTTGATTATTTTTGACTTGAATAAAGGCTCAAATCAAAATAATACGTTTTTTATGAAAACATACGATACATTTTTATTTCAACTTTTGTATTACCTCAAAATAATACCTTTTTGGTGAAATAAATCTAGTCACTACACTATCACAAAAATGGTTTCAAATGTGAAGTGAAAAAGGGAAATTTCAAAAATTTTGTTGATTAAGTGTATTGTTTTTGTTATTTTGTTTATTTTATGTTATCTTATGGTATTTTTTCATTATTTATTTAATTTTTTTGTGTCTATTTTATTTAATCTGCCGTATTTTTTTATTTTTCTAATTTTTATTATTTTTCTATTTTTTTATTTATTTGATTTTATTTAGTTTTAATTTTAATATATTTTATTTTTAACCCCCGACTAAAGAAAAGAGTGTTATAAGTTTGTAGTGTGTGTCTGTGTATCTGTGTGCCTGCCCGTGTCCACGTACAGACCAAACGGCTTTACCGATTTTGATTTAGTTTTTTCTGTTTGAAAGGTGACTTGATCGAGTAGGTTTTTAACTATGTTTGAAGAAAATCGGTCCAGCCTCTTAGAAGATATCACATCTTTTCTAGAAGTATTCGGGGGTTTTGTAAAATTTTTAATTTTGTTATTTTACTTTATTTTATTTGTTTTATTTTAGTCTATTTTATTTAATTAATTTATTTATTTTATTTTAAATAATTAATTAATTTATTTATTTTATTTTAATTAATTAATTAATTTATTTATTTTATTTTATTTTAATTAATTTACTTATTTAATTTTATTTAATTAATTTTATTTTAATTAATGAATATATTTTAATTATTAATTTTAATCAATTAATTTTATTTTAATTAATTTATTTATTTAATTTTATTTACTTCTAAATAACTTTATTTTATTTTGTTTTATTTTATTTGTTTGTTTTTATTTTGTTTTATTTAATTTATTTTTTTTTTATTTTATTTCTGTGGCAAAAAGGAAAAAGTGCTCAAGTCGAAATAAGCACATCTGTAATCTTCATATTCTAAAGTACCCCTGACAAAAATTTCTATTATTTTGTGCTATTTTTCAGGATGTTATAGCGCAATAAATTGGTGCTTATTTTTTCCACTTAACTGAATTTAGGTTATACTTTGATATTATTTCAAATTGAATTTATTAGTTACAGTGTGTAGAACGATGTTTTTCTAAAAAAAAAATTCAAGTGAATACTGAATTTCCAAATTTAACCGCAAAAGAAGTAAATGTCTGAAAATCGACTTGAAAATTTAAAACTTCTCTGCTGCAAAACAATAAATTAATGACTTAGGGTAATGAATGCTAATGAAAAAATACTTAATTCAGACACGTATTTATTAAGTTAAAAAACAGTTTCATACATAACTAATAGACAATTTTATAGAATCCAACATGATTTTTTTATTTGATTTTGTGATAGTCTATTTATTTGATTGCTGCGAATCCTAGCAAACACCTTTGGCTCTTGTAATTACACAATTTAAATTTTGAAAAAATGGGCGGGATTTAGCCCATTTAAAATTTATATTTCACGTGGTTCTTCTTAACCGATTTTTACAAAACTTACCACCACGCACCTTGAGTTTTAAAATAGACACAATCTTACATTTAAAAAAATGAAAGTGGTCGCGTCCATTAAAAATCTATATTCTACTTTGCGGATTTTTACAAAAGTTAAGACACACCCTGAGCTCTGAAAAACACACAAACTTGCATTTAAAAAGTGCAAAATTTTATTTTGTATTTCACGTACTTCTTAACCAACAGATTTTCAAAATTTTTTGTTTGAAAGACTTTACTTCCAATTTGGTCTTATAATTTTTTTTTTTCGAAAATGTTTTATCAGATATTTGCATTGAAGTCGGTTTTTATTTTGGCAGAATTATTATAAATTACATTTGAAAAAATTTCAACTCATTATTATCTTTCTTTCTATTTTTCAATTGATAAAATACATACAAACACAAACTTTGCCACTTACCATGTATAACCAATTCCGGATTGTGATTCATTTCATATAAACGTATGGCTTCATCCAATTCCATTTGTGTTGATATTGTACAAGGATCATGTTCTTCATCCACCCATTTAATCGTAAAAGGCTTGAAATATGAATACATAAAAATATTAATTATATAACTTATAAAAAAACATCTGTTAAAGAACAGTACAAACTCACTTGATCCAATTGAAAACGGCAATTTTTGCGTATTTCATAGCAAAGCTCTTCGTAGGTTATATTTTCCTTAATGTAACTGATCATAACCTCGCCACTGTAGGCAGTCTTTACTTTGATTTCGTTACCAGCTCCATCGCTATCTGGTAAAATTTGTGAGGGCATTTTCTGCATGGATTTTGTTTGTTAAGAGATTTTGTGATTTTTTGTTATCAAATAATATTGCAACAAATATTTGTTTATTTTATTGTAAATAAAATATGTATATTTATATTTAAATCGTTGAATATGGGGAAACTAATGTTAACATGCACTTTTATTCTTAAATTTAAACTGTAAATAAAAATATAAAAATAAAAGGAATATTGTGAATTGTTAAAATTGGAGGATTCGCTTTTAAATTAATTAGTGTACAACTGTGATTCGCTATTTTTCTATGGATCGATGATGACACTAGTCCAGCCAAATCCAACAAGTTTCAAAATAGGAAAAAATTTCGAAGAAGCCAAAGACAAACACGAAGCCAATATCGCCAACATTTTATTGTGCCGTCCGAAATATTGGAGACATAATTTTCTTATAATTTTATTATCAGGCTAAACATCTGGAATAGTTTACTCATGCACTGAATGAGAAGCTGCCCATAATTTAATAGAAACTTATCGTTTTCGAATAATAAAAAAGAAACGGAAAGAAAATGCTTTCAAATTTGTATGTTATCAACATTGCAATTCGAAAGCATTTTTTTTAATTCGAATTAGAGAGTAGACAGACCCCCAGGCTCATGCATAAGGCAGAAATTTATTTTGGCCAATGTAAAGTATTTGTAAATCGCAAGGATTTGCATAAATTGATCACTTGCGTAGGTATACTCCAAGTTGTAAATTTTCTACATTATTTTTGGACAAATAAAACTTGTAAAAATTTAATACTTGTTGTAATCTTAAGTATTTGGAAATATATGTATTTGATATCATTGCTTTCTTAAAATCTGGCAGCATTGTTGTTACAACAGCATCCTCCCTTTTTTCTAACAAACGTAAACAAAGAATTTGTAATGGGAAAATCAACAAGTGATTGCCAAATGGAGGCATGGGGAATAAAAAGATTATTCTTATATTACAAAACCATTAATTTTATCTTGGACTGAACTTGAAGTTCTAGTTATCTCCACAAATTTAAATAACTTATTGTACTATTTAAACATGCTAAATCACATAACTTACTTCTATATCTTCTTACTTTTTAGTTCTTATGCTGTGCTTTCCTTTTATTCCTATTTGTTGTAATTTTTCCAGTTTAACATGCAACAATTTTTTGCATAAATTTTCTGTACGCCAGAAGAATGCAAGCAGTGAAAATTTCTCCCAGAGAATTTTTCTTCCAAGGCTTGTCTTTCTTAATTTGACATCAATTTTGTTTGTTTCAAAAATTCTTAACAATAGACTCTAACACTTAAAAATTTTCATATAAAACTCAAATAAAAACAACGAAAAATATTAAAAAATCTGTGATTTCTTAAAAAAGAAAATCAACGCAAATTTTTTATGTGTCACCTACTACTAAATAAAATGACCGACCAGTGTTGTATTTTATGAGACTAAATTGAAGTTGTGCAATGTGGGCAGAGTGGCAGCTCCATATTACAATAAAGCGATTTTTCATGCACTTTCAGTACTAAAAGCGCTGGAACTTTTTGATAACGGTCAAATTGTTTAAAAAGTAAATCACTTATTCGGCATAAAACCATCGCGAACTAGAAAATGATTTATATTTTTCACAGACAATAACAAAAACAGCTGTTAATATATTGCTGCACTCATGCCACATTAATGAAAATGAGTGTTGAACAGGTAGCATTTTTCTTCTTTTTAAGGGTAACATCATGGGAAAAGAACGCGTTCAATTTTTAAAATAATTCATACTTTTCAGAATAGAACACAAAGAAATGTAAAAGGCAACATAAATGCAGCATATTGCTACAGAAGAAAGCGCCATTAAGACATTTTTTGCATATCAGGTCGTGCCCCTCCAACAATCATGGAATTTTCTTTTGATTAGTCTTCGAAAGGTCAGGAACAATTACACTGAGATTCTTTGTAACGTACTCATCTCTGTGTTTAAGCCTGGTTCACATCATAGCAGAAACGACATCTGTTGATTTAGTTTGAGTTAACATGGCAATAGCAAGAATAATTGTCACAAGTATTCATAAAAATGTAGTACCATGACAGTACTATTATGACAATTACTCTCATCGTATGAACGAAGAATTAATTGGATACAACGTTTTCCTCATTCATTCGATATAACGTTGCCGTAAATTAAACATTCTGTAATTTAGAAAGCTAAAAAGAAAAATGCAAAGGGGAGAAAATCTAAGCAAAGAAATGTCTATTTAGAACATTGAGTATCACAATTTACCCCGCGAGCTTTGCTGCAAGCAGGAGCAAAACCATAACTGTAACTGGCCTCTTACAAAATATATATAGTGTTCAATTTACTGTTTGAAATTGGCATATTTCTTTATATGAAAATCTACTTAGCGTCTTTATGGATACATATATTTAATATACATAATTAATATATGCGTGTGCATATACCGATATACTCAATTTAATTTGCCTTGTTAATAAAGCCTCTAAGTGATATAATTTAAAGATTTTCACTAAATTCTGAGGAACAATTTTTGTTTAATTTTCTAGCATCACTCACTTTTTCTTAATTTTTAATTCTTTATATGAAAATATGAGTAAAAATATAATTTTGTCTTAATGCAAAATTTAACTTACTTGTTCAATTTATGTCAAGCACGTAAATAGATTTTTCGAGTGAAAATATTCAGTGAAATTTCATTAAAAAAAATTAATTACCTAGTTAAAAATTGAACTTGCAATTTTAAATCATTTAAATTATTTCTGTATGGCAACCTTCTTTCGTGCTTAGAAACAGAGTTGACTTCTCAATCGGGCGGCGAACCTTTTAATCCAAGTTCTAAAACCCACAACATAGTACTAAAAAGCAAAACAAACCAACAAAAAGAGATAACAAAACCAGTTTTTCAGTAGATTTTCGTTTAGTGGGACGTGTATTTGAGTGTGTTTTATATTTGTATCTCAAAGTGAATTTTTTAGGGATTCAAAATAGTTTTTGTGTGCTTTAAGTAAAACCTGATAATATAACATGAAAAATGCCCACTCCTACGTATAATAACTGAAGAATGTGTAATAATAGTCATAACATAAATAAATATAAAAGAAGGGCACGCGCTATTAATGAAAAATGTAAATGGTAATATTTACTGTATCTCAAATGAAAAAATACAAAGCTCATGATAACGAGACAATTTGTGTATTAATTATAATAACATAAAATTATAAATCACAAAACTAAAAGGTCCTTTAAAAATCTTGTACACACAGAAAGTGGTTTTTACATGCCAATTAAAAGAAAAAACATAAAAATCAGAAGAAATCTGCCATAAAAATATGTAAGTGAATAAAAGAGAAATAGAAAAACATGAATTATACCAACCAGACGAAATATGAAACGTCAATTAAAATCTGAAATTGTGTGAAAAGAAAATGAATGGAATCAAAAACAGGCTTTTTTTATTGCTGTTTTAAATTGAACTTTTATGTGTTTTTCATATTTTGTTTTAATTTTCATGTTGTATTTCTTCTTTCAAGCCAAGTGCTTGCATTTCATTCAGGGATGGAAAGCCTGTTACAGTCATATTTTGCCGTCGAATCCTTTTAATATATATTGAGCGAGATAAAAATAAGAACAATGCTTAAAAATAGGTTTATATTTAAAAAAGGCGAATTGTACAAAGTGAACTCTTTTGATTATATATACAACAGTGCCAGGATTAAAGAAAAATCAGTTTCGGATTCATACATTGTTATAAAATCTGTTTAGCCTATACATATATAGTACACGACATGTAAAAATCACATGCGCATGTGGTTATGACATCACAAGAATTTTTAGCATGCCGGTTGAATTTGTTTAAATTAGTAGTGACAAATTTTACCAAATTGGACAAAGTTACAAGAGGCAGCACATGTGTAATTATCAGAATTTTCCATTTACATGTGTTAGTAGTACACGACATGTAGCCAAGGCAGCTTCATGGTGACGTCAGAATTACGTCAGAGTCACGTGCATGTGGATTTTTACATGCCGTGATAAAATACTACTTCCGACTTCTTGTAAAAACACATTAAGATTTTCAATTACATCATCGAGCAGGTGGTATGCATATGACCAAACGATTTTAAGTTGCAATTTATATTAATATGGAAACCGAACATATCTCAGAATCAGAACTTCGGAGTAGTTGTGTGGAGTCAATCGCTTGGCGTCTTAGTCCTTGAAGAAACAAATATATTCAACCAGGCTAAGCATATACTGGATACTGGAAATTTTATTCTCATGTTATGAACTTGTACCTAATTTAAATTAAGCATTTTTTTCATGAGTTTTGTTGCACGCAACTTTTTCTATTTGCTAACTGCAGCGCTATAAAAGAAAATTTTATATAAAAAATTACGTTGAATGAATCTGTTGCTTTTTTGGCAACTTTTTGATATGAGTTGCTCCTCCAGGCCTCCTACTGACAAATGAAAAACTTTCATGCAACTAATTTCATGACAAAAATGGTTAATGTAAATCAAGGCGAATTCAATTTGAACCAAAATGTCAAAATTTGCTCAGAAATTTTTTGACAGATTGGCTTTGTAGCATAGCAAACTACATGTTGTTTTTTGTGTTGTAAAATTGTTGTATTGATAAGGTCACCTGATTCTGAATTCGCCTTGATGTAAATCAGGTATTGCTAGATAACGATTTATAATTTCATTTTCCCATCCTTGATTTTTAGTACATAACCCAGCGTTCATTTATTTATGCCAATGTTAAGCGGTTTTCATTATTACTTCTGCAATTACATATAATTTTTCTTCCACTTAGTTTTATTAAATTAAATGTAAACTTAGTTTTTTAATGTGTGTGTTTACGTGAAGTGCTTTTTGCATTTGATTTCTTAATATGAGATTATGTACATTTTGCCTGTTCTTAAGTAAATTGTGACTTTATTTTGATAGAATAATTTAATTCCAAGTTTGTTGCTGCTGCACAGTGGTGTTAAATGAAAAAAATTTTTGTTAAACAAAATTTGGGTAATTTTTATTTTATTTATTTACATACATATGTATGTATTGGAAAATAGTTTTCAAATTACAGAAAGTAGTTGGGGGGGGGGAGGAAGCGAACATTGGTGAATGAATATAATTGATTGAAAATTTTTCCAACTCTTTCTGTAGGATCTTTTTCATGGCACACCGACCTGTATTCAATGTAAAGACATTCAGGGCTACCATGAATAAAATTCCGCGTGAAATTTTTCGCTGGGAACAATTCCAACTAATAGCAAGTAATCAGGGCTATCATGAATAAAATTCCGCGTGAATTTTTTCCCGGGGAACAATTCCAATTAATAGCAAGTAATAGGGAAAACAAAAAATTCTAATTGGAAAAGGGAGAAATTTCACGCGGAATTTTATTCATGATAGCCCTGATTGTTGGTTAATAGTCTCAACATAAGGCTCCACATAGAAGGAAAAAATTATTAATTCATCTTAATGTGTGTACCTACAATAATTTTTTTAATATAGTGATTTGAACTAAAATAAATTAAAAAAACATCTATGTATGTAAATTAAATTGAATGTTAACAAAAAACAATACAAACTCCACTGTTTTGCTTGGCATCTCTGAATGAAGACGGTTCACAGTAGCACTTGTAAATGAAAATAACGCACACAGATATATTGAAGCAGGTAAGTGCCAATTATATCATTTTACGTACATATGTATGTATGTATGTACCTATATTAAATTTATATACAATAATTAAACAAATCTTTATGATTGAAGTAATATACAATATAAAAAAAACCTGATGCGGTCACGTTCTAAGATATAAAAATAATTTAAATTGTAAAAAAAGTAATCTTCTACTTAGAAGTAAAATAAAAAACCTTGGTAACTGAAAAAAAACTCCCAAAAATTAAAAAAAAATTACAAAAATTTTATATATTAGATTAAAACCCATGACAAGACGATACAATCGTCTAACAGAATTAGGTCATTAATTGTTTAATTTATTGTTTTATAAAAAAAAAATTTGATATAATTTTTTAATAAAATCTTCAAACAAACAGGAAACAGAAGAGAAATATTAAATTAATACGGTAGCACGATTTTACCGGAAACTTCACTATCCTTACACTTGTCAGATGGTGAATGTTAAGAAAAAATGAGAGAATGGATGGATGGATATTTTGCATCGTCTCTAAAAAATGTGAATGTGTTAAATACAAATTAGTTTATGAATATAGTTTGTCAAAAATTTTATTTCAAAATTAAATCTACGAAAAATTAAAAAAAAAATAATATTTTTCTAATTGTACAGGCGTTTGTATTGCCTATATTAAAATGGCGTTTATAACTTGTTTAAAAATTAAAAATTTTATGTAAATTCTTACGGAGAAAATTTTTCCGGAATAGTTCATGCCTCTCGCTTCGCATGGGTCCTTTTTGTACCAAACAAAAAATGCGAATTTGCACTTAATAGATCCAAATAAGTTTTTCTTGAAGATATATTATTTAATAATATAATATAAATTAACATTGCAAAAAAAAAACTTTTTTTTAAATTTTGAAAAAAGCTGAAAACATTGAAACTATTGTAATTAATATGTACACATGTATTTGTTGAATCTACAAAACAAAAAAATGCAGCTAAATAAAAAAATTACAAAAATATTGTTGACGAAAATATGCAGTTTTATTAGGCAAATTAGTGGTTGGTGAAAATATGATTTCACCTGCAAAAGTTTTGACCACAAATGTCAAAAGCGTATGATGCTAAAAGGAAAATTAAATTACTAAAAAAAATAAGTTATTAAATTCAAATAACAAATTATATTTTGTAATAAAATTTTACAGCAGTTTTTAATTAAATCATACATTTTTAGTAATTTTTACAATATCTACATAGGTATTTTTTTTATAAATTTGATTTTCTTAATGGTTTTTTTAGGAAATACATATGCTCATTTTTATAGATTCAGCTGCTCCTAAAAACTTGCCATTTTTTCGAATTTCAAAAACTTTCGATATAATTGCAGATATAATTACATATGTATGTATATTGTGCTGTTGAATTATTTTTTAGGTTATTGTAAATTCTCCAAATTCTGGTATTTTCATCAATCTTTTTTGTGATTTTATATAAATACTTACATAGTTTAGACCACAGAGGATTTTAATTGCTCAATCAACAAAACAAACAAAAATGTTTATTACAAGATTTTACTTAAAAATCAATAAAAATCGTCTTTTACAATAATTAAGTCTGGTATCCCTTTTTAGTTCGCTTATCACTTTGTTGTTGCCTTTTTACTTCCTGTTTTAAATTTGCTGGGTATTCTACGGTTATTGCAACTGCCGCTATTCCTTTGCCATGGAGATGCCAAATGTTTATGTTTAGTTTGACTGCTTTACATCCTCATTATAGAGACGGAATTTCTCTTTAATTAATTCTCTTGCTAAAAGGACTATTTTTGACAACAAAATATGAATGAAATTAAAAAAACAAAAAAGGAACAAAAATTGATATGTATTTCAAATTAAGCATATTAAAGGGAATACGTATGTATGTATGTATGTATGTGCATAACACATTAAAGATGTTAAAACATGTGCTTATGTTATATTTTAAAAGGGAGATTTCTGTTTTACATATATATTTTGTCGGCTTTTGTTCTATAAATAACACGAGTCAGATAATAATTCTTAGAATTCAGTAACTTTTAAAAATAGAAAGGCACTAATAGGAACATAAAGTAATACTGATTTATTACAGAATTTAATAAAGCGAAGGTAATAGCAAAAGTTATTAAGAAATAATCGAAAATTCTCAACTAATTCAGATACATTTTTAAGAACTTTAAAGGCCTACTTCAATAAAATTGATATGAACAGGTACATACAATATAGTAACAATGAGGTAAAAAATTATTTGTAAATTCATGAATACGATGCCAATAGGAAAATTTTTTTCGAAGGAATGAAAAATTGTGTTGATATTAGTACATGCATGATTTCAAGATTACGAGTATTCTTAAGTGTGTTTTTTTTTCATTATTTATGATTTTTTATTTATTTTATTTTGAAATCTTGCATTTAATGCAAAGTTTACGTCTTAAATCGTTATAAGATAAAAAATAAAAATACGAGGGCTAACCATTAATTATTCCTGTAAGCAGGAAAAGTTATAAAAATGTTGTTTATCATCCCTGAAACTTACTGCTAGGCTACAGACTTTGGTCCAATTTACGGCATCCGATACACTTATTTTTAAGAGTCTATAAAAATCGTTTGATATCTAAAATCGATTTGGCGACGAATTGAAGTTATCAAAAAACAAAACGATTTTTTGGAAATTTTTCGTCAACAATATTTCTTGAACGAGTTGTATGGCTTTTTGAGATTAAGAGCTGATTAGATTTTGAAATTTATCGCCACAGTAGCTTAAAATTTGTTTATATAAAAAAAAAACAGTTGTGAAAATTTTATGTTGGAAAATTTTCGCTATCCACCGAACCGAATCGATTCACTATCTCAACATCTTTCAAATGCGGAGAATTTCATTCCGATTCTTTGATCCGTTATTAAATTATGAGATTTTTGCATACATAGGAATTCAAAACGTCAAAATTTGATGAAAATTCCAATTTTCGAAAATTGAGGTAAAACCAGTTAATTAATTTAAAAAAAAAAAATTATGGTAATTTAGGAATAGATTTTTGTAATATTTTTTTCAGAAATATTCAGTACGATTTAATACTTTTTTAATGGCTAGCTTATGAAATACCTATTTGAAATTTATTTTAATGATGTAACTGTTTACAAAAAGTTTTTTGTGGCTATGCATATACCAGTTCAATTAGTTCTGGGTTGGACCTCGTATATATTCTTGCTACATACATATGTATGTATGTACATGTTTATGTGTACATACATACATACATGTCGTTGCCTTAATATAGAAAGGCCCTAATACGTAATTTTTTTTTTGAAATCGAGTTTTTCGAATTTTTCGATACATTAGATGTTTTTCTATCGAAATACACATAAACTCGATTTTAAAAAAATTAGGAGTTAGGGGGATTCTATATTAAGGTAACGATACATATCGTCGGTTGGTTTCTGGTTTGCTGCAGACATAATGTATTTTGAATATACTGTGCCGCAAACCAGAAACCAACCGACGATATGTAAATATAGATACATAGATACATATGTATATGTACATACATTGAAAAACTTATAGCTCATGCAGTTTATTACTTGCATAATATGCATGCATATACTTGGTTAGTTTAGTTTTGTTTTCTTTTTATTTATGTATGTACATACATATATATAAATGAATGTATGTATTTATTTATTTATTTTTTTACATTTACATTGACACCCACATTTTCTGTTTTAATAGCGAGCGATAAGATATAAAAATGTGAGTTACTTTGACTTTATGGTTTTTAATAGTCAAGTCACCTGCGGCCATAATCCACATTGTACGTGTACGAGTACAGTGTTCATTCATACTGCAAGCTTAATTATCTCTATGAGTGAGTGCTTGCTCTTGTATGTTTTTCTTATATTTTTCTTACAACCAAAGTATTGCATGAACTAAATTTATAAACATACATACATACACATGTACATTTTTTCAACAAAAAACTAAAATCCATAAAAATAAACACCAACACATTTTCTTCTTCTTTATTGTGAGTAGAAAATATTATCAAATGTATCCTTTTTTCTTTTAATGCTTTTGAAATCTATAAAATCAGTTGTATAGTGTATAATAAAAATTAATAATTTTTGAATTTTTAAGCACACAAGAATTACATAGTATGTAATTCATTACAAGTATTAGATTCGCAACGAAGTCTGGCTGAATCGTTGAGCCTGCAAGCGTTAATTGTGGTCTTTAACATCTTCGTATTAAATGATTCGTTGAACAGTTAAGCATTTATGAGATTTGACAGCTACAAGTCTATTTAATAAATGACCATAACCAGCTGTTAAAAACAATGGTGACCAAACGCGTCGACTTGGTGGAACTTACATTGAAAACAAAAAGAAAACTGTAAATGTAAAAAATTTGTTTTTGTTTCTCATACAAAATTAACCGTTTTTAAAAGAAAGAGAAACAAGTTGAAATTCTCACTTTTATTTCATTTAAGAAATGCATGTCAACCAAAAATAAGTTTTGAAAAATTTTTTTTTTGTTTTAATGTAAAGATTCACTTCTTCGACGCGTTTTCCAAAGTAGCCCCCAATATAAAAAGTGGGCTACTCAAGTCGTGCGATATGGCAACACGACACAGCATTCGTTAAATGCTACATCGTAGTGGAAAAAGTTTAGCGTTAGCATGATTTATTCCAAATACTAAAACGCTACCCAAAACTTACAAATGGCTTGCACAAGTGCAAATTGTTTTTTTTTCGTTTGCCAATTCATTTGTTCTGTTTATTTTTAAACGTTTCCGTGTTTGACAAGCGGCTCGCAGAAAAATCAAATAATTTAAATATTTAGGCCGCCATATTGAATTTGTCGCAAGAATGTTGCCAGTTTGTTTTATTTATAACTAGGGAAAGGATTTTCATGTAAATACATGTTTTCTGTCGTTGGTCTCAGATCAACGTAAGTAAAATATCTTTGCGAATCAACAAATTTGTGACAAAATGGCATCGATTTGTTAGTGCATATTTTTGCATATTTTATAATAAATATATATTTTTGCATATTTTATTATAAATGTATATTTTTAATACATTTTTTTGTTTTTTCATGTTATAAATCTAATTTTGGGTTTTTATTAGTTGCAAAGTATTTAAAAGTTGCAGTTTTTACGAAAGTGTAAGAAAAAAAAGAGGAAAACCTGAAAAATTAACGATCGTATTTTTTGTGATATTCGATATACCTTGGGTTAAGTCAAGAATACCAATACCATTGAAAATTAAAAAAAAAATAGAATGGGGTAATAGCCCTTTTAAACTCAAAAATGTTTGTGTAATTTTTTTCAGCGCTCTGTCTACTGGTTCCGCATTAATTTCATGTGGATATAAAGTGCTTTTGAAAGCAACTTTGCGTGTTTCAACCTTTAATGAAAATATCAAACGATATGATACGGATACATACTATAGTAACTAGATGGAGAACGCGCAGAAGGCTGTCCGATACTAAATTTCTATTAATGAGATTAAAGAAATTTTAAAGTAAAAAAACATTCCCCCATACGCAAAAAATATCGTGTGCTTGAAGTGTAATTAAAATTTTCATACAAAAACTGGTTTTAACGTACACTTGAAGCACATGTTATTTTTGGCATATGGGTGCGAGTTTTTTTACTTTAAAATTTTTTTAATTTTATTAATAGAAATATAGTATCCGACAGCCTTCTGCCTAATTGATATTTGGGTACACATATTATTGGAAGGTGATTTTTTTAAGTTTTTAATGTTATTAAATGTTAAAAAAAAAGTTTATAAATGCATATTTTATTAGTTTTAAATACATATTTTTATATTTTTACTGCATATTTTATGTACATAAAACATGATTTTAAATGCATGAAAATGCTTTCCCTATTTATAACAAAGTTTTCACTGTGGAAAATTAAAATTTGAATGTGTTAATGGAAGAAATTTTTTGACACAATAAAACATCAAAATTTTGATGCTTTATTCGAATTTAGAAAATGTTACCATATAGCGCTACATACATACATAAAACTCAACCTATATATTATCGTTTCGTTACTGTATCGCACTCCTCTTCTTAAATTGTGACATATTTGTTGATTGCCCTCTTAAGGGCACTGCTACACGTTCAATATAAATTGTGATATTTGGATCGCGATCTATTTTAATGGATTGATGGATCACGAGCGTATGCTACATTTTCAATATTTATGGCGTCAGTATTTACGTTATTTTTGTGCTGTGCGGATCGTTTATTAAAAAAATGTCCCAAAACTCCGGCAATGCCTCCAAATTAAAAATAAAGTCTCAAAATAATTTTTTTGGTCGTTAATTCCGATTCCACCGGCAGAACCCACTCGCTTTCACTATCTTCTGCCATTACCCTTTATTAAAACAAACTTCACACAAATGTAATAAACTTTTTCACTTTTTAATTGTTAAATTTTTTGCACTGCGTCTTATATTTTATTTGTTTTATTTCATTTCTTATTAACGTTTCGCGATCTAATATCATGAAAATGCTACACGCTCAATATTTATCACGCGATCCGCAATCTGGATTCCATAATTTAGGCAATTCTGCGATATGGATCGCGATCCATCAATACTGCATGCTACACGTTAAATAAATATCGCGATACTGGATCGCGTTCAATAAATATTGAACGTGTAGCAGTGCAATAAGGGCATCTCAATTTTTATATATTATTTCCTTATCAAATACGAAAATGATTTCACCTTTCCTATCCACGAAAAAAAACAAAATCATTTCTTTTATTTATTTTTCAATTCTCAATTTTCGTACACTGATGATTTTAATAAAACTCTTTCTTTCATGTTGTACTTAAAATTGTTTGCTAAAAACGTCACAAATAAATGCAAATGCAAGCAACTACAACAACAACAATAAGAAGCGGTGACAGCACCATTAACAGAGTAACAAAATCTATTGTCATTCTATGGTTTACTTACAATAATAAAAACACTTAAACATTTTACTCGTTCGTTTTTGCAGTCAATTCATTTGATATTTTTGTTGCTTTCATATTATTTTGTTTTTTTTTTTGTAACTCATTTTGCAAACCTTTACAAGGGCAGATTGAAAAGATTCTTAAAATATTATGTCGTTACAAATTCTGTCAAATCTCTTAAGTACAAAATCGTCGTAGTCGAAATCGAAATACGAAACTCAGAAATATAGTGTCATAATGTTTTAAAATTTTTGTTTGAAAAAGAAACAAAAACTATTATTAAAATATTTTAAAACATTTTGACACGATGACACTCAAGATTAGCAGCGTTTGAATCCCCCAATTACCTACATATGTCGGGAGAAATAATGCCAAGGGCAAATTATAAAATAAAAATAATAATAGGGCATTTACATTATCTCGAAATCTAGTACTTACGAGATTTCAAGCTAAATCTAACAGCTTTGTACTAGATTTTCCGTACAAAAGAAAATCTAGATTTCTTAGATTTGTAGGAAATCTACACAAAATCTAATATTTTTATTTTATCTTTACTGCCCTGTACAACATATTTATTTAAAAGATGGTTGAATTAGCTGCGGCTTGCTTAAAAAGGTGTGTGAATTAGCTGAGTTGTAGTTGTTTGGTTGTAGTTTTGAAATTTTTCAGTTAATGGGATTTGTTTCGGATAAAAAAGTCTTGATAAATGTAAAAAAACATGGTGTTAACGGTATAGATTTTCATAAAGATTTTAATTAAAATCTGCTAGATTTTGTGCAGGTGTAAATGTCATATAAATTGAATATCAATAATAATCAATTTCAATGTGTTTCTAATAAAAAATATTTTACTGAATAAATAAAATAAATAATTGTAGAATATTAGTGCGTTAACAAATGTTAAAATGTTAAACTTAAATTCTAACAGCCTTATTTATAAAACTTATTAAGGCTTTATAAAGGCTTTTTAAGAAAAATTTTGTATGAAAATTTGTGTCAAAAACCCTTTATAAAGTCATAATAAAAAATTCCCAAAAAAAAACTAATTACAATCTGCTCGAACTAGAAACTTTTTTTTGTAACAAGCCGAGGACCTTGGTAGGTGAACCTAATTCGAGTACGCTGAATCCAATGCTGCTAATCACTTTTTTATGTTAGCTCTTGTTTAAAAAATAATTAAGATTGAAAACTTGGTTAGAAGCACCTAAAAATCGTAATTTTTCCCAGTTTTCTTTATATAAATATACATATATCGATTGAAAAGACATGTGCTGATGAACTTACGTCCTAAGAAAACTTTTTGGAAAAAAAATTTAAAAAAAATTTTTCGATTTTTTTTTCGTAAAAAAATGGCAATTTTGTTTTAATTTTGGGCAATCTTTTAATTTTTGTTTTTGCAATTTTTTTCAATCATTTCTTATACTGATATAATAATTAATAAATGTTAGAAAATTGGGAAAAATTGCGATTTTTAGGTGATTTTAACCAAGTTTTCAATGTCAATTATTTTTTAAACAATAGCCAACCTAACAAAATGGTTAGTACCATTGGATTCAGCGTACTCGAATTATGTTTACCCACCAGAACAGCCGCTTGTTACATTTTTGAACTAGCACAGTGTTATTAATTTGACTGCACCAGGCAGTGTTGGTATCTCTACGAAGATCAAAAGCACATTAAGCTGTTTCAAAAAGGGTAAAAAGCGCAAAAATATACGAAAAAGAGGGTAAAAAAGCACGAAAATATTTTTTTTTTAATTTTAATACATTAAGCCATTTAAAAAGGAGAGTTTAGAGAGTAAAAGATCAAAATATAATTTAAAATTTTTGCTTAAAAATAAACAAAGTATTTGAGATGTGATTTATTAACATATTAATTAAAACAAAATCATTATTAATTTAATAAAAATAAGTATGTAAAAACAAATAATAAAAAAAAACCAGGAGTCAAATAATATAGTAGCATATACACATAAAGGGTGTTTTTTATTGAGGTATAGAACTTTAAGTTGACATCACTTTTTTAACTGACGGCCATTTTGTCAGCTGTCAAGTGATTAATATTTAGTTTGGTTTGCCATTTCATCATGAACAGGTTGACAAAAGAACAACGCTTGCAAATCGTGCAAATTTATTTCGAAAATAATGGTTCAGTTCGCGAAGTTTACCGCAAACTCCGTCCATTTTATGGTCGACATAATCGTCCATCAGAGCAATTAATTCGGTTAACCATGGATCGTTTTCGCACTACGTTTACTCTATGTGATAATACGCATCCGCAGAGACGTCGAACAGTGCGCACCGAAGAAACAATTGCCGCTGTAGAGCAAAGTGTTGAAGAGGACCCGAATGAATCGATTCGCCACCGTGCACAGCAATTGGAGCCGACTAACCGACTATTTTGTTCCCGAATTGGATGGCATGAATGTGGATGAGTTGTGGTTCCAACAAGACGGCGCTACATGCCACACAGCGCACGTCACAATCGATTTATTGAAGGAAACATTCGATGAGCGCATAATTTCGCGGAATGGACCTGTCAATTGGCCACCAAGATCGTGTGATTTGACACCATTGGATTATTTTCTTTGGGGATATGTGAAGTCGCTCGTCTACGCCAACAAACCAGAAACGTTAGGGGACTTGGAAGCCAACATTCGTGGCGTTATTGCCAACATACGGACCCATATGCTCGAAAAAGTGGTTGAAAATTGGACCTGTAGAATTGGCTTTATTCGAGCCAGCCGCGGCGGCCACATGCCCGAAGTCATATTTAAACATTAATGGCATAAAATTATCCTTCCAATAAAGCCAAATTGATGGACATTAAAACGATTTTCTTGTGTTTTATTTCAATTCAAAGTTCTATACCTCTTAAAAAAACACCCTATACATATAGGTGAAGCTTAGGTTTTTGTTTTTGCGATATTCACCCTTATTCCAGTTGTCAACATTGACAGCACGTCAATACGATATGAAAAAATTATGGGTTGGCTACCCGTTGTCTAAAACAACTGACTGCTATTTATAGCCTCATGCTTTCAATCGAAATCGGCCCTTAAAATTTAACCACTCTTGTGCGTTGAATACAAATTTACCTACAATGTGTTGTAAACGTGAACATTTTGATTTACTTTGCACTTACAAATTAACAGCCTTATGAAAAGTCCGAAATCGGTCCTTAAAATTAAACCACCCTATAGTACTATTTAATATTTGTGTAAGCTTTAACAAATGCTTATTGCATACTACTTTCAATCAATTATTATTCAGAGAATTATGTGGTACTTTCCAGTTACTTCCGTTTTTATTTCCAAAAAAAAATAAAAATTAAATTTTTTAATCCCAATTATGAAAAGTTTTCTACATTGTGTTTAATATAGTTTCCGTTATTGTCATTAAAATCAATTTAAGAAGCCTCAGTTAAAAGATGCTGATATTAGTGCTTAAAAGTGTTTTAGTTTTGTAAATTAAAAATATTTTTATTTAACAAAAAAGCACGAAAAGCACTGTAAGAAATTGTTAAAAGCACTGTAAATACCCGCTTTGTAAAAAAGGGTATTAGCCAAAATTTCGCGTTTATTAAGAGGCAAAAAGCACCAAAAAATACCCGAAACGCACCAAAATACCATCACTGGCACCAGGTCAAAAATACTGGTGTGGCAACACTCTATTCTTGAAAAGCTGTTGTTGTTTTTTACATTTACATAATTTCTTTAGTCCCGGTTCACACACTTCAACTTTTGTTGATCAACAAAAGTTGAAGTGTGTGAATCCGAACTTACATATTTCTTAAAAATACAATTCGAGCTGAAAAAAGGCCAGCCAATGTAGCAATGGTAGAATAAGAGAATAAAAAAATGTTGATTATTAAGTTCTTATTTCAACTTTGATATATGTTGAACTTCTCATTTGTTTAAATGAAAGTTTAACATAAATCTAGATGTTCTAAGAAATTTTTGAGTAAAGGTTCCCTAATGATCTGCATTGGCAACAGTGAAATGCGCATATGATCCAGCTAACCCCTCAATAATACATTTCAATGTATATACTTTTAATTAAAAAAAATATTTTACTGAATAAGTAAAATAATAATTTGGGATTACTAGTGCGTTAACAAATGTTAAACTTAAATTGAATGTCATTCTCAGTCCTTTTCTGAATAACATTTCCATGAAAGTTTTTTCCCTATTCCCTGTGGCTCAAGTTTAAAAAATTATCAACAAACTTTCAGTTAAAATAAATTCTGGCTTCGAAAATTTTAGATTCTCTCTCACTTTTTATCTGCTTAGAGCATAGCCGGCGAAAATGGCACCAAATTGCCGAACTTCAATCGGCTTCTTGTGATGAATACACGTATACATATGTTTAGAACAGGTGGATTTTGTTCTCGAAAAAAATTAACTCTCTGGGTTATTTCGCGGGGAATATTTAGAATTAAGCTGAACGCCACAAAAAAAATAATTATCCAAAGAAATTAAAACACTTCCCTTGCAAGCTCTCTATTTGCCGGTTTTCTATCTAAACTGGTATGTACTTCTTTTCAAACTTGTGTCAATTATGTGCCCTTAATTATGAAAGTGGTCTAAGTCATATAGATTTTTGCTTTAAAATATTAAATAAATCTTTAAAAATTTCAATAAATCTCTAACATAAAATACATAAATTTATATAAATCGATACCAGCATAACTCTAAATTAAAGTGCTGCATAATATAAAACAATATTTTAATATGTTCAAATTTAAGCTACTAAATATCTCGATCAAAGAAATATACGACTTAGACCACTTTCATAATTAAGGGCACATATATGTACAAATGAATACTTATCGCCTTATGCAAAAACGTTTGTTAAAGTTAAAGCATGTGTTAAAACCGGTTTTGCCATACAAAATTGTTTTGTTAAATCAACTTTAAGTTTATCAATCGTTTTTGCATAAGGGGTTAGTCCCTATAGGAAAGAGTTTGAAATGTTTACAATACATTTTACGATCTGGAACCTGTTGATATTCAAACGTTTATACCTCATATTTGATATTTATTTGCGGGTTATCTACAGGGTGGCGCAAAAGTAATCCTCCTATCAGAAAATTCTATAAATTTTGCGATTGGCGCCTAATGTCAGTTCTGTTTTGACATTTGTGTAGTAAACACATGCGAAATACACGTTAATAAACAATGTTACGCTACACTGCTCCAGAACGCGGAATATTGGTGACTATTTATTTGACCAATAATCGGTCGGTGACTTTGGCACAACGTGAATTTCGTCGCAGATTTCCTGGCCGTCCAACGCCTACTGATGAAAAACTGCGACGTTTAGCCGCTCGCCCCGTCGCGGGTTTATGTCAACAAGCCTCAGACTCTTGCAGCTCTTAAAGACAATATCCGTCCAGAATGTGAGGACCTATCGCCGGAAGTTTTGGCCAAAGTGATGGAAAATGCCACAAAAAGGGCTCAAATGACAATGAACTGTGGCGGCGGCCATTTACATGACATCATATTCTCGACTTGATGTAAAAAATTAAAAGACCAAATAAAAATAATCCACAAGAAGAATCAAAGTTTCTCATTTTTTTTTTAAATTACAGCCAAATAACATCGGAAGGTTATTTTTGCGCCACCTTGTACTTCACTGAAGGACTTTAGACCTTTGGAACTTTTCATTTGCAGCTTATTTACGAACACGCACAAAGTGTGTGCCGTTTCTCAAATTGGGATGTACAGAACTGAAGATATGATATATGTAGCAAGAAGTACCTCATTACTACAACAAATATTACAACAGCAATAACCACGTGTAGTTTGCTGGTATGAATTACCATCTTACCTTTCAAAACAGGGTAGAATCGTCAGAGTGTATGTTTTTTCTTATAGGAAATGTCAAACACTATACAAAATTGAATATTCGTTATAAGTTTGAGAATAACCCAAATAAAAGCATATTTTTAGGCTCATATCTACACAATCCAAATTTGACATTTGGCTTGGTATAATGACATTAGTCACCTGGTGTAGTGCTGCCACCTAATAAATGCGCCTTGATTGGTAACTATTAAGCTCACGCCATCTTTAAATGTTGCCTGTTGGCTGTTTTAAACCAAATATGACGCTAATGCCATAAATTCTACAAACTTTTCATACTAGCCTCGTGTTATAAATATAATTTTCGACTTGCCGTTCCAAATGCTTTAGCTTTAGTTTTAGTATTTCAGTTCAGTTCATTTATTTCTTCTTTTTTTTCTCTATCATTAAAGCTGCTTTTCATGTTTAGTTTTTTTTCCTATTTTTTGTTGTTGTTTTGTTTTCATCAAGTTGCTGCTGCCTGCTGCCTGCTGCCTGCTGCCTTTTATTTTGTTGTACGAACAGTATTGGGAAGTTGTTTTTGTTTTATTATTGAGCAGGCAACATCAGCATATAAATCAATAAGAAGCTCTGTGTATACAGCGACCAAAAATGTGTGCTGTTGAGATTTTGTGTGGGAATTGTTGTGGTATATTCCCTCTTAATAATCCCCACCGCCATCACCACCAAGCAAAAACGCTTACCAACATACATATGTACATACATATGTACAATAATACAAACCTCTATCTGCCAGTAAAACTTTATACACATTTTTTTCAAATATCCACATTTACGTAGATACATTTTAATAGGATGGTTTCGTTTCCAAAGAGAAAGGAAAGTGGTCAGTACACATACATACGTATTACCTTGTTTGTGTTCTCGTTGTTTTATATATGATTCTTGGTCGAACTGGAAGTGAATTTTTCCCAATTTAATGTGAATATAATTTTTAAGGTATTTAAAATAACTAAATATATATAATAATATCTAAATGTGTCTCACTTGAAATATTTTAACTAAAAGTTTTCATTAAAAAGCTGGGGTCTAATCGTCCCTTCCGATAACGAGTTGATTACATTGTTCGATAGTGAATGCCATAATCTCAAACTGAAAAACATGATCGAATCAGCTCGTTATCGAAAGCGACTCTGGTCTTCTGAATTGAAGTGATTTTATTTTATCAGCTTCTTCTTCTTGTCCTGTCATGAACAAGCATGGGAAATAATTCCGTCAACATAATAGACATCTGCAGGATAAAGTTTGATATACCTGTCCAAGAACCAGAAAATTGTTAAGGGTGGGCAAATTTAAGGTTAGGAAGTAAATTGGTTTAAAACCACACTTTTTTTACATTTTGTTTTAATATTACCCAATAAGCACTCAAAAAATTAAAATTCAAGCACTTGAAATTGAACTGGAAACAAAGTTGAATTCAAGCATTTTTTCAAGTAATTTTCAAGTTTGAAAATATTTTTAAATAAAAAATCAAACAACATAAATATATGCTCAAACATTCTCAAATACGTAATTTATTTATTATTAAAACTGAAAATGTGGTGAAAATATTAAAACCAAATATATAAAAGTGAATTTAGAAAACAAGGGTGAGTAAAACGTGAAAACAATAGCGAAGGCAGATGTGCAGAAAATAATTATTAGAAAACTAAGGAATTGCATTTTGCTTTCCATTTTAAAAGCCTTATTTTTGCAGCTTGAAATACACTTGAATTCAATTGTAATACAAGGTTGAATTACAGTATAATTCAAGGCTTGAATTGAACTGTAATACAATTGAAATGTTCGAATTGAATTCAAGTTCCCATTTCACTGGAGAATGCTATTGAATTAAAGTGTGAATCAATCATAATTCAACCCTTGACAATTGATTGTGTGGCTTGAATAACACTTGTTTTACTCCTGATTTCAAGCAAAATTGCTTATTGGGTATATGATGTTGGGCAAACGTCTATCTCTAGCACGTCAGTAGACGTCCGATATTTTCATAAAATTTTGAACCACAAGCTTATCTCTTCAATACATCGTCGAATTTCATCTATCAGAGCGTCACTTGTTACTGGTTTGCTCACGTAAATCTGGTCTTTCAAATTAAAATTCACAAATTTCACAATTAAAATTGCCCAACTTTTTACTAAATAAATGTCAAGGGATGACAGCTCAATTCTTGAGATTTCATCATTTGACAGCCAATTTACTTACTAACCCTTTATGTTCTCAAAGCATATTATACAATAAGCCTGCCGATTGCTATACCCTTTTTGGTGGTAGAAGCGTTTGCCTATATAACAATTGGTTTACAGGCTGTCAGTTTTCCATTAGAATCGAGTCAGTTGTTGGGTCCCGTTGTGCTTTAGAGCCCTCCTATAATAGCGGATGTAGTTAAGGTTAATACAAGTGACTGCCACCATTCTTGACCCTGGGTATCAGTTTTATAAATGTTGATGAGCTGGGATGACATAAGCCCACATGGCACAATCATGTCATTAACACTGAGCCAAGTATCATGCCCTTAAACAACATACTAAGATTCCCTTGAATCCTGTTCGGGGTTGAACTTCAATCACTACAATGTTCCCTAAGAATTCGTACTACCAATAAGCAGTATAGAACAAAGTTTATATTCCAGATAATTTTGTGCTCAGTTGTATCTGAGATTAATTTTGTCGGCTGGCCCTTATCTCACAGTGGTCTTAACACTACGCACTGAGAAAGCTAAGAGAAGATGCCACAGTGCGGGGATTAACCAAATAAGAAGAGTTCTAGCCACTCAGCGTGACCGTTTCACCGACTAAAGTGGCAAATTGATACTTTTTCGACTGCCTTTCCACTTTTTCGACTGCATTGCCACTTTTTGTCCCCCTTTTTTTAGGGTGAGTTATATGAAAATACATTTAAAAAAAATTTTTTTCTCGATAAATCCCCTATTTGGTGCCACTTTTTGAAAAATGTCATCGGTCACCCTGTAGCCACTGACTACAATATCCGAGATTACCCGCAGCGACCATGATTGATATAACAGACAGAATCATCAAGCGCATCATCAGTCCTCATAATGTGGGGTTAGAACGAAATCCACAGCCAAATAACGTTCAAAATTTATTTAACTTAATGGGTGTTTTTTATTGAGGTATAGAACTTTAAGTTGGCATCACTTTTTTAACTGGCGGCCATTTTATCAGCTGTCAAGTGATTAATATTTAGTTTGGTTTGCCATTTCATCATGAACAGGTTGACAAAAGAACAACGCTTGCAAATTGTGCAAATTTATTTCGAAAATAATGGTTCAGTTCGCGAAGTTTACCGCAAGCTCCGTCCATTTTATGGTCGACATAATCGTCCATCAGAGCAATTAATTCGGTTAACCATGGATCGTTTTCGCACTACGTTTACTCTATGTGATAATACGCATCCGCAGAGACGTCGAACAGTGCGCACCGAAGAAACAATTGCCGTTGTAGAGCAAAGTGTTGAAGAGGACCCGAATGAATCGATTCGCCACCGTGCACAGCAATTGGAGCCGACTAACCGACTATTTTGTTTCCGAATTGGATGGCATGAATGTGGATGAGATGTGGTTCCAACAAGACGGCGCTACATGCCACACAGCGCACGTCACAATCGATTTATTGAAGGAAACATTCGATGAGCGCATAATTTCGCGGAATGGACCTGTCAATTGGCCACCAAGATCGTGTGATTTGACACCATTGGATTATTTTCTTTGGGGATATGTGAAGTCGCTCGTCTACGCCAACAAACCAGAAACGTTAGGGGACTTGGAAGCCAACATTCGTGGCGTTATTGCCAACATACGGCCCCATATGCTCGAAAAAGTGGTTGAAAATTGGACCTGTAGAATTGGCTTTATTCGAGCCAGCCGCGGCGGCCACATACCCGAAATTATATTTAAACATAAATGGCATAAAATTATCCTTCTAATAAAGCCAAATTGATGGACATTAAAACGATTTTCTTGTGTTTTATTTAAATTCAAAGTTCTATACCTCTAAAAAAACAGCCTGTATAATGAAGTCCACCATTTTATTTTTCGGTTACGAACGAAGACCTCCAACATAATTTTGAGCATCAGGCATATCATCTGCTGAGCCAATAGATCATAAAGTATTTACAAAAAATCACTGGTGAGGCTTCGATGTCATATTCCGAAAGGGGCTTTCCTTTTATCGTCTTTTGAATTCAGGGGCAAATCGAGATGACGCAGCACCTCTTCTCTCATAATACTTGCAATTACATTACCGTAATATTTCTTAATATATATAATAATATTTCTTAGATTAGACAGTAGGAGCTTGTAAAACACGGTGAACCCTTTATCTAGAGAGCTAAACACCAAGCTGTGACTGTTTTATCGAGGCGTATTATGTACCAAGGTTAGGTTAAAAAGGGTGGTACTATAACAGTTGGGTCCATTGTGATTCCTTTCTGTTGACGCCCGTTAATAATTTTTAACCCCCCTTTTTAACCCCCACTTGTACCCAGAAGTGCTCCAATTATCTGTCATTAAGCCACTGAATTCCCATGATGAAACCTCTGAAATCCTCAGTTTGTACTTACAGATATCACTAATTCTTTCATGAAAACGTCTGCTTGGCCATCTAAGTCTATGGAGTTGCAGCTTTGGGCAATGACAGATAATATGTTCAATAGTTTCTGGTTCATATCCATCCCCGCACATCCTACAGAATTCTGTAGTGCTAGTTTCCCAAATTAAAAATCGCTGAATATTCTCTTTGAATTGTCAAAAGCTGAAAGCTTGATTAACTTTTAATCAAATCTGTTATTGCTTAAAATAATTAAAGAAAAATATTTAAACCTGTTATTGGAATTTCCTTCTATAGTCTATTTAATAAATTAGAACCTTCCTAATGTTTACATCAATCTAAGTTTGTATTTTCATAGCACATACATACATATACAATTATACTAAACCAAGTAGAAAATTTCCTTAATATTCCACTAACGTCGCAGTCGTATGACTGGGTCGTCATCATGCAAAGTAGCCCCACACATATGATGCTTTACAACTATTTTCCTCTTGTATTATATTACAATTTATTCATATCCAAGTGTTTTTGTGTTGAAAGGTTTTTTATATTTTATTAACGCAGGTACGAACGACGAGTACTTATAAACAAAATGAGTAATGTGCCAAAGCTAAAGAGCGAGTTGACACCCTGAAAGAGAGATTTAAATAAAATTTATATTTTTAAGAGTTTGACAAAAATGCGGTCTCTTGTTTTCCTTTTTACATGTAACTCTTTAAATTACTACATACCATACAACAATAACAATATTGGAGATTTTTTGAACAATTTACAGCAAGGGTCTGTTAGTAAATGCATCACTGCTCTGCATCATACGAGCAAACTTTAATATAATACAATTTGTTTGATAATTGTTCAGTAAAGCACTTTAGGACATTTAAATTTCCATTTCACCAACTTATGCCCTAATTCAGTAAAGAGATTTAGAACGTTTTTGTTTGAATATACTTTTGAGTTCTTGTGTTTGAATTCTCTAAATTATTTTCTTCAAAAAAGATTGTTGTCTTTGATAATGAAAAAAAATATTGCCATGTTTTAAAACATAAAAAAATTACATTTTTCCATTTTTCCAACAAGAAAAAAACTGATGTGAATACCTTTAAAAATTAAATTAAATTATTATACAAAGTTTGAAAAATATATGAAAAAATATGTGTTGGATATAATGTTTGGAACAATATCATAAAGCAAATACACGAACCTTCTAGCATAGACAATAAATAATGATTGTTTTAAAGAATCACAACTGCGGATTTTTTCGTCCATAGACAAGACGATACAATTGTCGAACAGAATTGAGGTCATTATTTATTAAATATCAATTCATATTTAAAAGTCATTTTTCCATATAAAAATGAACGAAAATCGATATTCAAATATGAATTGATATTTAAATAGAGTTGGTGAAATTGGACCTAAGAGATCCCAATTTTCAAATAAAATTCAACATTATATCTGGTTTATTTTACATATTTTTCTTATTGCAAAGAAAAAGTATTGAAAATAAATTCCTAAAAGGTTTCAAAAAATTACGAGCCTTTATTTGATTAAATTGGTATCACTATCAATTTACTACATACGTATGTACATATAAACATAATCAGGTTTTTTGTTTACTCTATTGCTCCTTGCTTTATAACTTTATTGTCAAATACTTAAATATGTAAGTATGTATGTATGTATGTATGTATGTATGTACAGAGATACATACATTTTTTACATTTTATTTTTGACGCATCTTAAAATGCGCTAATCTATGAAAGCTGTTATGTTAACCTGTTTTAACAGAGGGCTACAAATAATATTAAATTCTGGGATTTAAAATAAAAAATTCCGGGATTCGGAATGGGATTCTCCGTTTGGCTTCTCTTCTCACAATGATGCTGCACAAATTTAAACAAAAATCAAAACTAAGAAATGTCACTTCGAGCTGAGAAAATGCAATAACTGCCAAAACAAAGACATACCTACAGACATACATACATATGTATGTATATACGTACTACGTAGTAGCATTCATATCAAAGATAATTTAAAGTTATGACATTTATCCTTATACCTTCTATAAAAAGCCGGTTGCATATTAATTCGCTTTGCTGAAAACCGCTGAAAAAGGCTTTAAAAGCCGGTTTAAGAACATCCATATCATACATACACACACACATACCTTCATATGTTCACTGTACATGCACATAAGAATTAATTAAAAAATCCATATACGAGTCGTTGTAGTATTGGAGTAGTTTTACTACATGAAATTTATCTTTATGCGTATGGACATGCACCCGAAGTACTCCAAAAAGAATACTCGTAAATAACATTCTCTTTTTTTTTACTAAAACTCTCTGCATTGTTAGTCCAATTAAATACTTCCTTGTTTTAAATGTCCTTTTATTTATGCAACATACAAAATAAAAAATAAAAAGAAATTACATATTGCGTTGGGATAGAGAAGAAGCAGGATTTGGTTTGATTTAGTTCATATTACTCTCTTAACATGCTCATGCTCTTAATTCGAGTGCCCACCTAAACTCGGGTATTTTGTGTATCAAGTAGTTTTTGTTTTGTGTGGCATTTATAAGCAATGTTGCCGCTGTAGACGTTTTTGGTTAATCTCTTATACATACGTAAGAAAACATAAGGAGCTGGCGAACAAAACCAGACTAGTCCCGTTAACTGTTTTTTACAGGGCAGGCAAATTACTGAAATTTTTAGATAGGGACAAGCAAGGAAAAGTCAGTTTTCGTTATTTTTTTAAGGTAGGATAGAACTTGTTTTGCATGAAAATATTTCGTGACTTCATAGATGTGTACTCGAAGAGTCCGAAAAAAAATTATTAACTGAGGACGTGTCTAGTTTTGTTCGCCAGCTCCCCACATAGAAAATAAATAAAATGCACATAATTACTTGATACAGATTTTTTTATTCAGGGAATGGTCGCTAATCATGCGAAGCATTTAGGTTAAAACTAGAAAACTAGGTAGTGGGGATCAGAATAGTGTTGGGACCCCTACATGTGGTTTACTCTGCAATTACAATTTCATAATATTTCCTTTGACTTCTCACGAGCAAAAACCCTCCTCACTTCTGGAAGAAAGTAGAAGTAAAGTAATTGAAAGAGGCAGATACTGTCATAGCGTTGGAAGATCTGGCAACTCTAATACCATTTGTGCTCAGTTTGATTTGAAATTTTATTACAGATATCTAATGCAAGTATAAAGGCTTCATTAGTCTTTACTTTCTGTTGCTGTTCTGTGCCGTTCCTTTCTGTATTAAATATTTTGCACTTACTTTGTCTGAAAAAAATAAGCTGGCAACCTATAGAATTGATTACACTTGTACAGAAAATATCACAACACACTAAGACATACACACTTTTGGGTGTCACTTAACGTTGAATTCTATTTTCTACAGATTTGTCCGCAACAGAACAGAACGAAAAAGTAAAAACTAACCACACATACAGATTTTCAACAGAAACAAAACAGCTGATTCCGAACAGAACAGCACGTACAAACTAATTCTGCCTTAATGCTTGCAAAATGTGTCATTCGACTGAGTTTTTTAGAAATACATATGTATTCTATTCAGTGATGCAGCTCATTTTTTACTCAATGGCCGTGTTAATGAGAAGTAGCATTTAGAACGTGTAAAATGCACGAAAGCTTCTTCAGCCCAAATCCATGTTCAATAAATCAAAGAGATGAATATAAATTGGAGTACATTTTCAGATATTATAGAGCAAATAATGGGTCATTTGTGTGCACACGCAGGAGGGCGAGTCAGCGGCTCAAGTTCTTGAGTCTCATCTCATCATCTGGCTGCTGAAGCATAATCTACAAAGGAAGTGCAGACGGCGATCCTCCAGAGCGGGACAGAGGCAGAGTAGACATGTGTAATGCTTTCATCCTCCCCTTTCTCTTAGAGATAACGGTTGTGATAATCCCACATGCCAGAGTCTGGGTAATTTATGCTTTTGCAGGCGTTATATTTATCCTCTGAAACAACAGAGTAATGCGAGTACACATCTATGCATTTCTTGTGTTGTCATTCTCAAAATATGTACAACGCTGTTCCCATTATGTTTTTTTATATGGAAATCAATGCAACACAACGAAAAATATAGGAAATGACAAACTCTTGCGATGTCACATAACGCCATAGTGTGTACTCGGCGTAACATACATATGCGTACGTATTTATTAAAGGAAGTATGTTTGCTACGTGCCAAGTAAAGAGATACATCGTCATCTGGAATAGTCCTGAGAGGACCTTCCGGTGATCCCTGAGGTCATCTTCGGGAGAATACGTAGTTAAATGCTGTAATCCACCACAGTCGCTGCGGGTAATCTCGGAGGAGTAAACGTAGTGTAACCCAATTTATTAGGAGAAATTTCTGCGATGTTAGTGTTCATCCAATGTTAGTGGTTGTTCGGACGCTGCCAACCCTCCTAGGTTCTTCTTCTGATAGTTTGGGATAGGGAATGCCTTATAGAGTGGTCTACCGTATGCTAGAATTATTCTTGTTTGGCTAATATCCCGCACTAGAACCATCTTGCGTAAGCCTCTTAAGCAGTGCGGAACGTAATGGTTCAAATCAACCCAGCAAGATGCTTTTTCATTCAGCCTTGCAATTGACATAGTACTTCCTTGGTAGGCGTAAATGCTAATGGTGAGTGTTAAGACCACTGGGAATATAGCAGCTGACTATCATCTGCGTATATGAGACTTACTGGTTATGAATTCTCACATACATACATTTTGTGTGATCAAGCTGTTTCTGTTTAGTGATGGAATTTTTTTGTAGACAAGTAACACTCAGACAATGAATGCCTACGACTATTACTAGGTGCTACCTTTTTTAGGAAAGATATAGTGATAGAGAAGGTGGTGAAGGAAGAGATAGAGAAAAGCTTAATTATTTTACAACTCTGCTATTTTGCACGTTCTTTTTTAATAAGAGAGATTTGCAGCGCCTCTGTTGTCGGTGAAGAGTATTAAATCATCAAAGCTGTGCTTAGCAGCCATTTTGTTTTTCTTATTTTATTTGGCCCATGGTTTTTCTACACAATAGATACCGACGAGGGAGGACGCTCTGACGTTACATTAGGATTAGTATCCGCTGCAGCCGGTGTAGTTGATTGACCAGTGTATATGCCTTCATCACTTGAACTTTCATACAGCAACTGACACAAAGGAACACTAATGCAAATCAGAAAAATGCATGGTGTTGTTATTCGGCTCTGTTGTCAATGGAGAAGGAAATTGGGTAAATATGCCAAAAATACTCCATTCTTTCTAACACTTCGGTCAATTTAGCAAATAAAAATGTAGCATTTTATAAACTTACGTTAATAAGGATATTGTCTAGGCACTTTCATCCGAATACTTTTTGGACACATTCCAAATCTCTTCTAATATAGTCATTGACTAATCCATTACTTTAATGGATTTGGCACTTTTCGAGATCTCTTAGCATCTGGTGTAAACTTCTACCAATCCTTCTACGCTCAAGTAATAACAAAATAAGTTCTAATGTCTCTAGCCTTCAAATATCGTGAGTTCGCCATCCTCTGTTTTTCCTTTGATGAAACACCTATCAAAATATTTAGAAGCCTTCTTTCTTTTCATATCCTACAGTAGATAGATCGGTTATTCGCACTACCAGTATCGGCCATATGACTGTCGAGACTGCATTTCACCCTATTCTTCCAAGAATGATTCGTTTCATATAAAACTTAACGACTAAACTCCATTTGGAGGTTATACTAATTCCTCCCTAACTACCCCATACATCATTGAATCGAATCTTTTAAACACGTTGCTGTTCTCATTCCGCTCAACATAGCATTGGCCTGAAACTCAGCATAGTATAAAATTATATATGTTCATTAACACATTGAGTGTTTCGCAGAAATAACATGTTATGATCTCAAAATATATCCCTTTATATACTTTGGCTCTCCCTGACTATCAAGATAACATTTTCTGTCACTAGTTCGTTGTCCTTCAGAATCGCTGGAATAACAGCCTGTAAACGTTCGTTCGTAAATATGCGGGACCTTCTCAGATTAATTTTAATAATATCGATTCCAGTGTTCGTGCATACAACCATCTTACGTCCCTCAAGAAGCAACGCACGACCCACTTGAGGTATATCTGATCGCACGCGAAAGTCAGTATATGTTACCAATTAAGATGTCCCCTAATCAAGAAGTCATTGTGTAGTTTTGGCTCTACTAATTGTTCTTTATATCTTGCAAATGAAAGGCTCAAATCTTTTCTACCTGGCAACACTGCTCGCAGTATGAAACTCTTTGCATGAATTTATTGTTTCGCTGCATTATTGCCAGCTTTTTTCTAGAGCTTATCCGAAATTTTTGATTTGTCATCCCCGAAAATCCCCAAATTGAGTTTTTTTGCTTCAAATTTGTCTTTTGTGAAAAAATAATATTTTTTAATTTTATTTAAAAAATAATGACAAAAATAACATTTATTCAATAAAATTCATTTATATCGATAGCTATTTTTACATTCATATTAATTTAATTTGCACTCATAAAACTTGTAAAGAAAAAATTACACACATAATAATACAATTTTTAACCAAAGCTTGCCATTTCAAAAACTTCTGACTCATCAGCCTCATAAATTGTGTTGTACATAATACTTGTATTAAAAAATCTTTAGCATTTCAGCGGAAGGATTAAATTTGTCACAACAAATTGAATTATTTTTAAAGTGTGTGTTTATTCTAAGAAGTGCTTCCAACAAGTCATATTGCATTTTGTTACGTATTTTTGTTTTGGTAGTGTTCATTATTGGTTAATCTGCCTGGATGCTTGTTCATTATTAAAAACCATTCATTCACTATGGATAATAACACACATTTTTAGACTTGCCAGACGCACATTTCTTAGCTCAAAAATCATTACCATCAGTTATAAAAAATCTCCTGAAATTTGGTTATCATCCCCCAACAAATCCCCAGATCCCCAACACGAAATTTTTATTCCCAATCGCGAAAAAAAAATCCCCAATTTGGAGACAAATCCTCTAAATTGGCAACGCTGTTTCGCTGTGAGTTTATTTTCAAGTGAGTGTGGGTTAGTGTATCTGTGAGTGTTTGTTTTTTTTTTCTTCTTTTGCTTTCATATGGAGTTTGTGCGCTGCAATTCACCAGCTTATGAACTTTTTGTTGGCAAAACAGCCAACAAGAAAAAACGTTTTTTCAATAATCGTAGCTCCTTTGTCGTCAGTCATCGTTGTCGGTTGTCGGTCGGGAGTTGTTATTATACATAAAACATATTTAATGTACACTAGTTTTTTTTAAATATAAATTTAAGATTTTCTTTTGACTAGTACTAGTTGTTGTTGCTGCTTGTTTGCTTTTGTGTGCGGTGCTTGTACGTGTGTGTTGAAAACACTCGTACAAGTTTTTCCTTTTTAATATGTATTTTATTTAAATAATTATACAGTTGATTGTTGTGTGTGTGTGTGTGCGTGATAGTGCATGTTACCAAGAAAATATACTTACCTATACATACATGCATGTGTAATTTCATATCATTTGGAAGAAAATTCATGGAATTAAATTCAAGAAATATTAATTTAAAATGGCATTAAAATTCAAATAGTAAATTAAGAATGAAAAAGTAAAATACAAAAAAAGTAGATACCTACATAAACAGTGACAAAAAAGATTTCAACTAATATAAACAGCAAATTAAAAATTAAATACCTACATAAATAAAAAAAGAAAATACAAAGTGCCGTGTAAAAGAAGTTCTTCCCTATATTTAATTTTTATTGAACGAAAATCTTCTATGAAGTGTGTATACGAAAAAATGGTAATTTTCCCAATACAATTTTTTTTTAATAATAAAATAAGAATATTGAATTGAACATTTGTTTTTTGCTTTGTAAAATTTTGCTGTAAATTTTGTTAACTTTCATAATATTTTTTAAAATTGTTATAAAGTGGAAGCAAATTTTCTAAATGTTTTGAAAACTTATTAAAAAATCTTAAATTGCAGGAGATATAGTGATTTCATTTATATGTATGTACATACATATGTATATGTATGTATGTCTTCTTCCAGTTTATTAGTTTTAGATGATTCCTTAAGAGAGCGGGCGGCATAGAGGAGGTACAATCTACTAGTATATAGTAGTAATTTTCTTTTCAAATCAAGAGTAATGAGGAGTGTATGCGTGTGTGTAAAGAGAGTTGGGTTTCGTTAGTAGGGTAGAGCATTGTTTTATGTTAAATTAGTTAGGAAAATTCGTGATTCGGCTGTATTGTATTATTTGTTGTGTTAGGCCAATTATATTAGCTTAAGCCAATGATTTCTATGAACAGTTTTATTTATTTATTTCTTATTTGATTGAACTTCTTTGCAATATCCAATTTACCGAATATTTGTTTAGTGTAGAATTAGTTTGTATTGTATTAAATTAAGTTTGTAAGGACCATTATTACAACTTGGCGTTAGTTAGATGTTGGATTTATTACATTTTTATTATTTTTATTTTTACATTTTTATTTTTAGTGACTGTCGGAGACCGGGCCCGAACCCAGCACTTTCGGTTTTGTAGTCAACGTGCTAACTACTTCAGCCAACGCCACCCACATATAAAAAGATTTTCATTGTTATGTTTATAACATGTAAATTCGAAAGCATCTTTTTTGTTTCGAATAGGATGAACTTGCCTTTAAATTAACGTTCACTTTGGGTTAAAGTAAAATAAAATACTACCTTTAACTAACTCCAAGTTGCAATAATGACCCTAGGGGCCATTATTACAACTTCAATATAGTTAAAAGTAGGATTTTATCGGACGTATAAAAAGGTTTCCATTATTGCAAATTGGATTTAACTTACCAGTTAGTATTAACTTGCCTGTAATTTATCGCTCACTTTAGGTTAAAGTAAAATTTTGCAAATGATAAAGTTTTTATACGTCCGATAAAATCCTACTTTTAACTATCTTGAAGTTGTAATAATGGCCTTAAGAGTCTTAAAGTAATAATGGATATGTATATACATATGTAAATTGGTAGCCTCAGTCTCATCTATGAATGGAACATTGCTATGAAACAGTTGGGCAGTGCCTATATTCACTAAACTTATTTTATTAGAAAGTTTTAACTAACTTTCACTGAATTTGTTGAATGAGCTGTCAAAAATCTGGCAACACTGGTGGTATTTACATATAATACATATCCCATACTACAAATTTTTTTTTCTTCATAAGATCTTAATATGCTTGCAAAGTTTTGTAGGAATCGGATGGATAGAAAAGTTTTATGTATATTTTTTTATATAATAAGACTGAACCTTATATTTTGGATGAAACTAAAAAAATTGTAGCTTGTCTGTCAAACGCTACACCAAAAACTCGGCGTTCACGTATTTGGTCCAATGTGTGGTGTCATTTAGTGCAAATTGCAGACATATAATAATAAATATATAAATAAATTAAATACGAGAATTGTTTTGATTCATCGTCTTACAATTTGTTGCAATATTTTTTGTAATCAAAGCTCAAATTTATCATAACTAATGGCAACAGTGTTGCCATTGTTATTCGTTTATTATTATTTATCATACACATGCCTGTTCATCTGCGTATTTTAAGGCAAACTATTTTGGTTTGTTTAACCTTAAAGCATATCAAACAGGTACACGCATAAGCAAGATTACGCATCAGCTTATTATTTTTAATAGTGAGGCATTGCTTTCTATATAAAAAATATAATGCACACATTTTAAAAATGACAACACAATAAATGCAGATGTGTATTTGACACAAGTATTAAAGAAATTGGCATGAAAAAGCATATGGAATGTACTCCTCGTATCTTCAACATTTTAAGTTTTCATCCGAAAGAATATCAGTGGCATTTGTTCCACATAGAATTTACAACAAACACATGGAGTGTGTTTACAAACGTAAGAAACTGTAGCATAGTTTCAAGGGCTAGTTAATTGTGTTTACTAGCCCAATTATAAACAACAATTCCCAGGGATTTTTTCCCGTTTCCCCATTACTCTTATTCCACCCAATTATGAATAAAATTCCGCAGGAAATTTTTCCCTGGGAACAATTCCCATTAATAGCAAGTAATAGGGGAAAAAATTCTAATTGGAAAAGGGAGATATTTCTCGCGGAATTTTATTCATAATTGGGTGGATTATGAATTAAAATTTCCCTAGGAAAAAGTAGGTATTCTAAATATGAGGGAGAGAATTTTAGAGTTTTCTCCCCAAACATTTTGAAGGGAACTAATGCAAAAATTTAAAAATCAGATTAAAAAATGTAAAACAATTGTATAAGTACATATTTCTTTAGAACAAAAAGTTTTAATAAGCATTAATATTAATTAATATCTAATATTAACAAGACCGATAAGAAAAACTTATAAAATTTAAAAATTCCTTTGTACATAAAATCATTGGGAATTTGATACATTTGCATCTGCACCTGGCTCAACTTCCTCAGCACAAAGTTATTCCACATGCTTGTGAATGGTTATAGTGTTTGTTTTATTTTTTGTTTAAGCAAAAACACATACATATTTATATTAACACACAAAAAAAAACAGATTAACAAATGATGAAGCTGTGTTAAAATTATCAATATTTTTGCAACCTTTGCACTTCAGCCTTTTATCAATATTAAAATGAATTTTCACACATACATACTAGGGTGATCGATTATTCGACTTTTTCCAGAAACCGGTTTTCGAATAGTTCGAATATTTGAAATTATGAAAAACCCGGTTTCGGTTTTTACAGTTCAGGAGAAACCGGTCAACCGGTTTTTTTAAGTAAGAAAATTATTATACAAAAGTTTTGATTTTAAATTGCTTTATTAAAAAAAAGTTAACAGTTCATGTAAATACTATAAAACAATACAAAAATTAAAGGTGAAACATAAAAATTGACTTCATATACTTATGTATGTATAGTACATAAATATGTATATATAATATAGAGTTGAGGAATAAACTCTACATAAAACCATAATTTTTACGGTTTGTGGAAATTTGGGAAAAAATTCAAAAAATTAATTATGGCAATATTTAATGTGCTAATAAATATGTTTATACAAAAAATAAAAAAATAATTATATTTATAATTATGGTGGTGTTTACACATTCCACTGTCAACAGAATACAACCTGGCACATCAGTGTTATCATTAACGTCACTGCTGCTGCTGTTTCATAAATGTTTTAAAAGTTTTTTGTTACATTTTAATTTTATTTTATATATGTATGTAGACAAAAAAAAAACAAAAGAAAAACAGCAAATAAACTAGAGTTCAATGTAGCTGTAAAACAATGACAAAATTAAACAATCTTCGGTTTGCGACTTTTTTTTTGAAGCCTGGGCGGGTGAGTGCAATGATCTCTTAAAACATACAATAAGTATGACATACTTGCACTAAAATTGTATCTGCTGTTGTTGTATGGACTCGTATTGTTATAGTTGTTTTGCCATAAAAGTACTCAAGCAACAATGTTAACAGATGGAGTAGATATTATGTGAATGCATGCATGTAAGTTGTTTAAAATTCTTTGTTTGTTTGATTATAGAATTGCATCTGGAATTGGTAAAATATGTCTTCAATATTCTTTATTGGGATTATTTAATTTTTTATTTTGTATATTTAACAAACGTCAAAAACCAGGTCCACAATTCCAAAATTCCATATATGTCCTTTTGAAACTACATGTGTTTATAGTTTAATTCATTGCATTGATGGGAAAGTATGTATGCACTCGTATGTATGTATGGGAGTTGAAAATGTTTGATGAGTATGTTCCTTTCTTGGAGTTTTAATTTCATGACATCTTTTTAAGTACATACATACATATGTATGGTTTGGCTGGCTGACTGGCTGCCTGGCTGGTTGGTTGTTTGATTTTTATGTTCATACTCCTACGGCCATTTTTGGCTACAACCAACTGTCTACAGCTTGTCCCCGTGACAGGCAGCACATACTAATATGTACTCGTATGTAAGTATGCCAGTGTATAAGCGCCCTGCAGTCAGACTGGGGCCAAGTGTCTCTATGTCAACACTAAAATTCTAGTAGTAGTTACATTGTCTACAATTTCTCTTCTATTCGTCAGTATAAAAGAAATAGAGAAAACAGATGTGGTGTATTTCTGGTGGATTTTGCAACAACTTGTCAATATACATAAATTTGTATGTACGTGAGTATAGAAATGTACTAGTAAATTTCTGGTTGGTTTGGTCTGGTTTAATAAGAACTATGAATTCACTACCTAGTCAATTGTTTCAGTGTTACTAGTAGATTTTCAATGACAAGCACATGCTAAATGTCTATAGCATAAAGTATTGTATGGGGAATAATTGTAGAGTAGTACTGGTGACAAAGTCAACAGCGACTCAGTAAATTTTCACTATTCGCACTTTCTGCAGGGCGTGCACACAACACTACTACAATAACAACAGCTACATAAGTCTGCTTTATTTTGTGTAGAAGCACGACAAATCTAACTGTATCTGAGAGGCAACAACCAACAATGATTTTTTTATTATTGTTGTCGGTTTGAATAAAACCTTACCAACTACCTACCTGCTAGGCATTAATAAAGTATAGTACAGGGTGCTTTGACTGGAGATTCTTAACTTCACTATCTGTATATCATTATCTGTCCTTAGTTCCATAAAAACTAAACGGTTCCAAAATAGCGCGTGATGCGACGGGAAAGTCAATCAAGTATTAAATATGTCCACTTTGCGTGTGAGCTTCGCTTTAAACAATTGAAATGTAAAATGCCTAGTTTTATATTGTTTTTATTGAATTGGTTGAATATTTTTTTTGGTTTGGTTTTATATTTCATTAACAAAATAAAAAAATATTTAATGGAAGTTTCCAAATTTAACCAAGTCCCTGAATTTTGGTTTCCAAAAATAGCAACATCAGAATTTTCTTTGTGTCCCAATTTATCAAAACATTTTTGATTTTATCCAATATATTGTGCCATGTACTTATACATATAATATGCACACAGGCAATTTTGTTGTACAATGTCAATTATTGCACAATAATATTACAGTTCGCCGCTTCAAATTAAAGTGAACAAATACTCTCAACATTGCGAACAAATTTCAATTAAAATAAATTCAGTTAACGACCTTGACCCGCGCACGAAGGGTTCCGTAAGGACACTAGATACATATGTAATTCAATACAAACTTTAGCCTATATAATATATAGTTTTGGATTTTTTTTCGATTTTTGGGGTTTTTTCGATTTTGAGCGTTTTTAGTTTTTGCATTTTTTCTACTTTTGGCGATTTTTCCTCGTTTTTTTGCGTTTTTACGGTTTTTCGATTTTTTTCATTTTGGCGATTTTTTTTTCATTTAGACGATTTTTTTTCATTTACGCGATTTTTTTTTCATTTAGGCGATTTTTTAATTTTGGCACCTCTTTCGCGGTTTGGCGATTTTTTTCGGTCCTTGGCGTTTTTTTTTTCATTTAGGCAATTTTTTTTTAATTTGGCGATTTTTTCGGTTTTGTCAATTTATTTCAGTGTTAGAATTTTTTTTAATTAGGTGCTTTTTTGGTTTTGGCGATTTTTTTCTGGTTTGGCTATTTTATAATATTGGGATTTTTTAATTTTACCGTTTTTAAAAATTTCAAGAGTTTGCCTCATACGGTTTCCAAGATACAACAAACTGTCAAAATTACATAGGCAAAATTTGCATTAACTGATAGAACACCCTTTAATTTAATTTTTTTTAAATTGTAGTTTTTATTGTTGTAGTCTGTATAAAAATACACTAATTTTACAGATTCAAGTGTCAATATGAATATGTACATGCAATTATATGTATATTACATGGGATTTTAACATTTTTCGTTGCTCGTTTTGGAACACCATTTAATTTTTAACTCTCATGCATTTGTTGTTGTAGCGGCCAAGGTTCTACATACTCTGTCCGAATTTCAGGTTCGTACCTCTTACGGTTCCTGAGAAAAAAGCCTGTGACGGACAGACGGACAGCGCAGCGAAAACAATATTGTTCCTTTCCACCTTTAGTGTACGGAACCCTAAAAATCATTCATGGTAGTGGGAATATTTTTCAAAGTTGCCATATTTTCAAGTGGAAAAAATTTACTATAATGATTCTATAAACAGGGAACAAAATAATAAGGGGAATTTAATTTTTTTAAAGTAATATTTAGTCATTAGCTAATTATAATTAACCACAGGCTTATATAACACCCTATAAATTACTCATTATTTTTGTTCTTGTTATACATATTTCTTTTTGCCATTCAGTCATTTCAGCCAGCCGAAACTGCACTTCGTCTGTCCAACTACTCACTTACTGAGTGCTGTTGTTGTTACTGTTATTATTGTCATTCTTTGAAGTATTCATTCTTGTGTTACCATAAACTGAAACAATGCCTCATATTCCAAGCTGCGTTTATTTATTTTTTTTCCTATTTTAATCTTTGTATATAAGAAAAGGAATCTGTTCAAAACATCTTCTTCTGTTACTTTTTTTTTTCTTGCAAACCGGCAAAAATGCAAAGAATATGTATGTATGTATATGAAGTAAAAGAAAAATAACACCAGCGATGCCGACATCTTTCAGGTAAAAAAAAAAGAAAAATTACTCCTAAAAGCGCTGAATTGCAAACAAAAAAGCGCTAAATTGCAAAAGCACAAAATTTTAACGAAATGAAAAGTGGTATTTATATTTAAAGAAATCGCTCTTGAAATTTGTTTACATATGTTTGTAAATTTGAGTTCATTTATGGTAAATTTTTGGCTTTGAATGTTATTTATTTTTAAGTGCTATTGAAATATAAAATTAATTAATTAATTAATTTTCAGTACGCTATCTTAATCAGAAGACGCTTTAGGTTATAAAAAATACCCCAATTCAGATGCTGGCTTTTAAAAGGCTCTAAATGAAAAATTTCGCAATTTGCCTCTTCTAGAGCGAAAAGCGCTGAGTTAGCATCACTTAATAACACTTATTCACACAAATGCACACTAATACACTCTTGAAACAAGTTTTGCATATTTTCTTTTCTGTAACTTGTTATTGTTGTTAAGCTTTCTTAACATGTCTTTTTTGTTGCATTATAAATATTTGTTGTTATTATTAACATTACTGTTGCCAGTAAAAATGACTTTATTGTTGCACGTAGGAAAAAGAAAAGAAATGCAAGTAAAAGAATTTTATTCCTTTTACCAGCAACAACAGAAATGTTTTACTTAGTGCCTTTAAATTTTTTGTTCTCCTTTTGAAATAACACCAAGCAAGCCAACTATCCTCATTTTTGTTATAATCATGTTATTGTCATATTTCTTTGTTATAGTTCTTATACATTCGATGCACTGAAAGAATTTTCATGCGAGATTTTTTTCAAATCATGGAATTAATTGAAATTTAATTTTTTTCATACATATCGTTAACTTAATATGTAAATATATAAAGGTCCTAACCCATAAATTTTTTGAACTCGAGTTTTTTGTATATTTCGACAGAAGAACATCTAGTGTATCAAAAAATTTAAAAATCTTTCTGTATAAAGGTAACGATATGTATGTAAGTATCTATATATAATTTAAGGTAAATGCTAATAAATAGTCCCCTGAAATTCATGCAAGATTTCGATTTGTTGCCATTTCGTGGTATAATAATAATAACATTTTTTAAGCGTAGAAAATCTTAAGAAAATTCACGATTTTCAATAAAATGAAATAAAATTAATTGAACAATTTTTTTAAGTGTAGCAGCAGTATAAAGGAAACTTTGTATATTTGTTGCAATTTTAGCATTTCGCCTTCCATAATTTTTATGTTGTATATTTTTGCGAAAAGTGATTATTATTGTTATTTGTATTCATTCTTCTGTTAATATATTTATGTGTTTATGATACTGATGCGTCGACACATCTCTAGATGATTTTCTGTTTGTTAACTTATACAAGATGTGGCTGCTACAATATTCCACATAACAAGTAACGCGTTAAGGCGTGGTTTTTTTAATGCCGTTTGCAATACGAAAATTACTAAAAATTTAAATTTCAAGCCTTAAAAGAAATAAATAATTGAAAGAATTTCTTCTTTTGCTTACTTTCCGTAAGCGAAATTTTCAAGTCTGTGGCTTTCGCGTAAGTTTTTTTTTTTTTGTTTAAAAATTCTTTATTATTAACAAAGTTTTTGTGAATCTTATTAAGCAATTTTGAATTTCTTTTTGTTAAGTAAAATAAAAGTTTTTGACGCCAGTGACGATGTGTATGGGATATTTATCGTATCCTATTTATGTTTATCTTGTTTTTACAGTAAGTAAGTAACTCTTTACATGCAAAGACTTTTCATTGGTCCCGTCAGTTACACGTGTATCTGACATACTTCTGACTGTGATTATTAATCAATCCAGCTCAAATTTAGAGATGTTGAAATATCGTTTGTGCTGTCGATTTATTTTATTATTTTTTTTTTTTAGTTAGTTTTAATTATTATTGCTCGAACTTTATTTGCTTCTATATTAATGATTCCGTGCTGCTAGTGTTTGTCAGAATTAGAGATGTGCACGTGAGTGTTTTCTGACGGAGCTTGCGGTAAACTTCGCGAACTGAACCATTATTTTCGAAATAAATTTGCACGATTTGCAAGCGTTGTTCTTTTGTCAACCTGTTCATGATGAAATGGCAAACCAAACTAAATATTAATCACTTGACAGCTGACAAAATGGCCGCCAGTTAAAAAAGTGATGCCAACTTAAAGTTCTATACCTCAATAAAAAACACCCTTTACTACCATACATATTGCTATACATACATACATATATGCATTTATTATTATAAAATAGTTTATTTCAAATTATTGAATACAGTTACATATGTACCTATTCAGGAATGTTATCTCGTGAGAGCGTGAGAATTCGTGCGTGATTATTAAAAAAAGCTCACGCACGATCACGCACGAATAAATTTTTTTCAATCACGCTCACGCACTCACGCGTGATTAGTTATAATATTTGATCACGAATCACGTGAACCACGCGTGACTCACGCGTGACACGATAAAATCACGACATTTGCACATCTCTAGTCAGAATATTTACAATTAACTTTGTTCATTAATAATTATCACATGTAATTTGGCTTACAGAGAGATACGACTTTAGCCTTATCAAATCATAAATATTTATTTTATTATTACTTTTTTCAATATCGATCAACAACTAATGATAGAAGCAGTGATGGGAATTGGAAACTTTGATTTCGTGCCAAATCTGCTTTTAAATAGTGCCAAAATCACTTGAATAGTGCCAAACTACTTTTTCTATAATTTTAAATTTCGCATTTGATTTTCATTTAAATTGTGGTTCTTGAATAATAATTTGTTGTGCTAGTAACTATAAAAATTTGCGAATATAACAAAAACACGGTCTAAAATTCGTTGTATATACACATTAATACATTTCGAGCCCTATTTTCGATATAATCGTAAGCGACATTTAGTAAAAAATTAACTTTTTTTTTTTTTTTTTTTTTTTTTATTATGAAAATAATTTATCCAGTTGTCGACATCGACGTCACAATATTATAAAATTGGGATTTATTTATTCGCTCTCGAAAACAATTTTATGCTTCCGAGAAACTATTCCATTAACTAAGGTCTAGAAAATAGCATAAAATTTATCCAGTTGTCGACATCGACGTCACAATATTATAAAATTGGGATTTATTTATTCGCTCTCGAAAACAATTTTATGCTTCCGAGAAACTATTCCATTAACTAAGGTCTAGAAAATAGCATAAACCTGCCAATAAGAGTCAGTTATTTTCGACCACGGGTACATAACTAAGCGCCAATTTTTTGGTATTGTGTTAAAGTAACGTCGATATCGCCAACTGGAATAAGGGTAAATGCCCGATATGTATGCTTCATATATTAATAATTTGTACTTATTTACAAGAAATAGTAATGATTCTAAAAGACATTCTTAAAAACTATAATAAGCCTAAACTATTTTAAATGATAAAATAACTTTTTCTTATTAGATGTATATAATTAGTGACAATTATAGTTTGTGCTTTTTTTATGGTCAATATACTATCGATTTGTACAAATTCGTGCACGTTAAAAATATTAATAATTCCTCGCCATTTATTTTATTCACACAAAGACTGTCGTCGGTATAGTAGAATTTGTATTGCTTTTTTTTGGTTCATAATTTTATATGTATTACGATTATAACAAGATTTATTGTTAGACTTCAGAAATCTTTACCATGTATTGAAGATGATAAAGTTTATAATTGCATTATAATTTTACATTTCACTTTTGATGAAATTTTGAACTAAAAATATACTTTCCACGCTTGATGAAGACTAGAGAATAAAAAGAATACTTTGACCGATTCGATAAATATTACTTAAAAATTGTTCATTGAAACTACGTCTCCATGTCTTCCAAAAACTAATGCACATTTAAGCTCTTGAATTTCTTAAATCTTCAAAGTCTAATATGGATCTGTGTTCACCTTTAATTTTTTCACGTATGTTATTTCATTTAGAAGCATTTTTTTTATCAAAAGGAACAGCATTATTTGTATCTCCACTTAGAGCATATTCTGGCGCACACTTTTTTTTTAGATTCCAAATATGACACAAAAGAAATATAACAAGACTTTAATTCTATTTTTAAATTCTCCCCCCCCCCCCCCCCCTTATGAAATGAATTTGAAATTCATTTTAGGAAAATTTTGTATGGAAAATTTTAAATAAAATACTTTATGCTGGAAAATTAGTTTTTGGTTATTAATAGTTCAATTTCAGTACGGCAATAATATTCTTCCGTTGGAATATGGTGATAATTTCGATCAACATGAAGATCATCAATATATTTTTTGTTCAAAAAATTTCGACATAAATGACGAAATAAAAAAGCCTCTTTAAAATTAAATGTAGTCTGACATTTTTAGATTGTATTTCTATAATTTACTATTTCCAGGATAAGATAAATATATATGTTTGGTTTGGGGAATACTTAAGAATTTCATAAATTTCAGAGTAAATCTATAAAATCTTCTCTACGAATTGAGCTGTTATAAACAAATTTATATATTCATTTTAATTGATCGTTAATGTCTCTGGACAAACCGTTACTTTTAACTATCAGAACCGAACAGTTGTCAGCCTCAAATCCTTGTTGTAAAAAGTACAAGAAGAATACTTATTATTGCAATAAGAATTGTTTCCATATTTAATGGACAAAAAGTGCCAAAAAAGGAGCAAGAGTGCCACAGTGCCAGCCAACATCCAATTGTGCCAAAAATGGCACAATTGTGCTACATTTCCCATCACTGGATAGAAGTAGTAAAATCGTATCGTTCCTGCTGTTACGTATCAAGTGACAAATGTTACTGTTAATGTTAGAATTCGTCAAAGCATTTCGTACTGTGAAACAAATAAATTTATAACTGATAGTGTCGATTGTTTTTGCAACGAGAATCTAGCTTCTGTGTCGTGGCATAAAGAGCATAGCTCTAACAAGTTGCATTCATATTTTCCCCCGGAAATATTTTGCCCGCATTAGGTAAAAAAGGGAAAAATCAATTTCATAATGGGAGAAAAGGGAAAAGGGAAAAGTGAAAAAATTCGCACGAAATTTTTGGTTTGTTGAATAAAAACCTTTATACAACCATAAAATATTTACATAGGATCGTCATGTTGTTTCAAAATTCAGTGATTTCCTTTACCAAGCCATTTAACGTAAAATTTAAAAAATATCTTTAGTTTAGTTATTTGTTTTTTTTTAACAATGTAACGACAACTTTTGAAATACACAAAAAAATATTGGAGGGACCAAACTTGGTTTGATCGGCGGCTCTCGTTTACTTATTAAAAGAGGGCGGCGGCTTCGCTTTGCCCCATTCAAGGCACACTTAATACAGGTACATGCATTAGACACAACTCTGTGCTTCTCACATAGTTCTACAAAGTAATTGACCAGATTTTAAAATAACATTAAGCTAAATCACGTTTGAAAAAGAGCTAAAATAAGCTAAAAATCTAAATTTTAATAAAGCTAAACTTTTTTCGACTTCTTTGATCAATTTGCAATAGTTTCTTATTGCTAAAATAACGTTAAATATATACATATATATATTAAAAAAAATTTTTTTGAATAATTTTTTAATTAAAATATTTATTCATTATTATATTTGAGTTTAAGGAACAACAAAAGAAAAACTTCCCAAAATAAGCTTAACCAGTCTTCAAAAATGTAAAAACATTTACACTAAAATACGAAACCTTTTTTAAATCTATTTCTAATTTTTGTTTTAATTAAATTCATGCCGCTCAATGCACGTTCAACTCAAGTCAAAGGAACTCTTTAAAAGTCTTATTGGTAATATTAATTATTTATCTTTTGCCATTGCAATCAATGTCCTCTATATTTAAATTTGCAATTTCTCTTATAAATAAGCAATTTACATTTTGTATTTTTTAAATCATTTTCCAATGAAAAAAATTTATATTTTTAATTGTTAACAAATTATAATTTTTAACACCCAACCAAAAAAGGGGTATTGTAATTTTGTAGCTTGTGTCTGTGTATCTGTATGTCTGTACGAGTCCACGTACATACCAAATGGCTTAATCGATTTTGATTTAGTTTGAAAGCTGAAAAAATCGGTCCAGCCGTTTAGGTATATTTAGCTGAATCTGTGTGTCTTTGACACCGTAGCTTCCAAAACGGCTAGACCTATTTTAATTCTGTTTTTGTCGTTTAAAAAGTGACTTGATCTTGCCTATACTTCAAGAAAATCCGGTACAGCCGTTTGGTCAGTACGTTGGGGTTTTTAAAATTTTTAATTTTTGTTATTATAACTTTTTTATGTCTTTAACATATATTTTGAGAACATGCAATTTATATTAAAAAAACGGCTAAAAAAGCTAAATGAATTTTTGAAAAAAGCTGAAAAATAAGCTAAGAGCTAAATAAAAATTTTGCAGCTAAATCACAAAAAAATAAGCTAAATTTAGCCCTAAACAAGCTAATATGGTCACGCTGAACAAGGCACAAAAGTAATTGTCAAATGAATTCTTCGTTAAAAACGTGTAAACAAAAAATCAGCAGATGAGCAATTTGCCTGATGCGTGTACCTGTTTGATATGCCTTGGCCCCAGTATTTACTTTTTACCCGCATGCGCAACGCAAAGAAGGATATTGTATGTGCGTCCATTTGCGGCACTATATAAACCGAACGCATGGACCGATTTTGATGATCCTTACGTCAATCAATTTGTCTTAATCCCGGAAGTCTCACTAAAGATATGTCACTAGTCAAAATTCAATATGGCTGCCAACAGACGCCATTTTGTAACTATATAAAAATGGGTATCATTCGATTCTCTTATGATTTTTCATTTTGAATGGCCATTTAGGTAATTTAATGGTTCAAAATTGGTCGCATTCGGGTTTTTTGATTTTTTTTGCATAAATACTTTTTATATTGTTATTTGCTCAACTATGAAACAATGCAATGTTTAATTTTGTATTCGATATATGGACACTTCTTCTCAAACTTTTGCAAACTTTCAATAGTTTAACACCTTTACTCATATTGAATCAGTTGCTTCAAATTCCCGCCCCTCAAACCGTAAACAAAACATATAAAGTGTTCATTATTTTAATTTTGTTGTGAATTTTTAATAACTTATTTTCTTTACTAGTTTTGTACAACACCATTTAAATTCTGTTTTTTTTATTATCGCATGCATGCATATATATTTCTATTTTAAAATTTTACTCCTTCTTGAGTTTTAAAATGGCTCCAGTGACTTGTGGTTCTTAAGCATTTTATAGTTTTTTTTTGTCTCTCTTTACAATCTGACTGTCTAGAGCTGTGAGGACCGAGTGGGCATTATGGAATTTCTTTAATTTGCTGTAAGAAAACAAAAATTATTAGCCAGAAGCACAAACCAAGCAACTGTCCCAAGCAAAAATACAAGGTGTTTAATTTTTTTTCTTTTCTTGTGCATTTTGCAAATTAGACCAGTTTAGCTGTACGTATGTACATACTTACATAATTGTTTGTAGCTGCATGCAGTTGTATGCGTTTGTGTCTATGAGAACCGCAATTAACAGGCATTATTTATGGCATCAATGAGCAGTAATTCGCTAGTGTACGTACGTATAAGTCAAAAGTTATTTGAAATGATTGATTTTAGTATTAAAGCTTTAACTAGTGGCAGATTTAATTTTATCCATTTGCAGTTAAAAAGACTTATATATCGCAACGTATATTGTAGTTGGCTTAATGTTTTTGATGGGAAAACATTTCGGAACTAGTAAATTAAAAAATATGTACATATGTTAAAGTCATTACATTTGGATTCCACCAACTCTGCACAAATTAAATTTTACAGCTGCCATATTTTCTTAAATTTTTAAAAATCTTGCAAAAAAGCTGACTTTCTAAACGCTTTTCTAATTGAAAAAGAAAGGTATACACTAATTATAATGCAAATTCTACTTTGATGGCAACCCTGGCTGTTGTGCAACATCCAACCCTAAAGGGAAAGGGATTGACACAAAACTAGTCACGTAACTGGCTCCCAAATGAGTTTATTTAAGAGGTCTAAAACTATAAGTTGGCAATAGTTTGCCATTTCGTTATGAATAAACTGACGAAAAATATAGTTTAGACGGCTGCGTTTTGAAATGTAAATACGCATCATGCATCATGCAGTGCGAAATGGAGAAACTTTTGCTGCGGTAAAAGACGATGCCGGTCAGAATTTTACAGCTAATGGGTACCGCTAAAGGGCACTTGTTTGTACCATAATTAATTTGGAGCACAAGATGGTGTAACCCAATAAACTACACCACAGTAGATTTATTGAATTAAACGTTCGGTGAATTAATAATTTCCTATAGTGGAGCCGCGAATTGGCCTCAAAGATCATGTGATTAAACACTGCCGAAAATTACACTATCTCACAACCAGCCGAGGTGGCAATATATTGGTAATGAAATTCAAATCAATCACTTAAAACTTTATCTATATTTTCTTTCAATACAGAGTTGTGTACTTCAAAAATAAAAGCATCTCTTCCATTGACACGAGAGCGGATCAATAAGTCCGTGGCTTTTTGGATGAAACACAGTTTTTTTGCAAAACAAAAATTTATTTTTCAACATAATCTCCTTTTAACTTAGTCCAACGTTTCTCCAGTTTTTGTATCCCTTCCAAAAAATAGGATTTTTCGAGGTCCTTAAAATGGACATTTGTTTGGTCAATAATTTCGTCGTTGGAGCAAAAGCTCTTTCCACCGAGCAATTTCTTTAGGTTTGGAAATAGGAAGTAGTCACTAGGGGCTAAATCCGGAGAAAATGCGGATGGGGTAGCAATTCATAGCCCAATTCATAGAGTTTTGCGACTAAGACTGCACACGTGTGCACTCGTGCATTATCTTGATGAAAAATAACTTTTTTCTTTTTTAAATCCTAATTAAATCGGTCTAATAAGTTGGCATAATATTCGCCATTTGTTGTTTTTCCCTTTTGAAGGTAATCGATGTGGATTATCCCGCATGCGTCCCAAAAAACTGTTGCCATCAAACTCACCTTGGCCTTCTTCGGAGCAAGTTCACCCGGAGAAACGCACTGTTTAGACTGCTGCTTGGTCTCCGGAGTACAGTAAGGGATCCATGTTTCATCCACAGTTACAAAACGCCGCAAAAACTCATTAGGATTGCGGTTAAACAACTCAAAACAATCCTTTGAAGTTGTCACACGTTTACGTTTATGGTTAATTGAGAGCAAATTATGAAGCAAGAATTTTATGTTTCTTTGCAGAATCAAAATCAGAATAGTTCATTATCAGATATAAAAATTAGTATTGATCGAGTACATTCGAATGTTAGAAACTGCTGTTAGAAATGGTAGTTGAGGACTCAATTGGGTCACCGAGTGATTAGAAGCCGATGAATGACTAGAAGCCGATTATACTCGCAGCTAATATCAAAATATAACGCCGGATATGAGAAGATAAACTTTTGACGCCGGTAGCTTACATTATCTTTGCGTATGTGTAATTTAATATAATAATTTAAAAAAATTATATTGCAACTACACCATTGTCCTAGTTTAGTTAGTTCATTAAATTCTTTAAACTTGCATTTGCATCCACACAAATATACACGCAAAGAAAAGATATGGTTGTAGAATGGTTGAGGAAGCAATATTATGTTCTCTGAAACAAATGTGTGGTCGTCGAAAACTAGTTATTGTTATTTTAAACATTTATTTCGTTACGATAAACAGAGTAATGTTTGAATTTAATAATTACATTATCACATCCATAAAAAAGTGTGATATGGTTAGAGTTTAACAATACAGTTTTGTTAAAAATTTATGACTACAACATAATTTGTATTAATATTTAAAAATAATATGATGTAAATAACAATATAATGTTATCCAAATCCATACTATGTAAAGTTTTTAATAAAATCTTTTTCAGAAACATCTGCCAGTTCAGTATTTAGTTTTTAAGCTAACGGTAGTGCACGGGTGGTGTTAAATAAATGAAATGAAATAAATAAAAAAAGTATAAATAAAAGGGTAGACCAATAAAAATATATAAACTTTGTGCATCTCTTTATACAGACATGTCTGTATGTCATGTAAGTATACATTTCTATATATGTATACATTTTATTTCAAAATATTAATTTATTTTTATTTTGAATTTAACGCACAGCTGTTTCTACAATAAATATATGATTAAAAAATAAAATAGTATTATTATATTAAATAATACTGTGGTCGCATTTAACAATATTAATATTATATAAGAACATGGTATGGTGAGTCTCAATTATATTTTAGTCACATCTAACAATAGTGTCGTCATATTTAAAATACCAGGATTAGGTGTAACAAAGTTCATTGTTTTTGTAGATAATATTATTTAAGTTTGCTTTTCTATTAACAATAATATGATTTGACTGCAACCATATAATTCAATCATAGTATGTTGCTGTTTGATTATGGTTACCTCAACCATATTTTTTCTTTGCGTGTACTTTTCTTAAAGCTTCAGGTTTTAAATAACAAAAAAAAAAACATTTTAAATGAATTTTTCTATTCTGCAAGAAAATTTTCATTATATAAACTGGAACATTTACATACATACATATTTATCTCTTATTAATAATATACTTAATTGAAAGAAACGCTGAATTTTAATACCACCAAGGCTCCCACCATTTGTTCACTTATCTCTTCATATTTAATTGATTTGAGCTAAAAATTAACTAATGTTCCTCTTTATTTTGTATTTTTTTTTTGTCAAATCAATGTACACAAAATCCTGCGTCATTTAAGATTGATGATTTCATTGAACCATTTGTTCAATGGTAAGTTATCATTTCTCTTTCACTATTTCCATCCATTAAACTCCTTAATTTATTGCTTTTATCCTATAAATAGTTTATTTCCTCTTTAAAACGACTTTCTTTTTTAAATGTTTTATACTCATTGACTTGGTAGTTAAAATGAGATTGAAGAAGGGACAAGAGTAGCAGGAAAAAAATTTTCGGAAAGACGCTTAAAGCCATGGCAAATTAATTTCATCAACTTTCGGCGCATGAATGAAACATTGCAAGTAGAAAAATATATGTAATTGAAAAAATGCTGTTGTGAAAGTCTCTTCATGTATCCAAAACATAAAATGTGTTACATTCACACATTGTTTGCTAATAGAGTTTATAAATTGTAATCTCCATCCCTGCCTGAGCACGTAAAAACTATTACTGTACGAGTATGTGAATAAATAGACATTTAAATCAACCACTCTCTCACACTCACCAGTACCACCCCATCATCACGGCTAACACAAATGATAATTATTTTTTGATTTTTATGGTTTAACCCCTCCCTCCCCCCCCCCCTCCCCAAAATAAAACCACTTGCCATGACCCTTACCACAGTCCCAAAAAGTTTTAAGACAATATTTCTTCACAAGTCTACAAAAAATCTTGAAAATAAAATATAAAAAAATCACCCACATCTCTTTCAGACACTTATGTAAATGTAGCGTTGCCACAGTGATGATTTTATTATATGTATGTTGTGTACATATTTTCATTATTATTTTAATTAGCTCTTGTCCTAAATTCTTGAAAAGAATTACAAAGTTGAACTTCTTTTGTACAATTTCTTTTGAAACAATTTTTTCTCAATTTTAATAATTATTAGAAAGTGAAACAAATAAATAAAAATTTTCATGCAACTAATTTCATGAAAAAATGCTTAATGTAAATCAGGTATTTGAAAAAAAATTAGATATGTAATAGTAGTTATAGATTATGATTTTTTTAAATATTAATTTGCAATACTTTACTTGCCACACCTTCGATATTAACAGTTCATATAATAAATACAGGATTATCCCAGGTTATTATAAACCTGCAAAACAAAAATTTTGACAGACATGCAGAATTACATCTGAGTTGAAAAGTTGACTTGTTAGAAGAGGTAAAAAACATGTCGTGTGCGACCTGCTTTAAACCGTGCCATTACGTACGAAATGCAATACCATTTAAATGACCGCCCCGATATTGGTTGCAGCTGTCCATCGTTTCGAGTTATTTTTCGACGACTTCTTCGCATATTTCGGTCGCTATCTCGGCAATAACTTCACGAATGTTGGTTTTAAAACGCTCAAAATTTAGGGGATTGTCCGCTAGATACGATCTTTAGCATAACCCCACAAAAAAGTATAACGACTTTAAATCGCATGATCTGGCAAACTTTCCATGCAATAAAGACAAAATCGTCTTGTTGCAACCACATATCGTCCAGTTCATAAAGTTCGATTGCAGGCAACGGTTCTTCGAAATATCCGCCACACTTTCACTAATAGAAGCGATGTTGTCGTCTGCACAAATTACACAGAGTTCTAGAAAATTAGTGGTGAAAAAAGTTAAAATCATCTGTGACAGGTTCTGCGAGAAAGGGACAGCTGTAGTACTAGTATATATGTTATTAAGTAGCTAACAAAATAATCAGAGCAAGCATGAGAAAATGTGTACCTTGTTAAATGAACAAAGAGATAATTTTTACAAAATCAAATGAAAGAATTCGTTGTCTTGAACTTTAAGTATTTTCATTCATAAATATTAATTTTAACCTTTTACTTACAAAAATCGCTCTCCAAATTAGGCCAGAAAGTATAAAATGAAAATACTTTAAATCAATGTCACTACGAAAGAAATATTGAAGAAGGTACAGCTGACCGGGACAGACAGTCCGCTTTCTCTCTGTGGTCGGCAGCGTTTACACTGTAAAGCTTCTATTATCTTCAAATATCTTTATAATCTCCAATTCTTTGTTATAATTATTTTTCCGCGTTTTTCGGCTGTTAAATAAATAAATGACACTTCAGATGTCATATATTTAACAGCTTGCCAGACCGGCGGTTTTAAAACCACCAAATGGTTAACCCTGTATTACTTTTGATATGTTGGTGAAGCTAATATAAGATTGTATACATCCGACTGTAGAGGCCTCTTCTATTGATATTTTTTTATTAAAGTAGATTTTTTTTATTAATATACATATATACATTGAGGCTTTATTGCAAGAGTCATAACTCAAAAAATTTTATTTTGTTTTTAGTTAACATAATGTTACAGAATTAGTTGTCGTACCGTTCTTTAGAACAGCGGTTCCGAAGTGATCCAAGGGGTACGCGTGAAGAGCAGGAAAACAGTGTTTTTATGTTCATTGTACATACTTTTTTAAGTTTTATTTTATTTTCTAAATTTATATGCATATTAAAAATTTAGTTTTACATATTTACATAAAAACTGTTAATTTCAAACATATTTATGCACTTTTATAACAAAATTTTTAATCACAATAAAAAATTGCTTTTTTCTTGCATATTTTTTCATTCAACCTAAAAATCAAAATGCATCCCAGGATTCAAAGGGGGTCCACGACAAGCAAAAGTTTTATCAAGAGTTCATTGAAGAGGAATTTAGTGGGAACCCCTACTGTAGAATATATAAAAGTTGCATACAAAAAACATCTTGAATAATCACTCACCTCTTGAGAGCAAAATGATATTTTCTTTTACCATTGAGGGGGTGCTGTTGACAGAAGTAGTTAGTGTGACAACTGGTCAGTCCCAGTCATATCAACATCATAGATTTTTCTGATATGCGTTGGTGGTTATTGTAATGTGTGTATATTGTAGCATCATTCTTAGTCAATTTTTTGTAGCAATTAATCGTCGGCGAAGTAAAATAATTAATTAAATGGCTCCAAATCTTAAACTAATACTCCTACTTAATACCAGAGGCGCTGCAACGATGCTATAAAAATTAACAAAACGCACAATAGCAGAGTTGTTTCCCATCTGTACTTGCAGTATTACTTTCTTTCTCTCAACTAACACAAAGGGAATTGTTGTTTGGACCCGAACGAGATGAAAACTTACTTTCTTTTCTCAGCAACCTTTCAACCTAACCAACAATTAAATTGTTAGTACTAGTAATTGCAAAACTTTTAAGCTCGTTTTTTGTAAAACAAGTTTTTTTGTGTTATGACTCTCTGGCAGAAAACGTTCGGTATTTATGTAAAGAATTTTATTTAGCAATCTGGCAACGCAGATAGAATGTGTGAAAGATCTTAGCGAAGTCTGTTAATAAAATTTCAAGGAGTAACTTTACATTTAACTTGATTTTGGCGTTGTTGCATTTAGTTCCACTATATATTTTTCCTTCTAAACGGTACTTTTTTTCTTTATGCATATAATTTTTCTTTTTTAAGGCGGCAATCAATAAATCTTGCACTTTATATTCAACATACATACATACATATGTACATACATACTTACATAACACATTCATTTTTAACCAACAACATTTTTATATGTATGTAATTGCCTTCATCATCATCATAATAATGAAATGGGCCTTTGGTTTTCTCATGCAGTAAGTTTGATGATGATGATGTTTTGTGTTCTTATGTGTTGTTGTTTATACATTTACTTATGTATTTATGTATTTGAGTATGTATATTTTTCTTCATATTTATTCACTTATTCAGTCACTAACTTCAGAGCTCTTCATTTAGCACGTACCATACTTGAATCTAATGCATTGTATAGTACATGCACTTAATATTCTTGTATGTCAAAATTCAGTGTGGCCAACTAAATAAATACGAGCATGTGTCTGAAAGTATGAAAGTGTTGACAAAAATGGCGTCCATATTAGATAAAAAGAAATTCAACATATACATATGTATGTATGTATGTATGTATGTATGTATGTACGTTCATACAAATAATATGTGTACAGAAATAAGTTTATATTTATGTGCATAGATAGGACATATAAACAAACATAAATTAGGTGGACGTTTGTGAAGTGTGGTGGTTCTAAAAGAACTTCTGAAATTAGAAGAGATTAGAAGGCGATTTAATTTATCAATGCATTTATGTATGTATGTATGTGTGCTTGGGTACCCTGCAGTAAGACTGGGGCCAAGTGTCTCTATATCAACACTAAAACTTAGTAGTAGTTACATTGTCTACAATTTCTCGTTTATTCGTCAGTATAAAATAAAGAGAGAAAACAGATGTGGTGTATTTCTGGTGGATTTTGAAACAACTTGTCAATATACATAAATTATGGTATAGAAATGTACCAGTAAATTTCTGGTTGGTATGTCTCCATGTTCCCATAAGAACTATGAATTCACTATCTAGTCAATGGTTTTAGTGTTACTAGTAGATTTTCAATGACAAGCACATGCTAAATGTCTATAGCATAAAGTATTGTATGGGGAATACTTGTACAGTAGTACTGGTGACAAAGTCAAAAGCGACTCAGTACATTTTCACCATCGACATTTCCTTCAGGGTAGCTACGTAGTGTGTGAGTATGTTCATATCTAACTACGAAAATATCTTAAAGAATCAAATTAATTTGATCCGGAAGTGATGCAACTGCGATTAATTTTCTATGATTTTTTCAAAGGCTTGCTCTTTCGTGATTTTCACTTTTATGGTCCCTACTCAATGGTTTGGAAGTCGTGAAAATTGTATTCCCTTGGTGCTCTTTTTCATCAGACCAAATATTATTTAAAAAAGTGTCTGGTTTTCTAAAGTCAGGGTATTAACTTTCAGTCTTACAGCGCTCGCTAACAAACGGTCTGGAGATTTCCATTATATTTATGTTAATTTCAATTTGAATCGAATGTAAATTAGGTATTTTTGAAATTTTGTAATATCAATTCTTATTGCCAATTTCACCAACTCTATTTAAATAGCAATTCATATTTAAAATGAATTTTAAATATGATAAGTTGTTGAAATAGGCTCCTACACGCAAAGAAAAGATATGGTTGCAGAATGGTTGAGAAAACAATATTATGTTCTCTGAAACAAATGTGTGGTCTTTGAAAACTAGTTATTGTTATTTTAAACATTTATTTCGTTACGATAAACAGAGTAATGTTTGAATTTAATAATTACATTATCACATCCATAAAAAAGTGTGATATGGTTAGAGTTTAACAATATAGTCTTGTTAAAAATTTATGACTACAACATAATTTGTATTATTATTTAAAAATAACATGATGTAAATAACAATATAATGTTATCCAAAACCATACTATTTTAAGTTTAAAAAAAATCTTTTTCAGAAACATCTGTCAGTTTCGTTTGTAAGCTATCGGTAGTGCACGGGTGGTATTAAATAAATTAATAGATAAATAAAGTATAAACAAAAGGGTTGGCCCTTGGTGCTCTTTTTCATCAGACCAAATATTATTTAAAAAAGTGTCTGGTTTTCTAAAGTCAGGGTATTAACTTTCAGTCTTACAGCGCTCGCTAACAAACGGTCTGGAGATTTCAATTATATTTATGTTAATTTCAATTTGAGTCGAATGTAAATTAGGTATTTTTGAAATTTTGTAATATCAATTCTTAGGGCCAATTTCACCAACTCTATTTAAATAGCAATTCATATTTAAAATGAATTTTAAATATGATAAGTTGTTGAAATAGGCTCCTACACGCAAAGAAAAGATATGGTTGCAGAATGGTTGAGAAAACAATATTATGTTCTCTGAAACAAATGTGTGGTCTTTGAAAACTAGTTATTGTTATTTTAAACATTTATTTCGTTACGATAAACAGAGTAATGTTTGAATTTAATAATTACATTATCACATCCATAAAAAAGTGTGATATGGTTAGAGTTTAACAATATAGTCTTGTTAAAAATTTATGACTACAACATAATTTGTATTATTATTTAAAAATAACATGATGTAAATAACAATATAATGTTATCCAAAACCATACTATTTTAAGTTTAAAAAAAATCTTTTTCAGAAACATCTGTCAGTTTCGTTTGTAAGCTATCGGTAGTGCACGGGTGGTATTAAATAAATTAATAGATAAATAAAGTATAAACAAAAGGGTTGGCCAATAAAAATATATAAGCATTTGTGTATCTCTTTATACAGACATGTCTGTATGTCGTGTTAGTATACATTTCTATATATACATTTTATGTCAATAATATTAATTTATTTTTATTTCGAATTTAACGCACATCTGTTTCTACAATAAAAATATGATTAAAAAATAAAATAGTATTATTACATTAAATAATACTGTGGTCGTATTTAACAATATTAACATAATATTAAATCATGGTATGGTGAGTCTCAATTATATTTTAGTCACATCTTACAATAGTGTTGTCATATTAACAATAATAAGATTAGGTACAAGAAAGTCAATTGTTCTTGTAGATAATATTATTATGAACTCAGATAATAATATAATTAAAGTTTGCTTTTCTATTAACAATAATATGATTTGACTGCAACCATATAATTCAATCATAGTATGTTGCTGTTTGATTATGTTTGCCTCAACCATATTTTTTCTTTGCGTGTAGATATGGATGTTTTGGAAGCCATTGAAATTTCATTCCTCTACAATGATTTCCAATTCTTTGCTGTGAATCTTTGATCCGAACATTTAGCGTATTACTGACAGATTTAGTGCCAATAGGGTATTTTTCCACATGAAAAAATATTTTCCAGCTAGTCAAATCAAATAGCTTTTTATGTGTACATTATTTCATAGTACATATTAATATTTTTGGTACTTCTTTCTCTCAAGTGCTTACTCATTCACATATGTATTTGAAAAGTCACCCACAACTTCCCCCATCAAAAAAGAAAAAATTTTGCTCTACTGCAGGAAAAAATTAAAATTTTGCATTTTTACTTAAATATAGTATGTACTAATGCAAAAAGCACTAGAAACAGGATATGCTGTATTTTAAACTTCAAGACTTCTTAATGTAAGAGGGGTGTCTGAAAATGATTTGTATGATATGTTTTTTAATTTTTTTTTTATAGAATTTTCCCGAAAACGTTTAATTTTTATTAGAAGAACGTTTCATTATCGAACAGGCATGCGCATGATTGATACAAAACCGAACTTTGTGAAAAATACAACCTAATTGAGAACCTTCAACTGATTTTTAGTCGACTAACTTAAAGGTAGATTTGTAAATTCAAAAGATTTTTTCGTTTTCAAATTTGTGTGAAAAAAATGTTTTTTGAAACGTTTAAAAATAAAATTTTTTACAAAATCTACCTTTCAATGATTCATATTGTTAATTTTATTACAAATTTTAACGTTATACATATGTATACGAAATTTGTATGTATATCAAATTTTAAGAAAAGTTTTCAGTTTGCTTTCGCTTCTTGCCATTGCTTCTGTTGTTTTTTGTCATGGGTAGTGGGTTCAAATAGTTGCTGTAATAACTACCACCCCCCCCCCCCAACTCTTTTGTACTTTATTATTATTTATTTCATATTTTTATTATTTTCGGTTCTTTATCTTTACTCCACTTTAGATTAACCAATGCTGACTTCAGCAGTAATGTGCAGTAGTAAGTAAGTAATTCATTGAAAAATAATACATACTTAGTATGTGTAGTATATACTATAGGTCATATCTATAGTATATACACATACATAAATATGTGTGATAAAATATTAGTATATATATGTATATATGTACGTACATGTACATAGCTACCCTGTAGGAAGCTTGGGGTTAAATTTCTCCAAGTTACCACTTTTGTCAACTATTTTGGTGCCAGTTAAACGCTCGCGACGGCGGCAGCTGAGTAATTTTTGAATTGGTCCCAAAAGAACTACCTAGTCAATAGATAGTACCAATGTCAGTAGTTAATTTTCAATGACAGGCATATGTTAAATATATGTGACCTTCTCCGGGAAAAGGGACCTAGTGTGTGAAAATGAAGTTTTGAGAAAAACGCATTTAAAAAATAAAATTTGTTTTTCTCATTTTTATCGATTTTCCGAAGTTCCCGTTTTTTGACACACTAGGTCCCTTTTCTCGGAGAAGGTCACATATAGCAAAAAGCATTGTTTGGGTATAATTCGCCAGTAGCACTGGATCCTGATTCCGCATCGATGATTTTTGTTCTTCCAGTGAAAACTAAAAATAAAACTCACCTGGGGAGACAGTGTTCACTTCTAATCAAGAGGCAATACATTTTATTGTGCTGAATGTGTTAGCTCAGGCTGAATGATGTGCTGAATTGCCACATTTGCTTTCACCCTACTTGTGTGATTGAAGTTTCAATATACATACATATATACATAATCATTTCTTTTTTTTAAATAAATTTGTAAATATGCAAAAGAAAAAATTACAAAGTGATTGGGATATGGGAATAATTCTGTTCTTAGTGTAGATGAATTTCAAATGAAATGTATTTTGAAATTTTATTTTAGGAATAAAATTTTATTAATAAGAAAAAATCTAAGAGAAATGGTTCCATGTTTGTGAAAACAGAATAGAGGAACAGTTCATGTAGTTGTATCGTTTTCCTCGAAATTTATGCCTCAAAAATTTCCAATCCGCTGATTTGAATCTAAAACAAAAAATTCGTTAAATTTTATAATTTTCTTCGAAATATACTTTGCAGTTTCTCACCTATCATCAGCAAACTCTAAGTGCATTTCCATATGAGGAGCCACAAAACAAAAGGTGATTTTTTGTTCATTGCAAATTTTTAAAAGATCCTTTTTCTGCTTCTGAGTAGGTTTTCTCAATCGAGAATAAGCAAAGAAAGAAGTTTAACCAATTATATGTTAAAAAAATCAACCCTGCAAAATAAACACTAATATGCTTAAAAACAACGTAGATGCTTTCAAAGATAAATAAAAAAATTAATAGATTTATAGTCACCGTGTGAATTTGGTGAAAGTCAATAGTGAATCGGTAGATACTGTTTTACTATTGACACTTCCTACAGGGCATCCATAATCAATTATTTGTACCTATGTCTTGTATGGAAAAATGAATATTATGCCGAGTACATAATATGTCTTTTTGTGACATTACAATAGTATATACTGGTGAAAACGTTCGTCTTTTCCGATATTGTTCGTTGTGTGGCATTGCTTTCCATATAAAATATATAATGGGAACAGCGTTGCGCACATAAAATGACAACACAAGAAATCTCAGATGTGTACTCGCTCGACATTATGTTTTTATAGTTTTCTATATAGTACATAAATTATGCATATATTTTTGTATGTATGTATGTATATATATATCTGTATATATTTTTTTATTATGTTTTATTTCGGGTCTAATAAAAGGGGACTCCGGTTCAACAACACCATTGCACTATTAATCTCCTATATTTATGTATTCCCATGAATACTCATATTCATTGTTTTCATTATTATTATTTTTTTTTTTTTTTTGTAAATCCTTTACTTGTTAGCTCTCTTATGGAACTCGTGCTCCTGCTCTCTATCGACATGTTTTGTATATGAAATACAATAATATATACTCGTATGTATGTATGTAATTTAAAAATTGACTATTATTATTCGTTTGCAACTGAATTGAACTGCACTAAGCCACCCACAAAAAACAAAACTTCTTTTACAGACCTTAAGCCACTTTTTATTGTATCGTTCAATATGCATACATACATACATACATACATACATAGATACATACTTGCTTTTACTGTTCATGCAACTCTGGGTGTTTTAATTTTTTAGATTTGTGCTCGTAAATTAAATTCTATTTACGAGTATGATTATTTTTTTTCTTCTCTATTTTGTTCCTTTATTTTTGTAATGACTGTTTTGTGTAAGACAAAAAAATGACATAATTAATTTCAACAGATTGAAGACTAAAAGCCGGCATCATTGGGATTATATGTATGTATGTAGATATGTACATGCATACATACATATGTATGTATGTATTTTGTATATACAGGGTGGGCCAAAAGAAACCAAGGGGTGTAAAAGTTTAATAACTTTTTTGTTTATTAACTTTTTTTTATTTTTTCTTTCAGATTATATAATATACAAAATGGAAATTTTTTTACACTAAGTATGAAAAATGATGTCTCTTAAATGACCACCGTTTTCAGCTTCGCACTGATGGGCTCTTTTTAGAGCATTTTCCATAACATCTTTCAAAACTTGTGGCTGTAACGTTCGAATTTCTGCAACAATGTTTGCCTTGAGTTCAAGGATTGTCTCTGGCTTGTTCACATACACTCGCTCCTGCAAAAAACCCCAAAGAAAATAGTCGGGTGCTGTCAAATCTGGCGATCGCGCTGGCCAAATAATTTCCGAATTTCGAGAAATTATTCGCTCTCCAAAAATTTGACTTAAAAGTGCCATTGTGTCTCGGGCAGTATGGGCAGTGGCTCCGTCCTGCTGAAACCACACACCAGGTCTGTTTTCAAGAGCAGGACGTAAAAAATTTTCTATCATAAACCGATACCGCTCTCCATTTACGGTTACAGCACTTCCATCTTCATTCTCGAAGAAGTAGGGCCCAATGACATTTTCAGATGTGATCCCACACCATACTGTATACCTGATGGGGTGCAATTGGCGTTGATGAATGGCTCTTGGATTTTGAGAACCCCAGAACCTACAGTTCTGCTTATTAACAAAGCCATTCAAATGAAAATGAGCTTAAAATAATTGATCTCTGGTTTAAATAATAAAATTCTATTGTTCTGGTTCTCTGTTCAGTTGTGAACTTCTCCATTATAAATTCTCCAAGTGTTGTCTATATAATCTGAAAGAAAAAATAAAAAAAAATTAATAAACAAAAAAGTTATTAAACTTTTACAACCCTTGGTTTCTTTTGGCCCACCCTGTATTTTGTATATTTCATGGTGGCTTTTCTAATTTTTTTAATTAAAAAGATTATTTCTTTAAAGCTGTTGGAAGATAGTCGCGCTTTGTTTATGAGGGCCTGTGAATAAACATACATACATAAATTCATACATACCCTGCAGAAAGTGCGAATAGTGAAATTGTGGTGATTTACTAGTGACGTTGTCAGTAGCACTACTGACCAGGTATACCCCAGCCAATGGTATCATCTATTGACATTTAACATTAGCTTGTCATTGAAAATCCACCACTAGACTATATCACTACTGACTTAGTAGTTCTTTTGGGACCACATGGAGACATTGGCACCAATGATTCACTAGTAAATGTTAGGGGCTCTAGTCTACAATATTGATATATCCCTCTCGTTGTCAATAGTAAACTTATAGTGATTTTCTAGTGACATTGTCAATAGTGCTACTGACTAGGTGTACCCCAGCCAATGCAAATGCCTATTGACATATAACATAGGATTGCCATTGAAAATCTACCAGTAAACTTTAGCACTATTGAGAAGGTAGTTCTTTTATGACGATATGGAGATGTTTGAACCAAAGATTCACTAGTAGATTTTAGTGACGCTCGTCTACATATATTTATTTAATATTACTGCATAGCATAATAAAAAAAAAAAACAAACTAATGACGCGTTCATTGACAATATCACCAGAAATACACTAGAACTGTCGTCTCTAACGTATCTCTACTCGCGCATAAAAGGAAAGCTGTCGACATTTTAACTAGTGCAATTGTCGCTGGAGAAAGAGTATTGACATAGAGACGTATGGTTCTAGGCTGACTAGAGGGTATGTACATACATATGTATGTATGTATGTACTTATCTATATAATTAATAGGCGTACATGTTTTTTGTAATCCCTTTTACGCTGGTACCACTACACCGATTTTAAAAAGATTTATATGGTTTTAAAGGATTTTCAGATGTGCAGAATCTATATTTTATTGAAATCGGTTTAGTATTTTGGGAGCTATAAGCGTTTAAAGTTGCTACTACTACATGCACACATATTACACACGCTTATTAGCTTACAACACTGCTGGCCAGAGAAGCGCCAGAGTGCCGAACATCAATCGGCTTTTTGGACAAATGAATGCACATACGCTTATACATTTCTTTCGGTTTTCTCTCTGTGGGCAGCATTGGCTTACAAGTAAAAAAGAAACAAAACATGAGTGTGTGTGTGTGTGTTTGTAGTATTTCTCTTGATCTAACAATTTTTTTCTCTTATTTGTTGTTGTGTGAAAGCCATAATCAGTGTGCACACTTAATTTTTTTTTAATTCGGTAGAATTGACAAAAAACATCGGTAGATTTGAATGAAACTAGGTAGAAAATTTTTTTTATTCAGAGAAACATAAAAAATAACAATTCAAAGAAAGGGTAAGTGCAAGGAGTATCAAACTAAACAGGTTCCAAAAGCGTATTTAAAACTTCACATGTGATTGGAAATTAAACTGCCATAAACAATGAAGCATTTCCAATAAAAAAAGTGTCATCCCCAGTTATTTGCGCTTACCCTTTATATAGATATGCTATGCATATATAAAATAACATACATAAATAACAGGAATTCAGTTTTTGTACATAGGTTTTTTAAAGCTACTAAAATAACTTTTATTTGACAAACATTTGTAACTACAAATATTATATATAAGATCCATTTATGAATTTAAACTTTGGTGCAAAAATTATTAAATCATTGGTAGGAATAAATATTTCATCCCCAAGGCACAATTCTTTGGCATATATTAGGTTACTTATAGTTTCAGTTTTTAACCGATTTCTTTGTTCTGTTTTAATGATTTTCATGCCAGAAAATAACCGTTCGGCGGCCGCACTGCTGTGTGGCAAAATAGGCAATTTATACATATATCGACTTAAATTACTAAATAACAATATTCGGTAGATTTCAGGCCTTGTTCGGTAGAATTGGTAGATTGTTAAATTCACAAACATATGCACACTGGCCATAATACTTAAAGGAATAGAATTGAATAAAGTGAATTAGAAGGGATTTTGTTTATGTTTTTTTTTAATTTCATGTATTATTTAATTATGATTGCATATGTATGTAAGTTTGTGTGTGGCTGTGTTTTAATGAATTTTTTATGACGTTTAGATATGTACATTTTCTTTGAATCCTAAATTATTTCCCCTTATTGTGATTGGCGTCGTCGACGTCACATTAAGACGACACTAAAAACTGTCACTTGTCTAGAAGAGATCCAATTTTTTTGCCAATAAAGAGTATACAAGTGACCAAATTTACTGTCGTCTTGATGTGACGTCGACGACGCCATTCACAATAAGGGGGATTTACATTTTGATTCTAGAATACGGACGAGTGTGTCGTTCGTTTGGTATATCTAGTGTACCATAAAGAATGTTGAGTTAAAAGAATTTTTAAACTAAAATAATTCTTTGATTTTTTAGGTTAATACGACACTTTAAAAATTGAATTCATATTTAACAGCATTATGTATGTATGTATGTGTGACCTTCTCCGAGAAAAGGGGCCTAATGTGTGAAAATTAAGTTTCGAGAAAAACGCATTTAAAGTTTCATAACGCATTATCACTTGAACACACCTTCAGTTGGAATATGCGATTTGGTATGGTTAGTTATGATTATCAGAAATCTAACTCATTTCATCTTATTTAGGTACCAGAATCCACTCTTGAGTCCAAACCCGTTTTTTGATACACTAGGTCCCTTTTCTCGAAGAAGGTCACATACATATATTGTGTCTATATATTATAGGAATTTCTTAGCATAATTTTCTATAAAAGAAACTTTCTATAAGACGTATCAAGTATGTTGTCATTAAAACAATAATTTTTTAATATTCAAACAATATTTTTTCATTTTTGTTCGAACGAACAACAATTTTTCAATTCACAATAAAGAATTATTCGAATAATTTTTGTCGAATACACATTTAAATATTCGAATAATTTCCTTAACTATTTTATATAATATATATTTTAAATTTCATAACTTTTTTAAGTATTAGTATGACTAAGTACTGAACTTCGGGTTCATAAAAGAGTACGAAAGTACGATTATTTTCTGGTAAAAACTGTTTAGAAAAACTGCAATTAAAGTAGCAAAAGTCGTAATATTATGATATTGCTTTGACTTTTTAATTTTTGACAAGTCGACCGTCCGTGTTGTAGAAACAGATTCTTTGTTTGTTATTAAAATAATTGTTTTTCTTCTGTACTGAATGGTTTACTTTTTTTTAATAAAAACAATTCAACTAATACATGTGTATAATTTTTTTGCAACTTTTTTTAATTATTCGAATAAAATTTTTTTTCTCTGTTCCTTCGAGTATTCGAACAAAATTTTAGAGTTATTGGTCTATTCGATTAGAAAAAAAAATCATGACATCTATTCGAACAATTCTAAAACACGAATACTTGAAACACAAATATCAAGAATTGCTGATAAAGTTTATTTGTGAACTTGAAAAAATTTATAATCTGGGACTTTTAAACATCACATTTAAATTCTAACAGCCTTATTTATAAAACTTATTAAGTCTTTGTAAAGGCTTTTTAAAACAAATTTTCATACAAAAATTTTCTGAAAAAGCCTTTATAAAGCCCTAATAATTTTTATAAATAAGGCTGTAACTATTTTTGCATTGCATTTTTTTTTTAATTTTTTAAGTTTTTGACAACATTTTAAAGGTTAATATTAAAGATTCTAATAAAAAATATTTTCAAGCAATGCGAAAACATATTAGGTATTCTCAACTGCTGAGGTGCCTATTTTCGCCTCTTGTAATTTGAATATACGTTAGATGTCCACACATTTTTCAGTACATTTTTTAACATCGAAAGTACAAAGTGCATTGAGCCGAGTATACCAGCCAGTATATGAAATGCCTTGAACACCACATCTACAAAATGTCCTAAATAGCATTCTGCATGGTAATACTGGAGGCAAATTACGGCACTCGTTATCAAACGAAATTACGAAATATTTCAATAGAATTTATATGAAAATATTTTAAAATTTCGAACCGTATCGAATGCTGTAATTTGCCCCCTGGTTTCAAACTCTTAAAATAGACTTTATTTATGACAATGACTGTGCGCCAATGTGTTTAATGCATTGCATTAATGTTTTCTTTAGGAAATTACATACATATTTAAATTATAGCATATTTTTATATATGCACTTTATCATTTAAATTAAGCTAATTACACGCTATTTAACCTTTTACGAAAATACTATAAAAAAAAATGTTAAAGTAAACATCTACCTACACTCCTGCGGCCATTTCACATTTTTTATACTCGTATCTAAACACCTATTTATTTTAGCACATTTAAGTTTCCTCGACCTTTAACCTTTCAAAGAAATTTCTTTGCTTTTCCTCCTACTGCTTGCTCTTACACACAACTTCTGATAGAACTTTGCCACAAGAAAAATTAACAGGGATAACAAAAACAAATTTCATTATGTACAATAGTGCAATTTTATTGAGATTTGAACTTTGCATTTTTCTTTCTACTCACACTCTCGCAAAATCATGTTCTCTTATAAATTTAGTATGTATGTATGTACCCTACATATATATTTTTTCTCTTTGTTATGGGAAAGCTAAGAAAAACTAAGTTATAATTTAATTTTCTATTAAAACAAGCAACAAAAAATACGAACATATTTCATTTAGTACGATTTTAGTACGAGTCCTTCTTATGCAGTATTTTCACTATGCGTTCTACTGCTTGCTGTGTTATTGACATTTAATGTTTTCGATTTGTTGATGTGAGTGGGTGTATGGGCATGTGTGCGTGAATGCAGTTGCAGCCTCTGTAAAGTGGAGAAATCAGTGATGCCAGACCAAAAAATCAAATACTTACATACATACTTGCATTTCGTTGATTTGTTTAACAAAAACTTACTCTATACATATGTACATTAGGGCGGGTCGATTTAAAAATCGCTCAAATTACAATGAAAATCGTATTCTAGGGATCAAAATAAGAAACTTTGCAGAAGGAACCATACCTCTAAAATGTATTTTGATGTCCCGACTTTTGATCCGAAGGGTCAAATTTTCTTGAAGGGTAAAATTTTGAAAAATCTCACTTTGACCCATTTAGAGTTCCTCAATCGAGTCAAAATGTATGACCGACCCCCACTAATTTTGAAGGGCCGACCCACCTATGCCAGTGGCACACTCCCCTGGAACCACAAATCACAATCACGGATCAAAAGTCGGGACATCAAAATACATTTTAGAGGTATGGTTCATTCGGCAAAGTTTCTTATTTTGATCCCTAGAATACGATTTTTCCTGTAATTTGAGCGATTTTTTTGCCTCCATACAAATCGACCCGTCCTAACATACATACATATAAATATTTTTTTTTAATTTGTTTGTTGAATATGCAACGGGTCATCCATCACCAATTTAATAAAGAGCAATTTATTTAAATGTCGTTCAGTTCAGTTTGTCATCACTTGAATCCATGATTCAACAATATTTTTGTCATCTTTCCTTTTTGCTATTAAATAATACATAGTTGTATTCATATTGCCTGAAATAATTTTAAAAACAAACAAATAATTTAATATTGCCAAACTCGCTCGAATAGAATTCAGAGTATGTAAAAAAAAGCACAAAATAACGTGTTGCCAAATTGTTTTATTAATGCAAAATTCGACTTTATTCTCATTTAACCATGCCCATCATATTTTCATTGTTTAAAGTCAAATCTTTACACACAAAATTTAAGAAACTTCGTTGCCTAAATAAACTTTTGTTTCAATTGAAAATGTGTCTTATTGTAAATTTTAATAAAAGTTAAAGTTTAAAAGAAATAGTATTCAAACATAAGCATTAAACACATTCACCATAGCAAGCTATCGACTTCAAAGTGACAAGGATAGAATACACATGTTTATGTGAGGACCATTATTATGACTTGATGATAAACCTTCAGATAGTTATTGCTAACTTTAGCAAAACTGAACTGTAAAGTGACCTTTACAAATTTTCCAATATTAGAACTGTCCGTTACAATAAATAATACAATTTTTGTTTGGTGGCAACATTTCTGTGGATAATGTGGATATTGATTGTTAAATATACTTAGTGGCAACTTGCTTTTATTTATTTGCCAAATTGCAAACAAATTGACAAATTTTTGTCAATTCTTTTAATTTTTGTATTATTAGTTGTTTGTATTAAATTGTTTTTATTTTGTGTTATATTTTGTTCAAATAATATTTGACTGTAATATGTAAAGTGGAAACTGTGGTAACGTATGAAAAAGTGGCAACTTCAAATGACTAAACCTCACGATAAAAGTTACAGTTAGTGTGAATTTAACTTATCGCTATAGGTAGACCTTTAGCTAACGACAAGTTATGAGAATGAATATTTTGACGGAAGCAAGGCAACAGGTTGCAGGTTGTTGTCTATGCTATATTTGTCGTTGTAGGCAAATTAAACTGATTTAGATTTTTGATGGCTACAAAACAAAAACAGTATTGACAATATACCAAAATATGTAAATCAAATTAGTGCTTAGAAATATTTTTTGTATCAAAATAAAAAAGAAGGTTACAAAATTTTAACATTAATTACATATATGTATTTATATGTTATATGCAGTCGAATCCGCTTTAGCGCAACACGCTTTACTGAAAAAATCGGATTACTGAAAGCGATATAAATCTCCGCACTGATTTTAAACTCAGCTAGTCTTATTCACATCGCATTAGCGAAACATCGCTTTACTGAAAATATCGTATTACTGAAAACAAAAAGCAAGCCCACAACTACGTTTTGTATGAAACTTACTTCGCTTTAGTGAAAAAATAAACAATGACAAATTTATTTATTAGAAATCGATTTCATAACTTAAGGCTGAAAAAATTGTGCATGTTTTGTCCGTTAAAAAATTAAATGGCAAAATGTATTTGTCCTTTTCGCTCTTACGTACTTTAGTGCAGTTTTCTATTATATTGTCAATGCAAGTGGAGAGACGTATTGTTTTACTGATTTTAAGCAGTACGCTTAACTGCAACAAATTTCAGTAATCCAAACTACGTTTCAGAGAAAAAATCGGATAATTGAAAAAATAGGGTTTTGGTTATTTCCAGTAAAGCGGAGTCGACTGTACATGTATTCAAAATAAGTAATTATTTTGTTATAAATCGAAAAAAACGATAATTCGCGAAAAGTTGCAAAATTTTAAACAAGCCATAATATTGATTCAAAATCGCTAAAACTGTGAGGAATGCAATAAATTCGATAAAAATCTCAAAAACTTACTAACAGCGAGATAATAACAAAGTCTAATAGTACGTTACCATATACGTGTTTTGGATCAGAAAACTTGTTTTGCTCAAAAACCAATGTTTTGCTACACGTTTTCCCATACATTTTTCACATCAGCAAAACACCTCAAATAAGTTGTTTTCCTCCAAAACATGAACAAATTTGTTAGTGCAACACTGCGTTGCTAGCTGCGAAAAAAAAGCCGCAATATGCTGATAAAAGATGGCACTAATACAGAATATTAAATTTTTTAAGCAAATGCATGAACCACATCAGTTGCATTTATATGTTGTTTATATGTAAATGAGTGAAAAATTTACTAATGTAAATAATAGGGTTTTGTGGCCTTGATAATAAAATCGAAATTGATTTCGAAAATTCGTGTAACCAAAACACAAAAACACTTCGCAGTGTTCTGAGAAAAACAACTAGTTTTGCTCATAGTGGAAACGTACTATAAAATATTGTTTATAAAACCCCAAAACGGCCAGGAAACTGAAAACATGTAAAGAAGTTACAAAATCGGAAGCAAGCCCTAGAATTGATTATGAATCGCTAAAGGCGTTAAAAATAAAAAAGTTTAGACAAAATGCAAGTTAGCAAAAAATTGTTAAATGTACGTATTAAAGAAATTACTAAAGCTGGAAGTAATAAAATTCGCAAATAAATGCATATAAAGAATTTTAAATAAGTTATTTTAAGTATGCTGCTGCCGTTTTCGAAATAATTAAGTAGCTGGCTACCAGGCAACATTTGTTTCCGTTTCCGAACGGAATTAAACTCTGTGATGTGGCTGAATACATATCTGTATATGTAGTTGTTTATTTTCACTAATATGTACATATGTATGTACAATTTTTATCGCATTCATCTGGCAGCTCCGAACAAAATTCAACCCGGCCTACACATTTCTGTTCAACGTTTCTTTTTTACTCTTTCTCTGGTAGTAAAATCTGTTTGAAATCATAGAAACCCACAAATTTATTGACGTTTGCGTTTTTTTCATTCGCCTTTTTATTTTTCAATGAAATTGTAATACGTACATACATATACAACATATATGTACGAGTATACATAATGTATTTATATGTATGTACATACATATGTATATGTATGACCTTTTGCGTGAGCCTTTTTTGTGGGTTTTCTCAGCAGTTAAATGTTAAGCGTGATGGAAAAAAGAAATAAAATTAAATTGTCCCTAAAAAAGACTTCAATTCGGGCTAATAAGACAGCCACACAGATACATACATACATACATACATGGGTGTGTTTGAGTTTAATTTTTTTTTTATAATTTCCATTTAAAATAGGAGACGAAATATGATGATTGTAATTAAATTAAGCAGATATAAACGTCCCAAAAAATATAAAAATATACGATGCAGCATAGTGTGGCGCGGCGCGTAGGTTGAAAAGCCGTTTAAAATCATTTTTATTTATCAAACACTATATGTATGTATGTGTCTATGTACATGGTACACATTTGGTGTTCAATCCATCAATTGTCATTAAAGATAACTTAAAAAAAAGAAGGTAAATGATCTGAAACGGAATGGATGATTAAAAACGAAGTTCTTTTATTTAATACAGACCTAGGGAAAAGAAAATTTCACTCTCAGCTTCCTCAATTAAAACCACTTTTATAATATCCAATTGCATATATTTTTTCTTTTGCGACTTCTTCCGCGTATACTATTAACTTAAAAGGCGGGATGTTTGCAAATTTTTAGCGTTTATTGTGAAACGTTGGCACCAGGGTTGTCAGATTTTTACCGGCCTATTAAAAATTGCCAAAAGCCGCCAAAATCAATTTTATGTAGTTTTTATTAATATATGTATATTTGATAATAAATTTGTTTTTATATAAATTTTTATAAAATAATCGTATAAAAATTTAGCAAAAATCCTCAAAAGTAGAAATAAAATCGCCAAGAATTATTTCTTCTAAATTTTTGTCATTCAAATTCAAAACGCATCAATTATAATCAAAATCAAATTGATATAATATTTAATTATTTTCGGGAATTACAAAAATTTTGAAGTTCAATTTTGTATAAAAAACGAACCTATATATACTAAAGTCCTGCATAAGACCCTTTACAAGAACTTTTAAGACAGGAGGGATTTTTCAAATGCTTTACTACAGCGCAATCTTCTAAAACAAACGCTAAACAACATTGTTGAGAAATTTGTTTCAGTGTTGTAGGTATAGGAGTAAAGAAGAAAACACTTCGTGACGGAAGAACTTGTAATGCTTGCTTTTTCATACGCATGGGCGCATGTACAAACGTCATGCAAGTACATGCATACATACACACATAAGTTGTATGTATGCTCTTTGATTTTTCTGCGCACATATATATGTACAAACGCACACATGCATTGACATTAGTTGTGTGCGCTTGCTTTAAAAAACCTCCCTTAAACACATAATAGCTTACCACCTACATCTTATACACACACTCAAACGTACAATATGCAAAATAACAAGCATACACTCATCAACACTACTTCTTTTGAGTGTTTGTTACAGACAAGAAGTCTTCGTGACATCGCTTGAAAACAATCATATTATTGGTTTAGTATAATAGATGCTACAGCAATACATTTAAAAAACAAGACGTATTTAGATTTCAAGGCTACTTACGCAGGTCTCTAATATATACCCCTTACTATCTAATATATGCCCCTTGCCATGTTGCCAAATCAAAAATTAAGACGGCAAACAAGTTCAAAAATCACCACATTCGGCGAAAAATAGCCACAACCCTGATTGAAGCGTGGATACATACTACATGATGCTACATGACTTCTGAATAGCCTTGTAAAAAAGTTGACCAAAAATATCTACTTTTGAAGCAATGAAAAGGTTGTACGAAGTACTTAAAAGAAATAAATGACAATTATTTGCACCAATTAAAAAAATAATCATATCAATGAAATAGAAAATTGAGTGGTGTATTCTCCATCAGTATTATGTTCTTAATAATTTTGCCCTCTACTCTAAAACTTCAATCAAAGACAATGCTGGCATTGTTTTAAATTTTAAAATTTAAAATGTGACCGCATCTTTTTCTAACATTGTGAGAATGCAATGAAAAAATATTTTCTGGGAAATGAGCTCTACTCTTTTCTTTTTTGTTGGATATTAGCAAAATGCACATTTTTTTACTTAATGCTTAGCAATCTTGAAAAAAAATCACTGTATCAAATAACCTTTAATGAAATTTTAAAAAGCAGAAAATAAATCTTCTTAAAAGAAAAATATTTTACAGTTGACATAATTAAAATCAATTTCTCTCTAAATTTATAAATATGCACATAAATTTTAAAATTGTACCTTTTATATCAAATGACAATCAATCATTGATCAAAATTGATATTCTCCTCATTTGCAGGATCACCACATACAAAATAATAAATCTTCTTCTTCGCCATTAACTACAACACAACTTTGTGGTTGTTATTGCGATCATGCATCGTTCATTGAAACCACACGCACAAGCTAAAAAGATAACAAAAGTCGCACCACCAGCACTACCCGGTGATCCAATACCACAGCAGCAATCAACTCAATCAGCATATCAGCAACAGATACCACTATATCGGTTAGGTGGCAGTGTATCGAGCGCAACTGGTAAAGTACAGCTGGAGGATGGGATTATAATGAGTAGTATGGTATCATCGCCATCGCTCGAGGAGGGCGGCTTTAACTTGCCACGTGAACCTACAGTAGCATTAAGAATTAAAGGTGAGTACCCCCATTTTGCAAAAGATTTTTAAACTAATTGTAGAGACGTGCTTAAGCTCCTAAAATGAAACTATTAGAGTGAAATATATTTTCTCTGCCTATACGCAGACTATCTGTAAACCACTGGACTATAAAAAAGTTATAGTCGTCAATTGCTATTGTGGTCTATATGTTCCCTGACCAAATCATAGTTTACTTTTTCAAGTTCTTGGTTTTAAAAATCTACGATGCTCGCGCTTATGTTAGATAAGATGACACTCACGTATAAATTGTTGTCCATTGTGATACCATGGAAACTCTGCTTAAGTACCCACCTTTGGTTCAATAGAAAGTAATCCTACACCGTTTTGCGCAATGCACACTGCCTAACTAATGTCCGTACCTACATTTCTCCATAAAAAATGTAAAGGAAAAGTGCCCCCAGGTTACCACAGCATCTAGATCGTGAATAGCATCCTATGTCTCTGATTGAAACCCCTCCGATATGATAGTCAAATAAAAGGGCTTGGCCAGTATATAACCAAAAATTAAGTTAAAAAAAATTGGTGACCACAAAGCATCTAAAATCCCATTTTTTTTTATTTATTTATGACGTTGTTTTAGCAAATGAGCGTTATATGTCTTTATTTAATTTTCAGATGAAATAAGTGAATATTCATCATCCATGTCAACCTCAGGCACATCACAAACCTCGGCCACGGCCACGGCCGCCTCCAAGAACGCACAATCCGCAACAGCGACAGCAGCAGGTAACCCATTGCTGGGTTCGTGCCCACCAGCTTTAGTGCCATGCCCTCCGCCCGTCTTTTGTGCCACTTTACGTGAACCTCTCACCCACAAAGCCGCCGTCTACTATCACCAGCAGCTGGCTCTGCAAGAGGATCAAGGTATTGATCTAACACAATCACCGGGTCGAGACTCGCCCGGTTCCTCGTCTGGTTCAGCTGGTTCTGGATCACGTCACTCAACCGCTAGTTTAGATTCAGGTCGTGCTTCATCATATCTAACCGGTGTCTCTGGTGCCGGTTCAATACGTAGTAGTGGTGGCGGTGGTGCTCTCTCATCGCCACGTTGCAGTTCCCTTAGTTCGTGTTCGATTGGTTCGATGGATCGTCAGCGTAATGAGGAATTAATTATCGATTGGCTAATGGAAATGAAATATGAAGAGTATGCTCAATTGTTTATAACGGCCGGCTATGATTTGCCCACAATTGCCCGCATGACACCGGAAGACTTGACAGCGATCGGCATAAAAAATCCCCATCACAGGGAGCGCATAAAGCAGCGTATTGATAAATTACAAGTTTTGGATAATCTACCACATTTTGTGCCGGTAAGTGAAACAATTAATTCAGTTAAAAAAAGTTTCAAATTTTCGAGTATTGTAAAATCGAATTCTCAAAATAAAAATTTTTTAGAAAAAGTCAGCCACTTGATGACGATTTTTATATAAAATCCTTAAGTGAAAAATAATTTAAATATTTATATTTGATAATGATGTGAGAGCTAATCAAGCGAATTCGCTTTTGAGATGTTTTAAATGGTAATAAGAAACCTATAAGCTCTAACCGGAGTTCCATGGAGTTACATCTGGAACCATTATCTTCCGACACAGCACATGTAAACTTTGTGTGTGGAAAAGAGGTATAACACAAACTATTGTTACGGAAATTTTTCTAGCTAACTGCAAGAAACTTTCAGTTGCGCATTTGAAATTTTAAGAGGAGTAAAAATTTCAAAATTACTGTTTTACTTGAGGCTAGTATTCACCATCCTATATAATCGTACGACTTTTGGAAAAATACAACCCTGATATAGTGAGTTGTTATTGTCTTTTGAAAATTTTCATAAGCTCTTTTACATTAGTAGTGTGATTCAGTAACTTTTAACGATCCGACAATCGTAAATTTTGTCTATCCGTAACTTCTTTTTAACGATAGGACGCAGCTGATGTTTTCTGTTGATTTTTGTTGATAAAATTAACAGCACATGAATTATTGTCGCATAAATAACGACACAGCTGACATTAACATACAGCGAATATCATATTAAATTTTACTGAATAGCAAATTCGATAAATTTTCGTTCGATGCGATTATCGTTAAAAATCGCACTACAGGGTTGTATTTTTTCATAAGTCGTGCGATTATAAAGAATGGTAAATACCAACCAGACTTTAACAAAAGTTATTACACTCAAACCATTTGCGAAAAATGTGTTTCGTAGAAATTATGCCTGGAAATTAATGCTGTTTGCTTTTTACTCAGCACATTGTTAATTTCTTTAAACTTCTTGAAATGTGTCTTTTTAATATACACATGCAAATTGAAAAAAAAAACAATTAAATTGACATTTAATTAACTTGCAACAATTTTCAATAATTCATTTTAATTTTATACGAACGACTATATTCTATATGTATATATGTATTTAAGCTGATTAAAAAAGTATATACTCGTATGTATACATACAAATGTGTGCATATATAATTTGGCATAAAAATTATTATTACCAGTAGCATTTACGAGGGTTATTGTCGCCAAAAAATAAATCTGGGAAATAAATCATTGTGGAAAAAATTTCCATATATATTTTTTTTAATTAAAACTTCAATAATTATAAAAAAAAACTCTCAATAATACTGACTTCTCTGTAATATTTTTGTCCAGAATAGGTGACATAAATTGGCCTCCGCGCAATCCCGATTTGATCCCTGTAAATTTTTTTTCTGTGAACTTCTCTGAAATATAAAGTTTACGCCAATAAACCTCTGGCGTTAAAAAAATATCCGTCTCAAAATGAAAGCCAACAACAAACATCACCTGCCTAGCCGTCATAAGAAATTTTACTACATGAAGGTTTGCACTTGGGCAATACTCACGAACACTTTGTTCACGTAAAACTTTGGTAAAAATTCCACCTGAACAAGTTGTTCTCCTTTTTCTTCCCCCCGATAAGGGGTATTATAGCACAAGACAACCACAATCTCAACCATTATTTAAGTTTTAAATGACAATGCTAATGTAAAAGCTGGATTGGCTCTCACGCAAACTGAGTTCAGTTGAGAACAACAGAGGAGAGTACGTCATTAATAATGGCTATAGGTCAATTTTGGGACACTGTAGATATTTCTGTCTATGTGATACATTTCTTTATGTATTAAAAATATTCGTTTGGCCACTCTTTTGTGTTTTCTGATGATTAAATTTTATTCGTGTTATGAAAAAGTTAACAAAAAAAAAAAATGGAAGAAACATCGGATTGAGTTATAATTATACATAATGTTGGCTGACAAAAAAATTTATTTGTGTGCGTTTGTCGCATGTATTATACATATGTACAGGTAAAAAGTATAGAAGTAAAGGGTCCGCCATCTAACGTTTTTTTCAACTAGTGCTTATTTCGTGAATGGTAACACTTAGCTCATGTCTGATTTGACAGATAATTAGTTTTATCCTTCCGCTGAACGAGCCAACTGACCATCCAATGCGTTTTCGCTTCGCTAAGTGGGCCTGCGATCGACTTACAGAAGATGCTGATTTTGCCAAAAAAAAAAAATCATCTTTTCAGATGAAGCTCATTTTGATCTTGGCGGGTATGTAAACAAGCAAAATTGTCGCATTTGGGGCACAGAAAACCCGCACGCATACATTGAAAAGCCGACGCACGCAAAACGAGTCACTGTTTGGTGTGGATTTTGGTCCAGAGGCATAATTGGGCAAAATGAGCAAGGATTGGCCGTTACAGTCAATGGCGATCGTTATCGGGCCATGTTGAACGAATTTTTGTTCACAAAAATTGAAGAGGAGGATATTGGCAACATTTGGTTTCAACAGGACGGCGCTACGTGCCACACAGCCGAAGCTTCAGTAGTTTTTTTTTTATAGCATTTAAAAAAAAACGTTATCTGGCGGACCCTTTATATGTATATAAAAGAGGATGTGCGTATGTATGTATGTAACGTATGGACTCCAAAACGGCTGTGCTGATTTTGATGAAATTTTCAGAATATTCAGGCGGGTGACACTGTGAAGTCTGATTTTTGATTTTTTGATCTGGGGGCGGAGGGGCGTGCAAAATTAATTTTTCATATTGCACCGCCAATGCCATATGTATGTATATATTAATTTTTTTGCTTTTTTTTATTTTTTTTTTTTTTTTGAAAGCTGTTGTCATGTTTTTTAAAACGAGATATCAAACTCTTAAATCGGTTATGTAGTTCCGAAGATATTTACAAAAAACCTATGTTAATAATGATCCAATATCAAAATTTTAAAACTTTCGAAATATTGTATTAAAAAAACCGAGTTTTCGGTTTATTTACAAAATATTTACATCATTCAATAACACGATGGGGGTAAGCGAAGCACACCGGGTGTAGCTAGTAGAAGTATAAAAAGCAAGCACCGATAGTAGAAATAAGAAATCTTTTTAACAGCCTTTATAAAACAAAGCGAATTTCAATTTTCAATTCTCACAAAATGTATAGTAACCCTCGTATAATATTGCAAAAAGAATATTGCAAAAAACTATACAAATGAAGTAAGAATTTTATCACGTTTTTTCTTTTAAGAAAAAAAAAAATATTATATAAAACAAATGTTTTAGTTGAACAATAATGTTTTATCGGTTAGCAGAAAACAAGCCAATCAGCTATTAAATAATGCATGTATTGTTTAAAAAGCAATTCATATATTGTATTATTATTTTGTATATATAAACAATAGTTTATGAAAAAAAAGACACAAACTCAATAACAAATGACAAAAAATGTTGAATATAAGGCCAGATAATATGAATGCACATTCATCTACAAGTACAAATACATTAAAAATTAATTTGTAGATACATACGAGTATTTACTTCAGCTCTAAGTATGTATGTATATGCTTACAAATAGTTAATGACTTCACCTTTGTTTTAGATTTTTATCACTTACTAAAGATATTAAAGAAAATTGTTTTGTTTAAATATAAGCCGATAAGTACTCGTACATATGTACATACATATGCTATTATTTATTTATTCTTTATAAACAAAGGCTTATATGTAAAAAAAATGTATTACAGCAATAACTGAAATCTACTGGTTTTTAAAGTTGAGGTATTTATTTAAAAAAAAAAACTTAATATTTACATGCATACATATTCTACTATAAAATCAGTCATGATTTTAAAGGCCATAAAGTCCCAAAGTATCTTAAGAGATCATAAACTTTCACTCATACGTTATTTACCTAAAGCCATCGAAGTAGAAATAAATCATTTTATTATTACACTCTTGAAACACTTAAAAATATTGTTTACGAAAGATGCTTGAAAGTTTAAAAGAAAATATTTAAATGACAATGGAACTTGTTTGGTCACATTATTTTCGTTTAAGAAACGCTTATAAAATTTAATACTCCTATAAGATCATAAATAAATTCAATAAAGTACGACACGAAGGGTTCCATACGGACACTACATATGTATGTATGTATGTAATTCTATTCGAACTTTAGCCTATATAATCGAGTATCTTACTTGCCCCTTGTTCTGTAACTCGCTTAAGCTAAATCTCTATCGCTAAAACGCTATAAAGTCGATTTATCCGTTTTCGGCTGCGAATGCAATTTTCAAGCCTGTATTGCTAAATCAGGCAATAACTTAAAAATTTAACTCACAGAAATGTTCGCCAAAAATGTTTAATATTCTATTTGTTCAGTATTTTAACGATAGAATTTAGCTTCAGCTTTAGCGACTTGCAGAATATGGGGACATTTAAAAAAAAACTTTTTTGTTCTGGCGTTTTTTAGCTGTAGCGCTTTTTTCCTTTTTTCCAATTTTTTCGGTTTTTGGAATTTTTTTTTTGTCGACTTTTTGGTTTTTTGTGTTTTTTCCGTTACGATTTTTTCAGTTCTTGGCAATTTTTGGCGATCTTTTTACATTAGGTGATATTTTTTTTTGGCATTTTAGCGATTTATTTTATTTTTGGTGATATTTTTCATTTAAGAGCTTTTTTTAATTTTTGGCGATTTTTCGTTTCGGAATTTCTTATTTTTTGCTTTTTTCGTTCTGGCGTTTTTTCGGTTTTTGGCGATTTATTTTAGTTTTAGAGATTTTTTTTTAGTTTGGCGCTTTTTACAGTTTGGCGGTTTTTTAATTTTGGAATTATTTACTTTTAGCGTTTTTGAAAATTTCTAGTTTCGGTTTCCACGATACAACAAATTGTCAAAATTACATAGGCAAAATTACATTAACTGATAGAATACCCTTTTTGACAAAAAAAAATAATAAAAAAAAGTAAACTCTAAAACTTTGCTTTTATTTTCCATACGAACTTTAGCATTGCCCTACTCTCGGTCACCGTTTTATATTTTACTGCGCTATCACATTTAAATTTGCGCCAAAAATAGAAGTTGGCAACAATATGAATTAATGGACGCCATATTTTCAGTACATATTTGCAAAAGTGCAATTGCAAAGTTTCCTAAGAATCGGTTACGTAGAAAGCATGTAAAATATTATGTTAAATTTTATTGGGTGTCCCTGTACTACTAGGCGGCAAATATTCGTAAGCATTACATTTTAATGGGATGGAGCTCCCACTTTTTTTAAAGTCAATCTTTTGTTGGTACAAGAGCTTAGGACGTGTTCTAAGTAAGGAAATAGATTAGGCAGAAGTAAATGATTTAAGGGGACAAAAATTTTATGGGCATGGGCCCGTCCTCTTTGGAAAATGCAATATTGTGTATTTACAAAGGGCCAAGGTGCGTACAAAGTTTAGATTTTTTAATTAGTTTCTTTGAAATTGAGGATTTATTTTTTATCAAGATCCAAAATATTTAAGAATATTTATAAATCAAATGCTTTAACAGAGTATAGTATAGGATTTGCTTATACATTTATTCTATTATTTAAGCACATGCCTACATTTCATATTATCAAGCTGAATTTCCCTGTATATTGCTGTACGATGAGGTCACAAAACTAGCCGAACTGACCTGATAGTAGCAGTACTTTGAAAAAAATAGTGGCAAGATTATAAAACACCGTGCCACATTGTTTATTGAAAACATAGAAAAAATTATTCACCGTTATGCAATTCAATACATTCATTTGGAATGTCTCAGTCCAACCGTTATTAAAACCGAACTACATTCTACTCTGGCGAAGTCTGCTTTTTCGTTTATGAGTGCAAATGAGGCCGTAAGCAGTGTTGTCAGATATGGCGATATCTCGCCAAACATGGCGACAAAATTTGTTTTTGGCGATGAAAATTTTGAAATGGCGATTTACGATTTACTTGGCTTACTTAAACAAATATTTAAGTATTTGTTAGTTCAGTTTTATCACAAGATTTAAATAATAATTTTGAAGTTGTTGCTTAAGTTCAATATATCCTATTTAGATTGATCTTTTGGAATAAGTTATTTTTAAGTATTTTCTTTAACACTTCGCCTAATTTTTAGGTTTCACCATAGACATTTCCTACAAAATTTAAAATTTAATAATATTTGTAATGTAATTACAAAATAAAAATATTTCTTGTATTCAAAATTTAATGTTTTATTATATTGGCGATATTTGGCGAGATTCGACAAGACATTTGGCGAGAAGGCTCAAAATAAATCTGACAACACTGGCCGTAAGTGCTGCCAAGACGAACAACGCATGTATCGACCAATTAAGAAAAACATAAAAATATACACAAAATGCTATTGGATGATCGGAGGCTTAAGGCGCGTGAGCTCTCTGAAATTATAGGCATTTCACACAGTTCTACAACTCGCATATTGACCGGAAATTTATGCGCAAAATGGGCGCTATGTAGTGAAGATGTTTCGGAGGTAAAATTTTGCTGACAATGAAGAGGCAGAGTTCTTATTATTAAAAAGGTATCGAAGCTTTGAATTACGAAAAGTGCATCGAGTTAAAAAGAGATTATGTTGAGAAAAAAATAAAATTACCTTAAATTTGTTGGGTGGTCGGCTAGTTTTGAGATCGCCCTCGTACAAAAGTATATTTAGGCCTTTTTAAAAAATAAATCAAATGTAAATAACATTCATACATATAACTAAATAAATGTTTACACTTAATATGTCTTTATCTAAAATGTCAACACAATGCGTAATGAAAATGCATATGTAGCATACATACATACATATCGTTAGTTAAAATGAAAAAGGGCGTTACTAATAAAAAAAAAAAATCAAAATGGAGTTTTTCATTGCTTATTATGAATGCCATTAAACTACATGTCTGGAAAAAAAGTACACTTCTAGGATAAAAAATTACGATTTTATATATTAACAAAAAACAAGGAGACTTAACTACCAAGTTTATTATTTTTTTTTTTTAGTTTTTTGCTTCTGTTAAATTATATTTTTGTTTTTGCATTTTAGCTAACGATATATACAAAAAACAATAAGATAACAATATTAACTGTTGAACTCAGTCACTCAGTCGGCCATTCAGATAGTGTTTTTTATATCTATCTGTTTATTGTATATAATAGAATAAATAACAAATATGAGGTTTATGACTGAAAGAAAGCAAAACAATATATATGTATGTATATATTATACATATAGCATATCTATATACGAGACAAGTGTAAACATGGCATAATTTTTTGCAAAATACGTTCTTTTAAATACATCTTTAACGACAGCAAAAATTTCAGGAAAAAACTGAATAATCGAAATATATGCCGCATGTTGTTATTCATCTTGGTTTGTTTCTTTCCCGTTTGTGTTTTTTCTTCCTCATAGATATTTTCTTTGCTTTTATTTTGTATTAACGTGTTAGTAAAAAAGAATATTCACAATGGTATACTACCAGACAGACAAAATACCTATTAAAGTTGCCTTTTAAACTAATACGAAACAAAAAAAAATGTGAATCAGTTTTATTTTTCTACACATTTATTTGTTTATTTTGCTTAGACAGGAAATAACTCTGCTAGATTTACTGGTTTTAAGAAAAAATACATAAATACAAACATACATACATTCATACATAAATCAAAAGAAGTAATAATTATTCCGTAGAATATAATTACAATAAATTAAAAATTAATTTAAAGGTATGAAGTGACAGAAAATATAGCGGACAAGAAGTTGAAATTATTTTAATAGCTCCCCATCCCAGTGTTGCCAGTTTAGGGGATTTGTCCCCAAATTGGGGATTTTTTTCGTGATTTGGGGTAAAAATTTCGTGTTGGGGATGATAACCAAATTTTATAGGATGTTTTTTCATAACTGATGGTAACAAGAATGACTTTTGAGCTAAGAAATGTGCGTTTGGCAAGTCTAAAAATGTACATATGTTATTATTCATAGTGAATGGTTTCTAATAAAGAAGAAGTATCAAGGCACATTAACCAATAATGAACACTAGCAAAACAAAAATACGATATACCTTTGGTAAATACATTTGTAAGTATTATAATGGAAAAACAGAAAATTAATAGTGATACTCACAAATAAATTTAACAAAGATAAATCAATAATTATATACACAATAATAATTTCTCATATTCCATTTCATTGAAAATTAGCGTTAAATAGCTGATGTTAATAACAATCTTTACCCAAGTAAATAGACTAGGGTGCTGATGAAGCGCGTGGCTGCACAGAAAAATATCGGTATTTTCACCAGCTTCTCTTCTTTACCTACCATTTACACATGAAACTAATTGCAAGAAAGTAGCAATACAATCAAATTTTTTTACTACCACACTGACATTGTTTTTAATTTCCAGTCAGCTTTCAACGATTTTTTCAAGAAAGTAAATTTTTGATGTTTTCAGAAAGTAAAATGAAAAAAGGTTAACAGTGTTACCCCCTTTAAAGATTTGTACAAATATACAGGATTATGACAAATAGTTATAATAAATTATCCTTATTTTGTATAAATATTTAAATAATTATAATAATATCTTGCGTTCAAATATACATGAAGAAAACAATTCATGCCTTTTTAAAACAATAATATTATTAAAATATTAATAATAATACTTATTCCCAATTAATTACCATATAAATTTGTGTAGGTGATTTTCTGGGTAACTCTAGTTAAGAAGTGAACAAGACATTTTTTTCAACTTTACTTTTCGACGACATTTTTAAAATGAACTTTCACTTTCCTATGAAAATTAACAAGAAATTTTCATGAAAGTCATTTATTTCATTAAAATTTGTATTCATAATACGTATACAGAAATTTCAAGAAAGTACTTTCATGTGTAAATGTAGCGTTAGAAACTCACAATAATTAATAAAAATATTTCTTTCAATAAGAATTGAAATTGAAATTACTGAACTTAAGCCCGATTATGAAACTCTTTCTGTTTAAAATTAAAAAAATTTATTTTTTCACAAGAGAAAAATTTGAATAAAAAAAAACTCAATTTTGTGGATTTTTGGGGATGAAAAATCAAAAATTGGAGATAAACTCCAGAAAAACCTCTCAAAACTGTCCCAGCCTGAAAAGTTATTTCACACTGGTTAGTTGATTTGCTTGTTTCTTTTAAAATTTTAAGATCTAGATATTAAAAATGACTATGGATGGCAAGCGAACTTTAAGGCTGATCGATATTGTTATTTGAAAAATAATGTACAGATTCTTAGAGGCTCAGTTAGCCGACTGTAATGCAGTGTAACTGCAACGGTAGTAAAATGCTGATCGATAGATATTTTTATATGAAAAGAATGTTACGTTACATTACATATCTATAAAGGCTCAGTTATTTACATTGAAAACAAAAACAAATTTTGTTCTTTGCAATACAAGATGTCGATGGAACATTCTCCGTCGTCATCGTGGGCCATCGAAGAAACGCATAAAAACTCGTATGAAAAACATAAACAAATTTTTAATACTTTTTACTAAATTTGTTTTCCATATAAATTGCCCTTTGACAAAGGTGATTTATATTATTAGGACATGAATGAGCGTATGTATGTATGTATGAGCTTGTCAATGACATAAACGTGTGTTAGCGGGAACAAAATTAAGTACTGATGGCTTGGAATATCTAATGGAATGAAAAAATTTACTGAAATATAAAAAAGACAAAGAAAAAACAGCAAAAACTCATACGTAAATATGTAGTTAAAAAAACTGATTTTTAAACAAAAATTGCACGACTGCTCATCAGTAGAAAAACCTGCGAAAAGTAGATAAATCAGCTCATCTGGCAACACAGCGTGCAGCTCAAATTCACTAAGAACTGATAGCGTAAAGAAAATTTTACACCAATTGCAAAATACTAATTTTCCATTCAAGAAGAATAAAAATGTCAATTCTCATTCTCTTTAAGGCCGTGATACACTATCATACACAGTCGTACGATTCATTCACTGGAAAATCAGATTGAATTCTGTCACACTCCAAAAAAATCGCAACAAAATCTCTTATATATAGGTGCCACACTATTCCACAAAAAAGATGAAAAAACATTTAAAATAATTTTTATGTTTAATTATTTTGCATTTCTAAAGAAATAATAACGCAAAATGTATCTCTCTATCTTTAACTAAATGAAGCAGAATTTGCTGTTTTCTTATCAACTGATTTGCAAAATGCATCTCTGTCTAATAGAAATTATCATTTTATGAAAATTTTCATAAACTTTTGGAAATCGGACAGACTTTTCAAAAAATCTGTCACACATTTCAAATTTTAATCCACACTATCATACTTTTTGAGCACACACGATTTTTTTGACAGATCGAACGACTGTGTATGATAGTGTATCACAGCCTTTAGGTGAGGCGGCTGTATCTGTTCCAATAATTTTATTTATTTTTTTTATTACTCTTTCCATAACAAGTAGATCTTCGCTAATCGAACGAAAAGTAAAGTTTATTTAAAATTATTTTAACTTTGATAATTTTTTGATTAATTTGCTGTTGCTAAATTTACATAAATTTAAATATGTATTTCACACTTTAAAATTTATTTAGTTTTAATCATTGTGTTAATTCACTTAGCACAATTTGTGTGTGTTCTATATATTTTAGTACTACATTCAAAATACAAAATACAACCAGGGTTATCAGATTTTTTCCAACCTATTTCGCCAAATTGATTTTAAAAATCGCCAAAAGTCGTCAAAAATCAGTTTTATGTAGTTTTTCTTAGTAAATATTTGATAATAAATTTGTTTTCATATAACACTTTTTTAATATAAATTTTTATAAAATGATCGTATCAAAATTTATCAGAAAATCGCCAAAATTGGAAATAAAATCGCCAAAATTATTTTTTGTAAATTTTTGTCATCCAAATTCCAAAATGTAAGAAAAATCATTAAAATCAAATTGTTTTAACTTCTTGCAGACAAGTTTTGGTAGGATTTACTTTTGAAACTACTCCTTCAACAAACTAATTTTCTTGAATTATACAAATTTTGGTGTTAAACTTTGTTAAAAAATAGCCATAATAATCGCCAACAAGTTTATTTATCGCCAGGAAAATCGCCATGTCGCCAAACCAAAAATTTGGACGCCAAACAATTTGAAAAATCGCCAGGTTTGGCGAGAAATCGCCATATCTGACAGCCCTGCTCGTATCTGCTTAAATGTTTAACGGTAAAGTTAACTTATTCAGTTAATGCAAAATGATATATACATGTACTTATGTGTGTGAGTGTATAGATAGATACATAAATATGAACATTTGTAATTATATACCCTGAAGGAAATGTCGATGGTGAAAATGTGCTGAGTCGCTTTTGACTTTGTCACCAGTACTACTCTACAATTATTCCCCATATAATACTTTGTGCTATAGACATTTAGCATGTGCTTGTCATTGAAATTCTACTAGTAATACTAAAACAATTGACTAGATAGTGAATTCATAGTTCTTATGGGAACATGGAGACATACCAACCAGAAATTTACTGGTACATTTCTATAACTTAATTTATGTATATTGACAAGTTGTTGCAAAATCCACCAGAAATACACCACATCTGTTTTCTCTCTTTATTTTATACTGACGAATAAAAGAGAAATTGTGGACAATGTAACTACTACTAGAATTTTAGTGTTGACATAGAGACACTTGGCCCCAGTCTGACTGCAGGGTAGAAACACTTTTACATTGAGGCCTTTGAAAGTTTTATTAACAAGCATAATTTCAAGGATTTATTTTTGTTCTCTTACATTTTACATATGTATGTGTGTTTATATTTTTCTTAGTCTCTAAATCTAAAAGCTCTAGTAACAACATACTTCTATTTATTTATTTATTTACCTGCTTTTCGTTATTCAGAATACATTTTTAATATGTAATCATTAATTTTTTAGAAAATTTATTCTTCCATTGAAACTTGAAAATCATAATGATGACCTTATTCATTCCATTGAGTATTAAATATTATTTTTATTAATATCTGACATTTAATTGCATACGAGTATAATTTTTTAGTATTATGTAAATAATTATATTCTTTGCTCATAAATTTAATTTTTTTCGAGCATAATACATGCTGTTGCATTTTGATTTTCTTTTTCTCAAATTTAAGTTTCAAAACACGAAATGAAAGTTATTTTTATTTAAGTACTTTTCTGATATGATGTTTTTCGGTGATAAATTTTCATACTTAAACCTTTTATTTATGTACGTAAATTCAATTTCTTTATTTTAAGTGGGTTGCTCTAAAATGTTTTTGCTTTTAAGCAGTTGTGGTATTTTTTTCGTAACATATTATTTACCAGCTATTTTAAGGCAGGTTTAAAATTTTATATATTTTGAAAATTATACTAGTATAGGATATTTAGTTTCAATATCTTTTTATGTAACGAATCCGTTGGATTGATTTTAAAGAAACTTGTACATGACCCAGTGATGGAAAAATGAAAAATTGAAATGGTACTGAACGTCAACAAAAATAGTACTTTTTTCAACATTTTGGTACTTTTTAGGAAACAAAGAATTTTTTTTTTTTCAAAAATAAATTTAAAAAGCCATTTATATAATAAAAGAAATTAAATGAAGAGAATTATTATTTTTTGGTTATAAATAAATAAATATTTGAAATACTTTACACAAAAAAATTAATTTACTTATACAAGAACTTTCATTAAATGTTTGCATTGTACTTACATATACATACATAAATACTTCTTCCTTTCAACTTTTAAAATTTCAGTTCCAATAAACTTAAGGCGTTAATTTGTATTATTCAAGTTAGAAAAATACGTTACTGCTGTAATAATCTTTTTTCATTTAATCTATTACAAAAACACCAAATTTTTCTAATGTCAACTTCTTACACGAACAGAGGTAAGTTTAAATTGTGGCATACACAACCATTTGCGAACAAATTTGGCAATATCATTTTAATTGTCTCATCATTACATTGAAATTATCAGCCGCAAGCCCAACAATCATGTTTTCCAAAGGAATATTGTGTTCCCGTAAAACGTATACAATTTTGTCTGAAATTCCCTTTGCCGAAGGATCGCTTACAAGTTCCAATGATAGCAATCTATCCCTAAGTTCTTTGATACTGTGCAGCCATTTCTTTAATCAATAGTAATTGAAAAAAAAATTAATTATTGCAATTAAACTACACAATTTTGAAATAATTTTTGTATTTTGTGGTGCTATTAAAGATGTTATGATACTTTGGGACTTGTGTAGATTAATTAAATTTGTTTAGTTATTTGCGAATCAAAAATTCCGTTTTTAATAATATTGTTGATGTTGTCAAGCATCGCAAGTGCAAAGTTGTGTTATGCCACAAACAAATCATCAAGGTGCAATTAGGCGTGACATAGCCATAGCCGTAACCAAACCAAAATTCAATTGGTTTCTATGGTAATGGCTATGGCGTTATGGAGAGTAATCTTTAATCAAATACAGTGTTGTTATGATTATGGCACGTCTGATTTCACCGTTATTTCCAATTTTTGCTGATTCCTGCTTGTGTGTGCTTTCTAAAAATTTATTAATTTTACAACAACATTAAAAACGAATTTTGTGCTTTTTTATGTTCTTATTTTGTAGCCAATATGATTATAAAAACAATAACGCTAGATTTCTAAACTGGTAACAAACCAAAACACAAAAAGAGTACTAAATATGCCGTGGGGGTACTGCATTATTTTTGTTGCGAAAAAGTACTGAAAATAGTACAATAGTACTGAATTTTCCATCACTGACATGACCTCTTGCAAAAAAGTCCATTAAACTGTTTTCGTTGTGGTATCGTATGTTAAAGCACTACTACAATACAAGTGAATTTATTTTCATATTTTAATTTCTTTAAAACTTTTTTATAAATTTAACAATTTAAGGATTTTTCTGTTAAACAAAGTTATTACAAACATGTGGCAGCACCATAATTCTTTAAACGCAAAATCTTAACTCACCTGGGAGAAAGAGATAGTATTCCTCCCTCTGTCTTTCGCACAGCTGAATTAAGATTTTGCAAAGTAAACTTTGCGTGTCTAAAAGGGGTATTGCTGCCATATTCATAAATAATGCTTTAGGTTTATTAAGCGCTTATTTGACATACATATGTATTTCTATGGTAAATTTTTCAAATGAACCTGTAATAAACTTAAAATATTTTTTATGAATACGACAGGTAATGTTTTTAATTTTTTTTAATAGCCCAATTAAAATTGGAAGCACTGTCTGCGAACAATATCAAAACTATAGAATTATAAATATACAAGGACTAACTACTGTTAACTGGGCACATTTTTTGACGTTTATGAAAGCGAAATAAAATCGTATTTTGTTAAATTATTTCTAGATAAAATTTTATTAAAAAGAAATTTTTTTTTCTATATTTTTTCTCATAAATACAAATGTTGTTCGACTAGATCGAAAAGTTTGGATTCACACAGCAATTCTTAAAGCCCATCATACACGAAATGTTTTTTTTACATCTGACTTGTCACCTCTGTGACTTATATGTGATTAACTGACTTTATTGCTTCATTAAAAAATTTTAAAGAAAATTTATTATTTGACATATTGTCAAAAGTGTACATAAAATAATTGAAATTTATTTGCTGGTAGTTTAGCATGTCTATATACGTATTTCATTGGCGCTTGAACCAAATCATCAGTAGACTTTAACCACAAACCCGAACAGTCACAAAACCCTTACTTTATGCATAGACTTTCAAAAACTATATGAAAATTCATAAAACAATAATACTTTTGAAAATCACAAAAGAAAAAATAAAAAAATAAGCTTAGTAGGCTTTGAAACTGATACAAAACCCAGCAAATAATTTATATCCAGGTGAACTCATTTTATTTGTCAAATAATAAATTTTCTTTAAAGTTCAATTAGTGTTTTATTTTTCATTTAGCCTTGTAGATACTTTTATTGTTATCCAATGGATTTCTAATTGTATAAGGATGTAGAAAAATAAAATGAGTTCACCTGGATATAAATTATTTACTGAGTTTTGTATCAGTTTCAAAGCCTACTAAGCTTATTTTTTCTTTTGGGATTTTCAAAAGTATTATTGTTTTATGAATTCTCATATAGTTTTTGAAAGTCTATGCATAAAGTAAGGGTTTGTGACTGTTTGGGGTTTGTGGTTAAAGTCTACTGATGATTTGGTTCAAGCTCCAATGAAATACGTATATAGACATGCTAAACTACCAGCAAATAAATTTCAATTATTTCATTAAAAAATGTTTTTGCATTGGGTGTGGCAACACGATCACCAGACTTGCATTTTCACCTAAATTTAAAAATTAGTTTTTCGCAAAAATCTCATATTTAGCAAGAAAGTTGCACAAAAAAATGGCCAGTTTTAGCTGTTTTATTGTAAATAATAATTTTCTTTGACTTTTACTAATCGGACGATATTATAAGACTTGTTTATTATTAATTTTTAAGAGCACTTTAAACAATATGTACTCTACGATGTTTGTTCGTTCATTCCTTCCAATAAAATTTTTGTCAATAGCGTGATTATTTTCTATTTATTTACCTTTTATGTTAGTTGTCTTTTAACACTTTATTTCTTTTCTCTTGTTTTCTTGTAAATTTCTGTACACCACTTAGGGGCTGTCCATATATTACGTAACGCTCTAGGGGTGGAGGGGGGGTTCGAGTTTTGTTACGATTTGTTATGGTGGGGGGAGGGGGTCTTTGAAAATGTTACGTAACAGAAAAAATTACTAATTTTGTATAAAAATACGTATGTTTTTCTCATTTCTTTATTTAATTGATCATACGTGTTGCCTACATATGTATATTATGTACGAGTGAGTATGTATACTACATACATCTGACGAATGTCAACTTTTGATATTCGAGAATTTGAATTCGAATTTTTAAAACGATATCCGCGAATACGAATATTTAAAACGATATTCGCGAATACGAATATCTATTGTATGTGAAATTTATGGACATTTAATTGGAGGTCTATTTTATTCTGCAAAATTAAATAAAAAAAAAATGTGGAAATATGGAAAAGAACTTCATTCTGTCCGCGTACATTAAAATTTATGAAAACTCCAAAAATTTAAATAACATTTGAAAATTATACAAAGTTTTTATAATAAATTAAATAAATTGTAGTCAAACTGAACATACACGGTTCTGAATTCCTCATCTTTATCCATTTAAATTTTTAAATATTCTTAATATAAGTATGTACATAAAAACTTCTTTTTATATTAAACTGCAGAATATATTAACATTAAATCCACCAAATACATAGAAGGAAATGGTATTTGCAGAAGTTTAGGAAAAGGTTTCTTGCAATTCTCATAGACAAAAAACCCAGCAAAAAAGTTTGCCTACTAGAATGCAAAAAAGTGTATGTACTCTCCAGTCGTGAGTACTTACAATTTGACTGAATAAGCCATTATTTTTGTATGAGAAGTTCAAAAAGTATGCGGTACCCTATACTTTTTGCCTACAAATATCCAAAAGTTAATAGATTACTGATTGCCTAAAAGTATTCAAAATATAATGGGTTATTTTATGCTCACAAAAATGCAAAATTTAATAAAATAGCCAAAAATTATAAACAAATAGAATTTTGTAACATAATTATAAAATTTGAACCTTTTTGGGATTGTTAAAAATCATAATTTTACAAAGCAAATATATGAATACGTATATTGAAGAATATGCGAAAATACTTAGATTTTGTAATAAATATTGTAGTAAACCAAAGTTATTTTATTGTTTTCGAAGCTCACTTTCACGATCAATAAATATTTTTTAGATAGATTTCAGCATTAACTAGGAAGTACTACAATAAGTACCTTCATGTAATGATATAAATAAGTTGTTATTTTATTCATTACAAGACAGTCATTATTATACACATAAAATAATTAAATAAATAAGTACCACTCATTACTTTTTAAGCCATTAAAAGAGTACTTACTACCCATTACAAAATCTTCGAATTTTTTTGCTGGGAAGTGTCTTTTCAAAAAATATATTCTCTATATATGTACATGACAATATCAAATTATTCACCCCTATTCTGCGTTTCGATTACGTTCATTCATTCAGTTACGCACTGATCGAAAAGAGGTATTCTGCCAAAAAACTGAATCGAAAGAAAAAGAAGAAGAGAAGAGTATGTTTAAACCTGCTGCTTTGCTATGAAACGAGTGAAATAGGAACAGAAAAATTAAGCAATTTTGCAAAATTTTTAGCAAAAAGTTAAATTTAGTGCAAAAAACAGTGATTTAACATTAAAACAAATAATATTTAAATATTGTGAACATTTTCATTAAATAAGCTCTTGCAAATTTAAGTACAGGGAGCTAAAAAATAACAAGATAAGCAAGAGGTATTTGTTGACAAACTTTTTCACTCTGAAGAATCCTGTAGCGCCGGAGGTGATATTTTAATTTTTTACACATAATTGTATCACAAAAATAAAGTGTATTTGTTTAAATTTAATTAAATCTGTAGACAATATTATTTTTCGTTGCCATTAAATAGGTATGTCAACTGTTCTACCTGTAATAAACTAAATAAAAATCGCATTTCAGTACAGAAAAACAAAACAAACTGTTTAGTTCATTAATTAAACCTTCTTTCATTTAATACTTGCATTATTTTTGAACTAATCACTTTTTAAAGCTAAACAAACAAAAATTTAAAACGCTCCGCCACTAAAATAACAACTTACAAAAACGTAGTTACGATCGAAATGCAGAATACATAGAATCGAAAAAGAAATCGAAGAACGGAACACAGAATACCAAAGTTGCCAAACGGAAAAACTTTCGATTCGAATCGAAACGCAGAATAGGGGTAATTAAGTTTTAAATTTATTAAATAAATAAAAGTCTATTTTAAAATTTCATAAGAATTAAGAAAAGCCTGTGTGCAAAGCACGGTATGTACTTCTTTTTTCAAAGGCCGGTTCTATTGCGTTGCAAATCGGACCAAATGTCAGTTTTGAAAGTAATATTTTCCATTGTGTGTAATTTAGTTTTCAATGTACCTGACAAAACTTCATATTTTTTATCAACCCAACAAGTCACAGTAGCTCTACTTGGAACTTTACAATGCGGTGATATAACTTTCACTGGGTGTCTAAAACCTTCTGTAACAGTAATTTTAAGCCATATATATTATTGATTTTTAAATCAAATATGGAAAAAGAACTTACATTGCTGACTATTACCAATACCAAGAAAATTTTGACAAATTTTTCACAATAAAAAACGTTTTTAAAGTCATTCTAGGAGGGTTTTTTTTATCACTACATTAAATGAGTTGCAAGCATCAATATATACAAAAAGTCGTCTTTTCGATACATCGAATAAAAACATCGATGTGTCGATTAACATCGTATGATACGATACATCGGCATTTATTCGATGTATTAAAACCAAAACATCGATGTTTACAATGCATCGATTAACATCGAGCAGCTCTAGTGTTAATGGAAACTTGCATAAATAGACGTATTTTCATAATTTTATTTTAATTGTTATTTTAATTTTTTATGCAACAGAACTTAAAAAAATATTATGAAAACAACAGTGAAATGTGTTTAGGAACTAGATTGTGTGCCCCTCTACTTTTAAGGCAAATATGTATTGAAAATGTAATGTTGTAGAAGGGACAAAAATTAAGAAAAGGAAAATTGCATATCTTTCATAATTGACATCATTTTGACTCATTTGATATCCCAACAATCTGTATGTTTAAAGCGGGTTAAAAATGTTGTCTTTTAGAAAATGAAATATAATTCACCATGGCCAAACGGAGTCATCTTTAATCTCTCTTTCGTCTTTATGTTTGAAATACTGCTCAGTCATCAATACGGAAAACTATAGCAGATTAGAGCTGCAAAACTATCGATGGTACTATCGATAGTATCGATAGTTTTATTTTAAGTGGACAATCGATATTTTTTTTTTCGATAGCGATACTATCGACAAAAATACGCTACTACAAAAGTAAAAAATAATGTCAATAAAAACGGTATGACGGCGACTGTGGAATAAAAAATGTAATATTCAAATTTCGTTACCTGTAAACATAAGATGTCAGTTTGTAACTAGTAAAAGCAAATTGCATAAAAAATACAATTATTATGTACCAACGGCTTTGACACTTGCATAAATTTGGCGGCTGCTCAATTTGACGACTATTGGACTGTTCCCGCTCTTTACTTTTAAATAAACGGTGACGCTAAATAGTTTGATTCTCCCTACTTACGGTCTCCACCTGACATGAAAAGACTAACTTTAACATTAACTTAATTTATTGTTATATGTAGACTGCTAAAGTTTATGCCGTTTTCAAGTTATAACATTATGGTTAGTGCAATTGTTTATACAACTCAGTTATAACATCAAGTTACAACAAAATTTCATGTCAGGTGGAGACGTAGAGTTATCTTAAATTAATACTTTTTAGATAACTGCAATAGTTTAAGTAATGATAAAAGAATTTCTTTACTTTTTACTCTTTTTAATTTATTTTTTATTGATCTATGTATATATGTATGTTTTATTTGTTATTCGTTACATTTTAATACATATCTACATATAAGTATATGCATATACATTGTATATATGTATATTAAAAACATTGGAAAAAAATGTTTTTTTTTAAATAACTTCCTTTTTACTTTAAAGAATGATTAAAAAATTTAAGATTTTATATTCGAAAAGTACACATTTGAAAAGAATCAAAAACTATCGATAGTATCGATGGCATCCAAAAATACTATCGAAACTATCGAATGGAGCTACTATCGATAGTTTTGCAGCTCTATAGCAGATTATTTGGCAAAAAACGCATAGCAAAAGAAATAAAAAATTATTTTTTTTAATTATTACAAACTAATATTTGTGTGCCATTCATTTAAATTTCGTTTTGGATTTATGAATTTCTTTATATATATTTTTTAACGAATACGAATATCTAGAAACGGCCGAATGTTTTGGGATTCCAATACACATCACTAATACATACATACAGTTTAGGAATAAGCTCTCTATAAAACCATAATTTTTGGAATTTTTGGACACTTGGAAAGAAATCTAAAAAATAATTTCGCCAATATATGAAGTACTTTCATACGTAAGCTTATTTAATTTTTGTCTACGCACTGTGCTAGTCTAACAAATGAATTTAAAACAATGAATTAAATTTAATTTTTTTTAATAAAAACTTTAAACTGTTTAATTTATTTTTTATCTCATTGTTACGTTATTCCTGTGGGGGAGGGGGGTTCACAGTTTTGTTACGATCCGTTACTAGGGGGGAGGGGGGCGGGTCAAAAATCGGGGAAAACAGCGTTACGTAATATATGGACAGCCAGCCCCTTATGGAAATACTCGTAAACGAACAAAAATGCAAAGCAAGAAATATCTGTTCATTGAACTTGAAGATAAACTTACTTTAAATCAGTGTCCCGCAAAATAAAATATGTCTGTATTGGTGAGAAAAATGAGAGTAAAATAAACTTGCACTTGAAGAAAAGTTTTGTAATATAAACTACATGATGTGGTTATTAGTTTGATTATTATTTTTTTTTTTTTTTTTTTTTTTTTTGTAAATAAGCAATTTAATAAAAACTTAAGCAAAAACTAAAAATTTAATAACCATTCAACAATTTAGTGTATAAATTCAAAATTAAATTTATTCACAGATCTGTGGATACTATTAAAATTCCTTTTTAAACCATTTTCCCTATTATTTTTTAATGTTTCATAACATAAAATGCATTGCATATTGCGAAAAGCATTTTTTATCACGAAATTTTTCTTAGCTTCCATAATTATATTATCAAGTTTTTGTCTGTAGAAATTTATTAAATTTGAACTTTAATTTCGTTCCGTGTGCTCAAAAAAACTAAACCAAAAACCAGGAAAAAATTAATACATGCGTGCACAACTTAATTCGTCGCTTGCTCAGTCCCAAATCACACTATGCAAGTCTTATTGCTAAGCTGATTAGTTTGTTAGGAGAGAGAGACAGGGGGGAAAGAAACGTTTCTGTTCCCCTCCCCTCTCTCTCTCCCTAAAACTAATCAGCTTAGCAATAAGACTTGCATAGTGTGATTTGGGGCTCAGTGACGACTAAATGAAAGAGCATAAGCATGCATGTATGTGATTTTCATCAGCACAATTGTGCTATGGCTTGCGGGTTACTGCTTTAAATTCTTGAGGCATTCCAAAGATTTTTTCAGTAGATTAAAGTTTAAATTTAACGAAAATATTTTATTTTTATTTTACTTTAAATTTAATTTTGAAAGAGAAATTTTAATTTCTTTTTATGTTTTAACTTAGTGAATTTCACTCGATATTTATTATTTCTGATAATGGATTTGCATTTACTTTTCATTTTTTGAGATAATTTAATGGGAGGTAAATGGAAATTAGCATTACAGTGGAATTTGGTTATAATGAAATCTTAGAAAGCCGCCAATCATTTTTGATAAATCCAACTGAACTTTTTGCTTGAATTGAATGGTTGGTCAGTCATTCCGTTCTGCTTATGTTGTCGGCTACCAGCCAGTTTCATATTCCTATTCTACATGCAGGTTTGGCGATTTCTTCACCGGTATTGATAGATTATCTAATCCTATCCAGCTTTTGCTTGACTGATCTCCGTCAAGCCTATGACTATTTAGTTTAGCTTCAAAATTTTAAAACCTTATGTGATTACCTTGAGATTAATATTAGCTTCAGTTGAGATAATAGACGAGAAAAAACTTTTCAGATTTCTTATTTAGCAACCTTAAAAAAATTACCTCTAATCAGAATTTAAGTATGTATTTTTTCAAATTTTTAGAATTACATGCTTTTCTGTTCTTCCGAGTTTAAACGTGTAGCAGTCGGTGTAAATACGAAGCTTCCACTAATATCTCATTGTTGACAGCACAATTTTTTATATTTATATACATATGTACATATGTATGTATATCTTCTTATTTACTTTAATTAGATAGTTAAAAAAATTTTTTTATGCCGTTTGTTAGCTTCTTAAAAAAATCCAGTCTTAAGTTTTAAATTCAAACCTTCTGTTATTTATTTATTTTGCACTCAGGTAGCATATGGCGTGATGTTTATTTTGTTTAAAATCGTTGAAAGAAGAAAAATCATACGTACACTCAACTTCAAAAGCTTTGAAAAAAATTTTGCATTCATGCATACATAACTACATACATACATACATACATCTCCTTACATACCTCCTCACTATTATTAATAAGAATTTAAAATTAAATTCATTCAAAGTATATATTTATAACGAAAACCGGTTTCATATTGTAGGTATGGCAGGTTAGAAAAATGAAATTAAAAATCACAAACTATTTTATTTTGTCAAGGTCGAAGTTTTGTTATTTATTTGTTCAGTGTCAATTAAAAGAAACAAACTTTTTCTTTAATGAAATCAATTTGTTTTTTATTTTAAATTAATTCGCACCAGCAGATGTTTGTTGTTTAGGTATGTACATATATTATTTTATTATTGTTTTTATATTTCATTAATAAATATCAAATTTAATACATAAATGCATTGTAATAAAAAATTGTTTCTGAATACCAACATTTTATAGAAGCTATCATTTCTTTGTAAATTACACGTTTGACCAGTTGCCGTTATTTTGTCAGAAGTTGCCAAACAACTATAGTTTGTGGTTTGTTGGATTTTTTTGTCTTCCCGAGAAACGGGAACAAACCAATCGCATTCCCGGATAAATATGTATGTAGTATGTAATTATGTATTTAGTACTCGTATATATGCATATAAGAACATAAATATGTATGTGTATGTATGCATGTGTAAAGTAGTTGTCAAATTTAACTGTACCCTGCAGAAAATGCGAATAGTGAAATTGTAGTGATTTACTACTGACATTTTCAGTAGTACTACTCACCAAGTGTACCCCAGCCAATGTAATCATCTATTGACATTTAACATTAGCTTGTCATTGAAAATCCACTACTAGACTGTAGCACTACTGACTACATAGTTCTTTTGGGACCACATGGAGACATTGACACCAAAGATTCAGTAGTAAATTTTAGGAGCTCTAGTCTACAATATCGATATTTCCCCGCTCGTTGTCAATAGTAAGATTATCGTGATTTTCTAGTGACATTGTCGATATTGCTACTGACTAGGTGTACCACAGCCAATATAATCGCCATTTGACATATAACATAGGCTTGTCATTGAAAATCTACCAGTAGACTTTAGCACTATTGAAAAGGTAGTTCTTTTATGACGATATTGAGATATTTGAACCAAAAATTCACTAGTAGGTTTTAGTGACGCTCGTCTACATATATTTATTTAATATTATTGCATAGCATAATAAAAAAGAAAAACAAACTTCATTGACAATATTACCAGAAATACACTAGAACTGTTGTCTCTAACGAATCTTTACTCGCGCATAAAAGGAAAGTTGTCGACATTTTAACTAGTGCAATTGTCGCTGGAGAAAGAGTATTGACATAGAGACATATGGTTCTAGGCTGACTAGAGGGTACAAATACGTCTGCACTAAATACACATTTGCTCTTACATATGTATATATGTATGCACATATCTGCTGGAAGATTAATTGTTTTCATTGATTAAGCGTATTGAAAAATAAAAGCAATTATTTTAAAAATGATAAATATAAAAAAATAATGATTCAAAAAAATTTTGTAAAGCGTATGTAATTAATCAAGTAAGCGATAAGATATATTGATTGTACTAGATATTTTTGAAATACAATTAAGCTAACAAACGAGATTTGTAAAAAAAAAGTTAACGTATTAAGAGTATACTAACTTCTGCCGAAATGTCAAATATGTAATAGCAAAAAGTTTTGCAAGTTGCTTGATAGTGAACTGCAATTAAAGTTCAGTTGGAAATTATTATGTAGAAGTAAACTTTTTACAAAAGTTTTTCCATAAAGTAAAATTTTAATAATATTAATTTTCAATTTGAACACATTTTGATTATTTAATTTTTATGCCTGTTCTGGAAATCACATGCTTTCAAATCAAAAGAATTATACTCGTAAAATATAATTTTACTTGAAGGATTTAAATTTACAATTGATTAGTACATATACACACATACATATTTATTCACCCTAGAACTCTTCTACCTTAAAAGGTTTTTTTTTAACTAGTAAATATTTTAAATTTTTCTTTCATGAAATCAAAGCCATGTTGTAACATAAAAATAAATAAAAAATCTATAAATAACAGATATTGTACCAATTAAATGCATAAAGCAAAATTCTAAGTTAAATAACGATAAAATTAATAACTTATGCAAATTCACAAATAAACTTTGATTGAAGAAGTCCCTGAACTAGTTCAAATTGAAACTAAAAAAAAATACGAGTATATACATATGTACATATGAATGTACATATGTATGTATTTATAATAAAAGATAGATAGAAAATAATAAAAAAGCAAATTAAGCAATTGAACAACCAATTCAATAATCAAATCCAAAAAAAACCAAACAAAGTGAGTTATCAAAGTAATTGGACACTATTACCAATACAATTTATTATTCTCACACTGAAAAATTTCAAATCTAATAATATTTTACACAATTAAAATGAAATTTACAGCATAAATTTGTAATAATATACAATAATTTGTAATATGTTTTTATCTTATCAATGTAATGAGATAAAATGTCGAAAATAATTTTTGTTGTTTGACGATTTCTTTTTTTCAGATTCAAAAATGTATGCACCATATTGTATAATAAATCAGTTGTGTTATAAACCGCAGACAATTGCTATCATTATTGCAACTTCTGGCTAGTAAATACATTTTTATGTTTTTATCTCAATGCAAAGTGATTTTAATAAAGGAATTTTGTAAAAGAGTTGCCATTTAAAAAGTAGCGAGAATTGGTGTAACAGAAGTTATTAGTTAAATCTGTCAAAATAACTGTATTTCTCAATAAAACCATAGTTGCCAGACAGTTCTATTTTTTCCCCTTATCTTTTCTGTTTTCTTTTGTTAGTGAGCTCGGCATTTTACATCCAAATAAGATAGGAAACTTTGACGATAGTTGCTGTTTAACTATTATGCCCATTTTTTCAGTTGGTAATCAAACCGTAATTATTTTTAAGTTCTAATTAAATACGAAATTGTGTTTTTGAGTGCTTATTTAAATAATAATTAAATGCCCAACCTTGCGAAATTAAACACTACTTAAGTTTTATGATTGTACCATATGTTTTTATGCGTGTGTGTGTTTACTGAAAACATGCACATGAGCATCATGCGATCGTATTAAAAAGAATTTCGTTTAAATTTCATAAATATATAACATATACAGTACAAAGCTTCATATCATGGAATAAAGTAATATAAAAAGGCATTATGATGTTCTTTTGGTCTCATAAAATGAGTTTTTATGCAATTTAATTTTCTACATGTTGATAACCTAACTTTTTTGTTTACGTTAAACAGCTGCTGTTTGAAAAGCCTTCAATAATACTGGGAAATTTTTCAGTGCTACCGTACTTTCAACGTAATTTAATAAAAACTTTAAATAACCACTGAAAAAATTAAATCGTATTTAATTACAACTTAATTTTAAATAAAAATTAGCTAATTACGTACTTAATTTTTAAGTTAAAAACTGGGGGTTAGAGTCTATGTGGTGGTGAATGAAAATTAGCTGCGTTCGAGAACTCAAAAGTTTTTACTGGATCTTACTGCATTGCTTTCGCGTACACATAATCCAGTAAATGAGAGGGCCAATTGATTTTTACATTAGCATGTCATTGGAGATCATGTGTATGTGCGGGAATTTAAATAAATTGATTTTCATCGAACTAATGTATATCCTCTAATTTGAGAACGTTTTTGATAAGTGAAAAAAAAAATATTTTTCATAAGTCGGTGATGAACACGTGCATGTACCCTGACTTTGAAGCTTTTTGGATGTTAATTTTAATCACTTAAAGAGCTTTAAACATGAATTCACTGTAATGAACAAAATAAAACAAAATAACATTTATTTAAGTTTGATGCCGGAAATATATTCCGGTATATTCTGTATTCCTCGTGAAATTAAAACTTGCGGAATTGCGATAGAATTGTTGTTCGAAATATGAATTTATAACAGCCCCAGCTGGTATCATAATTGAGGAAATACTTCTTAAAATAGTCATCTACTACGCGAGAATAAATTAAAAAAAATTTAATTTCTTTTTCTTTACAATTGCAGGGTTCCATTGAAGAGTGGCTGCAGCTTTTACGTCTGGAAGAGTATATACAACCTTTGTTGGATCAAAATTATAAAACCGTACGCGATGTCACTCAAGTAACATGGGAAGATCTCGAAGATATAGGTATTGTTAAGTTGGGACATCAAAAGAAAATTCTACTGGCCATAAAACGTGTCAAAGACATCATTAGTGGAAAATGGAATCCAGGCGGTACAAATCTCTACAATCAACAGGTTACTAAGCTTTATAAATTAATAACCTTCGTTTTGAAAATACTGACCTCTTAACACTTTATTAATTTTATATTTATTTTTATTTTTTTTTTTTTTTTTGGTATTATTTATTAACTCTCACACAGAATTTTAAACTTGAATTATATAACATTTTTTAACAAAGTTAATAATTTTTGCATATTTTTATGTGCATGGAAAATATTACTATATATATATATAAAAATATACCAAAATTCATTACGTAAATTGTTCAGCAGACCAATTGAATTCGAAACAAATTGTTCGAGTTTTTAAAATATCATGATTACTTGGTGCGCTTGTGTTATTTATTCCTCCTTATTTTTGTTATTATTATTTTTTAATTTTTATTTATTTTTGATTTAGATTTATACTAAACCCTGGCAACAACTGCCCCCCACCCCTACATATTTACCCACTACACGTGTATCATGGGATGATTCGAAAATTTATGCCAACACATCACCCACTACCGATGCTTACTACTGCACCGGTAGTAATCATGAATGTTGTAATGGCAATGATGTTGTTTTAATTAAGGTAATAAATAAATAATAATTAACATCAATAGAATAGTGGTTTCTCATATAGAAAATTCCTAGAATTCATAAATGTTTGAAAATTACTGTCGTAAATTAAACAATGTTATAAGAATCTCGAATTGTTATTTATTTTCAAAAAAGAAAAAAAAACATACATAAAATTAATGAAACATACATAGTAGTTAAAAATCTGGTTTCCAATGACATCAATCAATCACAAACTATCAAATTCCTTATTGACTATTTTTAAAATTCCACATTATTATTTCCAAAATCGAATTTAAAAAATCCATTTTATTGTAGGAATATAATAAACGACAAAATAACAACGTCATTTTGACGTTTTCTCAATATTTATTTGCATTTTATTAAAATAAAAGAAAACTATTATAAGAAACATTAAATTAAATTAGAAGTTAAATTTTAAAAAGTTTTGAAAAATAATTAAGTAATTTTCATAATAAGTAATTCATAACAAAGTATTATTGTGAATTAAACTATTGACAAAATATCTGTGGCCACAAGCGATAACAGTGTAACTCGAAAAACATAGTTTCAAAAAAAAACACTTATGGCTAATAAATTAGTCAAAGCTTAAACGCTAGTTTGGTTAAACTAAACACAAATTTATATGTAGCTTAAACTCGATAGGAGTAAATCAGTGAACCATACCTTATGTTTAGTTTAAAAAATAGTATTGTGGCAGCACTACAATAAATGTCAAATGCTGTTTTGCAGCAGGCTATCAATTCTTTGTACAATTAAAAAGGCAAAAAAGTTAAAAAAAAATTCAATTAAATGTCGCCAAATTGTACTGAGACAAAAATTATATTTATGCTATAAATTTTATGATCCTTTTTGGTTTTATTTTTGGAGCGTCTATTTTTTAAGTCCATATTTATTTTTTTATTTTCCAAAAACTCAGAATTCAGTTATTGAAGTTTTTTTTAAATAAATTTAAAGAATTGCCACATCGATTTTTAAGTGTTGCCTTATTTACGTAAAATATTTTCAAGAATGCCACATCTATATTGAAACAAAGTATGACACTTCTAGCTAAATTGACAACTGTTAATCCATCACTGAAAAACAGCATAGGCGGTTAAACCCCGTTTAAATTTGTTTCTTGGTTAACTCAAACGTATGCTAAACTAAGTTTAACTAATTAGTAAGAAACTAGCCCTTAAGGTGTGAAAGTTTTTTCGAAAAAAAAAAAAAATCAAAATGGGCAAATTAAAATAATTTTGTCGTCAAGTTAAGGTTATTGTATCAACGATTATAAGCACAATTTGATGAAAATTTATTTTTATTATAATTTGGTATCTGTTGGACTTATTTTCAGACTTAGGACAATATTGTTTTATTTATATCTTTATACTCGTAGTAAACTTCGTTAGACACATGGTAACTATTATTAAGCTTCGTTTGTAGAATTTTGCAGCATATATAACTCGATTTTTCTTCAAGTCGGCTTATGCTGTTATCGCTTTTATATATATACATATGATAACAAGCAAACATCAGCTGGATTGATATTCGGCAATCAGAACTTCTGGGTTCATCAATTACATCTGTGGCAATATGGCATAGTAGCTTAAGCATTCTTTATTATGATGTATTATGTTTCAGTTGTAATTTGCAGTGGTTAAAATGCTACATTTGGAAAGAAAGGATAACACGAAGGTAGAATCATGCCTTAGAGTATCAAAACTCTCTCAAAACACTGCTTTGCTTAAGTCGACTTAAGCTATTACTCCATATTGCGACAGATACATAGTATGTATATTGAAAAAGGCGGTATTTTGATTACTCTCCACAATCGACCTATAAATATTTTTTATTTACATTTAATCGATTTATAATACATTTTGCATTATCATCGAGCTATAACTTTGCAGTCGTTTGTTGTATTCCTATCCTTGAATAATTAAATCAGTTATCTGAATCAATTATTTAACAACCAAATGTTTGTTTACTTTATTCACTAACTTAGGTACGACAACCGCGAGGCAAAAGTTTGGAATCATTGGAAGATATACATGATAACAGTACACGTAGCCATTTGACCTTTAGCCATTATACCACAACCGATTATGGCCATTTCGCCCATCCCGCACAGCTGCAGCAGCACCAACAGGCCTTGCAACAGCAACATATGCAACAAGCCGCTTTAATGGCAGGCGCTGGTGGTAGTAATGCATCAGCTGGACCGGGACAACGTATGTTAAGCAATCCAGCCACTATGGTAAGTTTCAACTGAAACACATTTGCAATTTAATACAAAAATAAAAAATAAAAATGTGTGTATGTGTGCTGTTAAGAATTGGCGCCGTTCTTATGATGATGGTGATATAACGCCCACAAATGATGCTGCCGCTCGTGAGCTCATGTACGAAGAGGGCGGTGGAACTTTGCCGCGTCAACAACGTGGCATATTACAGAGAGCAGTGTTGAATACTATGCCGACTTTGGAACATCATCACTATATGAATGCAGCTGCGGCCGCAGAATATGTCTGTCATGCCGGCGGCTTAGGGCCGCCCACCGCTAATGTGCCACCTGGCAGTGTCGGCGTGGGCTCAAGTGTATGTCCCGGAAATGTTTTAGATAATTCCAGTTTAACTAATGTTAGTTAAGAATAAACTTTGTATATAAATTGCCTTTTATTTAATAATAAAAAAAAATATTCTTAATATTTTAGCCTTATTTAACTGGAAGTCCTATGGCTACGAAAAAAATTGCTCCCGAACCTCCACGTCGCCATTGTAGCATACGCAATTCGCGTACTTTAAGCCAGGATGGTTCTCAAGTTAACACTTCGAATGTTGCCGGCCATGGTATGGCCTCTAATATGTATTATGGTACTGGCTCTGTGGGTCCGGGTGGCACTTCTTTGCATCCACATGCTGCTTATTTGCAGCAACAAGCTCCCCAACCCATATATGCCAATTATGCCACAATACAGCAAACCACCGCAGAAATACACTGTGAGAAATTTCATGACAATAAGGTAAGTCGTGTAATAAATTTAATTATCAAAATTAATAAACGAATTTGGCAAAGTAATCATATAATAATAACTCCATTATGTTGGCAAATTAAAAATTATGTAGTACATTTTTTAGTGCAATTTCGGGAAACTTTAACCATAAAACGTGTTAATACTCGTGAATAACGCTTTTAGTTGTGAAAATCCAATATCAATGTGGGTATAATGAAATCCAAGAAAACTAATTTAATGGTGAAGTTTGTGATTGGGTGGCATCATCGGTTCGTTTTAAATAAGCATGAACATGGCATCAAAGTTAATTCTCTGCGCTAACAAAAAATTATAAACGGTTTTTGCCGCCAAAATAGGATAATATTGACAGCAGTGAACGTTGGTTTCTAAATGTTTAGGTTTTTTTTTGGATCGAGGTTGTGATTTTTTTTACTTTGTGTTCCGATCATGAATTTCTAGGAAAAGAATTTCCGTACTCGAAAATGGGGTAAATGAGAGAGGTTTTGTGGGAGTAATGTGTTTCCTCTTTTCACGAAACAGCCCATACTTTTTCTTCGTGCTAGTTTGGGCACACAGAAAATCATTCAGCTGTTAAAAAAATAAACAATAGCAAAGAAAAATTAAATTTTTATAAAAAATGGAAAAATGTGTGAAGAAATGTTTAAAAACTAGTGGTGAACAAAGTTCTATAAGTTGTAAAAGTAAGTTCCCATTCGCACTATGAAAGTCTTATTGCTAATATGATTAGTTTGATGGAGAAAGAGAGACGAGGGGAAAAGAAACTAATACTAATACTAATATACTGTGTTTATGTTTTGATTTCTCATTCGTAATGTTAAAAAAATCACATACACAAAACTATGCATAAAAAACATCTCAACAAAATTAAAATCTCATTGTGTGAACACCGATGAAAGTTCAAAGAAGAAAAAGGGATATGTTTAGCAATAAAGTCTTGTGTGGTATGAACTGGGACAAACAGAGCTTTTGTAAACACAAACGATTTTTTTCGTTTTGAAATTTGTATGGAAAAAAAAATTTTAAACGAATTTTTGTTATTTTTCATACATATTTGACACGTTTAGAAACAAACATTTTTACAAAATCTGCTTATTAGTTCTCAACTAAAAATGAACGCGTTCAAAATGAAATAGTGTTTCATGCTTTCTTGAGCATTTCTTTCTTCGAATGCATTCCGAATGTCAACGCAAATCGTAAATAAAGCTATAGTTTTTAAACTCATTAAAAACGCATGCGATATATTAAAATAAATATCCAGCGGAAAATGCATGCAAAACGGAATTAAATCATCACATTGACTCATTTTCATAAAATAAATTTTTTTATCCAACAAATAACAAGAATACAATAGGTCAGTGGTAGAGAGTATGAATTGACAGTAAGAACGGCACGGTTCGTATCCTGCAGGGGGTCTACTCTGTATTTAAAAACGAAAGAAAAAGCTTTCGAATTTGTATGTTTATTAACATTACAATTCGAAAATATTTGCTTTCGTTTCGAATTACAGAGTTAGACGCTTGGGCCGCGACAATTTTTTTTTTTTTTTTTTTGTAGTTACGTGAAAAACTTCATCGAGTAAATGAACTAGCATGAGTTAAATTCATTAATTTTAATAGAGATCAAAGTATTTAAATTCTCGCACAAACACATGATCTTCAATGAAAATCTAATGCAAAAATCATGCATGTTTCACCTAAATCTAATCAATTCGTCATCTCTTGATCCCATGAGTCAACACATGATTTGCCATGTTTTGTTTATATTTGTTTAATTTTGCAAGCCTATAGCTTTTAATTTTAGTTGGTTTTTAATTTGTTTCCCTATTTATGATTCGATAAGACTAAAGTTCGTATCGCTCTTTAAACCAAATTACATGCAATATGTTTTTAAGGCCGGGCTTCCATCTGTGTGCCATGTGCCACACAAGCGTAAAAAAATCGTAACCACTAATTACTAATGAAAAACTTTTAGATTAAGACATGTATTTATTAAGTTAAATAGTTTCATACATAACTAATAGACAATTTTATAGAATCCAGAATGATTGAAAACTGTTTAAATCAATAAATACATGTCTGGCTCAAACAGTTTTTCATTAGTAATTAGTTGGTTACGCTTTTTTGGGCAAATGACACACAAGAAATGCCCAATGTAAACTCGGCATACGAAACAAATTGCATTGAGAACAAATTGTTAATTATTATGACAAACATTTTGTTAAATGACTTATTTATTTATTTTATTTACAGTCCAATTCCAGCATTGACTCTATTGATACGATTCCATTTGCCAATGAAAATACTGGTACTATCAAGCAACGTTTACTTAATCGACAAGAAATGACCGGAGCTACTGGATCTCAAGGTACTGCCGGCAGCCATTTACATTCCTCCTCTTCCTCATCGTCCTCATCATCAACAAATACTATAGCCAATGTTGCCCATTCATTCCATTCCCTCAAGTCATCCTCCTCACTACATGATGCCTCCCTAATACGTAGTGAAAGTATTGGTTCAACCGCTAGTGGTGGTAGTGCTGGTTTATCATTATTAAGATCACCTACTTTACAATATCCTCCCGTTAATGCCGACAGTGCACCGTCATTGGCTGGTCTAGGTGCAGATGACAATGGCGCCACCGCTGCTGCTGCTGCTGCTACTGCTGTCATAGCCGTTGATAATCCTAAAGATACAAGTGCCATAACATCCTCCGTAGCGGGTGTAGCTGGTGTCAGTGTTGGTGCGACCGGTGGTCAAAAGGTTTCGGTGAACGTGCTCAACGATATTGGTAATATGTTGGCAAATCTCACCGATGAATTAGATGCTATGTTAGAGGAAGAAAAACGCGTAGGTTTAAATATAGACAGTGAATAAGGCAGTTGGTCGGTAAAACAGTTTTAAGTTAAAAAAGATAGAAAAAAAAGACGAAAAAAAGTGTGAATCAAAATTAATATTTCATTGCAACAAAACAGGTGCTACACTATAAATCCCACTCTCTATTAACTCCTCTTCTCTAAATAACAATATTTCCAAATGTTCACCTAAACAAGAAAACATAAACCGAACCCGAAATTAACACACATACATACGACTATTCAAAAAGCAAAAGAGAAAATAGTTATAACTTCTTAACCGCAAAATTTACAAACATAAATACATACATTCAGGTATGTATATATATATATATATACTACATATGTATATTATATAGTTTAGTTATATGTAAGTGTGGGTAGCCCTTTAAACATACAAAAAACATAAATTTTTATAGTTTCATATTGTTTCCTTGTAAAGTGTAGGTACATACAAATTTGTTAATATACATATTTTATGATTTTTGAATAGATTTTTGTTTTCAATATTTCTATTCAATATATTGATGATTTATTATTAAATGTTTATAATACATATAGTATATGACTAAGTATTAAATATAGAATTTTTTCTACATAAACTATTGATAATAGTTTAAAACGTAACACAATTTAAAGTTAAATGAACAAGAGTTTGTAACTTTAAAACATTCCACTGATTGTAGTTTAAACATTCCTCCGTTGTAATAGATTTGATTTATAGATTTTAAAACCTTTACATTTTTATATTTATTGTTTATTATGTTCTCTAACCACAAAATATTTAAATTGTATTGATAACAAAATTTAGGCAACATATATAGATCGCTATTTATCAAGCTCTGTATTTTGATTGCAAACCTCCTGTTTTACGTATATTTATAAAAATAAATCTGGAAGCAACGTACCTGTGGACACCATAAGTTCTGAATCAGAGTCAGATTCGGGCCATCAACATTGTTTATAATGAATACGAATATTTTTTTTTATTATTTTAACGTACCTTTTCACAATGTCTGGTTAAAAGATAACAGAGACTTTAACGGCAAGTTTTTTATGAAGAACTTGCAGTTAAAGTTCACGTTAACTCTTAACCATACATTGTGAAAAGGGACGTAAATAGATAGCATAGTATCTCTATATTGAAGTAAAGAAAAAACAAATGAAATTAAAAAATTTTCGGGAAATTTTTCACTTTTGTGGCTGCCTAAGCACTACCTAAACGGTCCCAAGAATCATTCCTAGGAAGTTCATATGTTCTAGAAAGTTCTTGATTGAGATCTTAAGTACATTTTTGTAGTTGTTTCCTTGAATTTTGAACGGTTTGCTATTTATGCACCTGAATGGGCGAAAAAATATAAAAAAAATCCGATTTTTTTTAATTTTTTTGCGATTTTGATCTTGAAGACGAAGTTTTTTGGATTTTATATGTTCACAATTTTGGTTCTTTATGACAAGAGCTACAACTTTGCCTCAGACAGTAAATCAAAACTCCGAACGGTTTGCAAGATATGAGCCTGAGAAAATTGTCAGTTTTTTGCAAAAATTACACCGGGGCCCCAAATTTTGGGGGCACATAAAAAAAGTGCATGACATAGGTCAAAACTGGTAGATACTAGTCTTTTATCACGTAGTGGTGTCCGTATATGGTTATATTTTTTCGTGTTGCACTGTGGTATTCAAGTGAAAATGAGATTCTTAAGAAAACACAAAAAAAATGATTTTATCTCAAATTCACATAAAACTTCTTCCTATGCGATAAATTCATAGTGATAAATTTTCTAGAGATATCATAAATTTTCTAAACTCTATAGATAATTCTTGTTCTCGATAAATATATTGCAGAGAGTTGTTATCGATAAACTGTCTACGAAAAGTCATGTTAACCATAAGTTTTCTATGAAAAATCATGTTATCGATAAATTTTCTGTACGGAATTCTCGTTATCGATTAATATTCTTGAGAAAATTCATGTTGTCGATAAATTATCTGTTAAAAATTCATATTATTGACAAATTTTCCAAAATTTTTTGTTATCGCAACATTTTCTACATAAATTTCGCGTTAATCCCTAAATATTTTGCTTAGAATTCTAATCGTATGGAAAAATGTTCTAAAATCCAAATCGAAACATTTTCTATAGAAATTTTGCATTATATATAAAATTTCTCTATCAGCCCAATCATGAATATTCCCTCGGAATTCATTTCTAACGGAAAATAATTTTCTCGAGAAAAAATTCCTCCAATCATAAATTCCAAGGCACATTTACTACAGATACATGCATTAGACACAACCCTGTGGCAACTCTGTGCTTCTCACATAGTTTTACAAAGTAATTGTCAAAAAATTGTATGCATCAAACAAGGCACAAAAGTAATTGTCAAACGAATTCTTCGTTGTAAACTTGTAAACAAAAAATCAGCGGATGAGCAATATGCCTGATACGTGTACCTGTTTGATATGCCTTGATAAAATCCTTGTGAACAAAAAAGAGTAATACGTGGCATCACCGCAGTACGAAGCTCGTTGTTTTGCTTGTTTGTTGACATTTTGTTTCTCCCGTTTTTTTAGTGAGAGAGTAAACAAAATTATTCACGCTTATCGGGAATAAAAAGCGAACAGTTTGTTCAAAAAATAAAATAGTATACTAACAGAACAACAACGCAAACATTGGCGATCACAATTTTAGGGAAAGGGAACACTTTTCACGTGAACTTTTATTCCCGATAAGGGTGATTAGCATTCACCAACTTGTAAAAATAAGTTTAAAAATGATTTATTTCGGCATTATTTGTGTTTTTCCACATACAAGAACTATAAAATACAAGTTTATGTATATAAATTCTCTTTTAATGGAGTATTAAGTGTATTTTTATGTAGACTCCCTTCTGTTTTGCGAGTGAAAGATTTTTAGTGAAAAAAGCAAGTTCAACAGCTTTCATGATACCTACTTTTTTCCCGGATAGTTTTTTATTCCCGCATTTGGTAAATAAAGGGAAAAAACAAATCCATAATAGGAGAAAAAAAGGAAAAGTGAAAGAATTCGCGCTGAATTTTTGTTCATGATTGGGCTGTATATAAATATTTTTCTGATAATTCTCGGTAAAATGTCTACAGAAAATTGTTATTTTCAATAAATTTCAATAAAAAGCTTTTTTGTTATCGATAAGTATTCGATTTCAAATTTTTATTATCGATAAGTTTTCTATAAAAGATGATTTCTAGCAATAAATTTTTATAGCAAGTTCTTATAATCGACTAATTTTTTATTGAAAATTCTTATAGATAAAATATATACAAAAAAATATTGCAATCGATATATCGAGCCATAACCGCCAAAAAAGCTTATCCGACACATTTTTAGACCTAATTTTTTTACGAAAATCTTTTATTTACGGTAGCAAATAATCGATTTTGGTAAAAAAATAAATTCTAGAATTAAGTCGCTTAAGCTTTTTGGCGGTTATGGCACGATATTTGTTATTAAAAATTGTTATTGTTATTGGTAAATTTTCTATAGAAAATAATTTGATAAATTTTGAGTAGAGAGTTGATAAATTTTCTGTAGAAAATTCTCGTTTTGTTATTGAAAAATTCTTTTCCACAGAAAGCAATTGTTATCGATAAAGTTTCTACCTAAAATTCATTTATTTTTGTTACCGAGAAATAGAAAGTTTTTACTATCCATAAATTTTTGTCTAGAAAGGTCTTGAGAGATTTTATATTAATTCTTGTTATTGATAATTTTGTTATAAAATTCTTGTTATCGGTAATTTTTATATTGGGGGTTATTTCCACCGATTAATGTAAAGTTATTGTTATCGATAAATTTTTTACCGAAAAGTATCACTATCGTATGATTTTCAAATAGAAATTTGATTTGCATTTTGTATCAGTAATATTAAATTTGTTTTAAATCAGTTATCGAATCAGAAGTTTCTTATTTATGTTGTAGCTATGATGTAAATTTTTAATAGATGAATGCTAAAGAAAAATCTAGAGTCAAATTATACAAAATTTAGGTTTTTTCATCTAAATAAAATACATATGTATGTATGTATGTGCATTGCGCTTAAGAATAATTTTATCATTATATATTTAGTGCAACATAGTTTTTTTTTGAGAGTAATCTTTAACTTGTGAAATTAAACCTTCAGCCCAGCCCGTCCAACAATGTCGACAGAAAACGTTTGATTGAAAACAAACAAAATTTTCTTACTTTATTGTTGTTTTCAATACAAGTTGTCGATCTAACGTTTTCTGTTGATATTTTAGGATAGGCCGTTTATCTTACGAAACGTTATCCGTGGAAAATAACCAACATTTACCAAGAAATTTCCCTGGTGTAACTAACCCCCTGTTTGTGTAAGACGTTTGAGTTAGAAATCTTGGCGTTTCTGTAATAGATTAAAGGAAACTTGTACAACTTTTCTTTAATCTATTACAGAAACGCCAAAATTTCTAACTCAAACGTCTTACACAAACAGAGGGTAACACACTTAATTATCATTTTTTTTTCTCATCTTATTTGAGTGTAAATTCTAAAAAAATTATATTGCGTTAAAATTCTTTTGTCCCCCTTTTCTAATTTAATTTACATAGTTGCTGATTATTAAAGTTTATTGAATTAAAACTACAGAAGATGTTTTATTTGATAAACTTTTACTACTCAGCTCGTTTAAAACTAAAGCATGATTTATAGAATTTTATATTCCGAAAAGCAAATTTTTAAAATTTTTTTTTTGTGGATTTTAAATTTAACAAAAGATATGATTTTCAAAACGTATCTCAAATCTATGGAAACCTCTTGCTCGACACTTTAATTCGAAGTGAAAAAACGCTTTCGATTATGCCTGCAATATATAAATTCGAAAGCGTTTTCTTCCATTTCGAATTTCATAGTAGACGAACGCCCGGTTTTATGTTAAATTTCAAATGTAAAACAAGCTCTTGTTTATTTAACTTTCTAACACCCGGTTAGAACGAAGTTCTTCTCATGTAGATATGTATGTTTTAACAGGCACAATGAAACAAATTGAGTTTTGAGGGCGTATACAAGAAAGATGAATTAATTTTATACGATTATTTGGACTAATATTATTTCCATAATTTTTTCAAATCATTTTTGCATGCATTACATACAAAAAGTATTAGAATACAATTTTTCTGATGAAAATTAAATGAACTTTTTAGGGAAAATACTTGGATGGCTATTATGATGTAAACAAAATTATTCTAGGACAAATTGTAATGTCGTCAGCTCATTATTGGTTTGACCTACCGACCATTTTAAAAAAAATGAGTTAGGTATGGAGTATATATATTTCGAATATACACTTTCTGAACCCAAAAAGTGTTTCGCGGAATTAATTATGGTTTCTGAGATATTTATTATTCATTTTGCTCCATTTCAACTATTTCTAGGTTTAATAAGTATTGTTTGGCTGTAAACGCCACTGTTTGGCTATTGCGTCAAATTATTCATACAAAAACGTACAAAATAAATTTAACTCTTGTTTTGCTTTATTTCCGTAATGTTATAAAAACAATTGGGACGACCGACGAACTTCGCATAGTTCGATGAACTTGCCTTCAAGAATTCGATCTACTCCAAATCTCTGCCTTCCTATGGATACATTTGTAGTGTATGGATACCAAGTTATGCAAATATTAACTGCGGCAAAAATTACTTGCATAGTATGCAAAAAAATGGATTGTGTACTTGAAATAAAAATTAATGCAAAATCGATATCAAGTCTTGAAATAAATAAAAGTCTCTTAAACTCTAAAAAGGCAGAAATTTGGAATAAATCACACCTATTGCGAAAATCTTAAAAATACGCAGTGTTGAAAACAAGCTTAAAACTAAAATTGAGTTATTAATATTATTAAAATTCAAAATAAGCTTGCAAATTTTTTTCAAATTTTAAGTCCTTAAATAAAAACAAATAAGGAAACCCAAAAACTTTGGAAAAATTACATATTTCGCAAAAAAAAACAGAAATTCGCGAAAAATTGCAAAATTTTAAACATGCCATAATTTTTAATACAAATCGCTAAAACTATAAGGAATGCTACAAATTCCATAAAAACGTGAAAATTGCGAAAACTTGGTCACAGCAGCATATGCAAAAGCAAGGTCTAATATTGTTCAAAATTAACTGTTAAGAAGAATACTTGCAAAAACTCGCTTTCATTGCGAACATTGTAAAAATTCGCGAGAAATTGTAAATCGGAAATAAGCCGTAAAATTAACTAGAAATTGCCAAAACTGGTAAAAAAAATTAAGTGAAAAGAACGCGAAAAAATCTCAGATACGCGAAAAATTCCTAAATGCATTCTAAAAATTACTTACACTGCAATGAATAAAAAAACCTCAGAAAATTATATCAATTGCAAAAAAATTGCTAACATCGCGGAAATTACAATGTCTGGTAAGGGTTTTTGTTTAATTTTGGGGTTATCGTTAAACCGATCGATTTATTTCTATGGACTGCAAGCATAAATTTTCTTTTCAACAAGTTTCTCAGCAGTAAAGTTGTATACATATGCAGCACAAAAAGCTACTTTTTAAAAATAGATTATGAAAAGTGGCGTATGTGGCACAAAACATTTATTTTTCTCTTTCAATAAAGTAATATTAACTTTTAACTCTATTCATGGAAGTTCACAAAAATTTACATATTTCTTCTAAGCATTTGTCGGAAACAATGGTGAAAATATAAAAAAATTCTATCGGGTATACCTTGAGAAAACTTCATGTAAACCTTCTCTGTCGTTTTTCTCCATTCCTACTTTTTGGCATATGCTCCAAACCAATAATGGGCTGACGATGTATCAAAAATTATTATTATTATTATTATTCGAACAAATTTTTTCGAATCAGTTTTATTGAAAAAAAATTATGCTTAAATTTTTTTGTTAATTTTTTTTTATTAAGATTGTATTCATTCAAATTCAAAATTTTGTTCTTTTTGTTCGAAAAAGTTTTTTCCAAATTTTTTAAATTTTGAAAGTGATTAGAAAATTATTTACTCTAATAACGAAAAAAAATTAATACATGCATGGCTTCAAACGTAATGACAAAAAAAATTTATTCAAATTAATAATTATGAGGATAAAACCTTTCAAAAAATTTAAAAATGAAACATTTTTAATAAAAACTATTCAAATTTGTCAAAAAGACAAAAATACTATTCGAATTTATGTGTTTTAGTTAAAAAAAGAACTGTGTTGTATCCAAATAACTTCGAATTTCATATATTCAAATAATTTATCTCGAATGAATTTTTAATTTGTAAAAATTGCAATAATCTTTTTCACTCTCAACAAAATAAAAATAAATACATGTACATAGGTATATATGCACACACATATGGAATTTAACATAACGAAGCATTTAATTTTTATCCAGATAATTTGTCTTCGGAATGTATGCCGAACTATTTTTAAACTTTTAAAAGCTATTCGAAAATTTATCATATCAATAGTTAAAGAAAAAATTAAAAATGAATGGTATTAAATGCTGAGCTTTGTGGAAATAAAACTTGTTATTCGAAAAAATATGTTAACGAAAAAATTATTCAAATATTTTTTTAAATTAAATTTGGAACACACATTATTGAAAAAACTTTTGCAATATTATTTCGTATAGTTTTCTTTAGTTAAAAATTTTTATTCCATTCGATGATTAATCGAGCAATTAAGTATTATTGGACTAATTTATATTCGAATAGTTTTTATTTGGTTATTTTAGGTCATGCAGTTTTCTATTCGAATAACATCTATTTGAGTAATTTATTTCGAATGATACATAAAATTGTAAAACTTATTATTATGCGTCAAAATAAAGATCATACAGTCCCTTAACTTTTTTCCTTGTCCTCAATTTGTTAATATTTTTCAAGCTGCTATAAGAAACTTCGTTCCAATCAAATTAAACACTTAAATCATGTTATATTATATACCGAAGGAATTAATGCCTTTTTCCACTTTGATCATCTTAACACATAAAATAAAAATGTATCCTTATATAAGAAAAAATAGGAATAAAAATTCAATAAATCTTTTTATTTATATAAAAGTAAAACTAAGTAATATTTAATGATATAAAAAGGAAAGCTTTTTAAAAGTATACTTTTTGTACGTTTTCAAAAATAAAACAACATGTTAACGTAAGGGAAAAATATATATATATATATATATATATATATATATATATATATATATATATATATATATATATATATATATATATATATATATAATTAAATATTTAATAAATAATTACTACAAAAGACAAAATTTTGAGGGATTAAAGAAAATAAAAGAAAAGTAACCATAAAATGTGTTAAGTAAATATTTAAATTGTAGACATTCTAGCACGTTTATACTTACATACAGAATAAAATATTTAATAAACATTTAAAATTAGCGTAAATAATATAAAATAATTGCAAATTATTTATATATTATACACTTAAAGAAAATATTAAAAAAAAAAACAAAAAATACATATAGAAAAAAGCTAAAATTAAAAAACTAGAATTCGAAAACACAGTTTCAAACAATTGAAAGTTTATTTGTAACATTTTATTTTTCAATTAATTTAATTGTAAAATCGAATGTTTTATGTATCTATAATATATTGAAAAATGTTTTTCATTTTATTTTAATAGTGCTTAAGCAAGCATTACATTATTTTTTTTTTTGTTTGGTTTTGTATTCATAATTATTATTACATGTCTTTTTAATTTTATTTTCTTTTTTTAAGTGTAACAGTATGCAATTTTTTAAATTATTTTCTACCTGACACTAACTTATGTATATTTATAAATGCGCACTTTTTTACTATTGTTTAAAAAATATTGAGGGTTTTCATAAATAGTTTATGTTGAAATATCAACATTTTCAAAATAAATGTTTGATTATTGGTTTTTTTACAACTAATTCCATATATTTTTTATAATAACTTTTTATTTTTAAGAATTTTAAGTTTTTAGTTACTTTAAGCTCTTATAATCAATCTTATTACGAGTGTCGTTATCGTATTTTGGTTGAAAATATCAAAGTCGAAATATTGTGATAACGAAACTCGCTATTAGAATGAATATTTAAATCAAAAACAGCTCTAAAAAGAAAACAAACTTAATTAAAAAATTATGTAAGTGTTATTCCATTTAATTAAAATTTATATACAAAAATAAATAAAATATAATTAATATTAAATGTGTGGAGTTTTTATTAGATAAGTATATACATATCCCCACTTTATTGCAACAGGAACATAACTAAAAAAACTAGTTTTGCATAAAATGAGTTTTTTTACGTTTACAATTTACATGCAACTCAATGAATATATAAAAATATTTTCTTTTCTCGAGGAAAAAGAAACACACACGATTATACATGATATAAAGAATTTTTCTGCACTAAAACTCTAAAATCACATATTTTGAGATATGTCTATGTTGCAATAAAGGGCGATATATGTATGCTAATATCTTCGTGGGATTCGTTTGGGAAAATTCGATGTGTTACAAAGAGTTATGAGTTTGATATGATGAAGAATAAATATTAAAACTTGTAAATTTTCTGTTAATATTCAAAATATTTACCCACCTTTCCGTTTTCTCTGCAAAAATTAATGTTACACAACTAACTACACAGTACATTGAGTAAAAATTACACCCCTGAAAATCACCAAAATGCTTCACACACAAGCGACTTAGTCTGGCAACCTCAACCCTACTCTACACAAAACAAGTACCCGCCATTTTGCTACCCTGCACACTAGAAAACCGACTATTTAGCAAAACCAACTACACTTTTGACATTAGTAGTTGTTCGTGATCCGAACAGCGCCGTTGCGTTTCTTTTTTAGCTTTAATTTTTAATCTGAAGAAAAACAGCTAGGTGCAATAAAAAATAAATCTCATTTATGTTAAAAATTCGCTTATTAAGCTTCCATTTAACGAAAAATAAACAATTCTCAGTTATTTTTATGAAAGTAAATGGTAAATTATATAATTGTGATGGTGTTTAATAATAGTGATGAAAAGAAAAAGCAACTATTATAAATGATGAAAAGCAATCAGAAATAAAAAATTTATTTATATTCGTACATTTATATTATTTTTTGGGAAAACACAATTGCTTAACAAACAGTCAAATTAATGAAATTTATTTTAATTCCGTGTGAGTGCAAAAATGTTGATAAATGATAAAAACCAATTTAGTATTTCAGCCAGTGTCTGCCAGTAAATGTGTGCGTTCACTTTTCCTGTCACAATGAATGAGCTATAGCTTATTTCTTCCAAAGCAAACAACATAAAAAACATCAAGTGCCAAGCAGCGACATCGCTATTATCTCTTTGTTTTTAAGCTTGGGAAGAAGAAATAGTGCATTTTTGGATATTGCTTGTTGTTTGTTAAGTGTCTAATTAATATTACTTACCAAAATGTCGACCGATGATAGCGAGCTGGACCCGCGTATAAAGGTGAGTCACATAACATAATTACTGCACTATTTCTACTGGTAAACATGAGTTATTGTTTGCTGGAAAACTTTCATTGAAGAAAATATATCGCTCTTGCAATATAAACATAGTCACAAAAAATGCGTTGTTTTTTTTGAGTTAATAATGCAGAAAAAGTGGTTATATCATATTTAACCTTATATAAAATTTTCATATGAAAGGTTCGTACATGAACCTCTTAAGATAAGAAACTATTTTTATATCTTCATTGCGTTGTATTAAAATTGAAATCTTAAAACTTATTTTCTGCCAAACTAGCTTTTTTTGAGTTAAGACTCTGTTGCAATAAAGCAGCGATATGTACACATGTACCTACTTGTATTTTTAAATAATGAGAAAAGTTTTCTTTGATATTTATACTGTAGATATGTATGTAAGTGGGTATATTTATATCACAAAAATAGATTTTCAATTTAAAGTATGTGACCTTAGACAAACAATAAATACATACGAAAAAGGTCAATGAATCGTATAATTTTTTATGATGATTAATAAAAAAAATATTTTTTCGCAAATATTTAAATTTACACATTCCTGTTAATGTTATTTATTGAATGAATGTTTGGCTGTTCCGTATACTCGTACATATTAGATATCAAATGTTGTTCCAATGTAAACTAACTTAAGAAAAAATTTCAAATTAAATTAACAGGTCCCAAAAAGAGGACCAATCAAAGCTCACCCTTTCATAAATTGTCTTGTGGGCTCTACTTTAAACAAACTTGGAGGGGCTTCCAATAAATAAAACGAGAACCTAACTAGTTAGCATTGCCCGGATTTTAATCACGTATAAATTTAGGTGAAATGCCAAAAAGTTCTATCATTATCTGTTAAAATATTTTTAAAAGTTCCTCTTCAAATGATCGGTAGTACTTCCAATTGTAGCTTGTAGCGTCAAAATTAACTATAGAATTCTCTCTGGATACGCTGTACAATGTCTCCAAACACTGATTTGTCTCTTACGAATTATTATATTTTTTAAAAGTATTTTCACCAATTTCATCATAAACGGAACTTAGAGTATTTTTAAAATTTTTTATCAGCGATATCCCTTTTATAGGGATTACGTTTAATCAGAAATGATTTACCGGTTGATTGCATCAAAAATCATCCAGTATTATTTAAAGAAAAATAGGTCATTTTGAAATTAGCAGCGTGCTGTTATTCTCTGCTAATTGATCTTATATGCATATTTACTTTCCTTGATACATGATTGATTACCTTTTATATATGCATAGGTATTTATATTATTTTTGATTTACACTTTAAAAGTTCAATGACTATCAATTTCAACTAAAAGCAAATTTTTCAAATGCTTACGAATCACACGAGAATTTGAATATGAAAACAAAAATATTTTCCCCATCTATTGTTTTAACTCAAAAACAAATTAACCATGAACATTTTCACTGCTCAACTGTAATGCAATAAATTATTTAAATTTAACTTCAAACGGAGAAACTTTTGGAATTTCCTTTAATCTCATTTGAGAAGAACTGATGTAATAAAATTAAAAATTTGAAAAATGCACTATTAATTTAAATACAATATGTATATTTTTTCACACGTGAGTGCTAGTGAGAAAAGTAATTAAATGAAATGAAAATTTTTATGAGCTCTCAGCTGAATTTATTTTCTATTTCCACAAAACGGATGGTGGTTAACTTGAGTAGAAAATTTTTATGAAAAGTATTCATATTTTTGAGTTATTTTCATAAAAATTTTCTAGACGAGTAGACAGCCTGACTTATGGAAACAGGAATTAAGCGGAATTTATAAAAGAAAAAAAATCATATTGAAAGTATTAATTCATGATGTGTTTGATTGATTGGGTGTACATTGTTGTATTGATGATATTGAATACTGGAGTTTATTTATTTATTTATTTCAGTCTATGTCGCTTAACTTTATTTGGTGATTATTTCACGATATACACGATATGTATGTATATGTGTATTCAATTTATGTAAAATAAATTGAAAGTCTTTGATATTGCTTTTTAAAACAGTTCAATGGTCATAAATACTTACATACGTACACAATTACATATATTAAATTTAAGTAAAAAAAATGTTTTTATAATTGCTTTCTTTTATTGCAAACTTTTTATTTGTTGCATTTTTTTTTTTTTTTTTGTATGAACGGTGTTTTTGTCTATTATGGATTATTTTAAATACAGCAATGATCGAAATTTTAGATTATTTTTCAATATCGCTCGCACCGCTTTGTTTTGCAATCTCATGATTTGTGTTTCTGTGCAGTACGTCAATAAAACATTGCAAATTTTTTCTTTAATCAAGTTCAGAATCGTCGTAATTAGTCCCAATATAAATTATACATGTTAATATTGTTATGGATAGGTTAGGTTATTAAGGGTGGTGCTGTACAGCACCTCCACTCGGAGACCCAATTGGGTCCATTGTGATTCCCTTCTGTTGCCCAAAAAAGTAATATTTACCCTCCCATTTGTAGCCAGAAGTGACCCTATTATCTGTCATTAAGCCACCGAATTCCCATGATGAAGCCCCTCATGTCCTCTAGTTTACACTTTTCATTTTCATTTTTTCATTTATGCAATACAAGTGGCCCATTGGCCATTAAAAACTATTACAAGGTAATACAATCGTATGAACTGTAATGTATTTTAAAAATTCAAAAACAAATAAAATCTAAATACATTTATATTAATACTATATGTATATATTTTGTTATATGTACAATACGCGTATACGCACGAGATCAAAAAAATAAACTTATATGGTAGAAGTTTGAACTATTTCATGATATGTATATGCAAAACAAATAATATTTAAATAAACAAATTTACAATTAGACAATTAAGCAATTTAACGCTATAAACCCAATAAATAGCTAGACAATAGACATGTTAAAATAGATTATTAATCGCCGCTGAAGTGATGACCTAGACATAGCAAAGTGACGTGAGTTTCTTGGTAAGCAGTTCCATAAGCGAACTGCACGTACTACGAATGATTTCTCATAGGTAAAATTGTACATACGAGGTATGAAAATCTGCGGATTTCTTGCCGATCTGATAAAGGATATCATCTCAACAATAAAGGTGGGTCTTTGATTTTTAATAATATTAAAGAGATAAATTAGTAGTCGAAATTTCAAATACTCATCAAATGTTAAGTGCAGGAAGTCATGTAAGTAATTCGAGACATGTGCCCTAATCTAAGACCATACTAATGCGTTCATGGAAACGTCTGCTTAGCCATCTAACCTATGACGTTGCAGTTCTGGGCAGTGACAGATAATATGTTCAACGGTTTCTGGTTCCTCTTCATCCTACAAAAATCTGGAGTGACAGTCTCCCAAATGCTGGTTCTTGCTCTGACCGAGCAGTGACCTGTTATGTTGTTATGGATATCTTTACAATGATTTATCGGTTCACCTAAACCATAAATTATCTGTGGCAAAACTATCGTTTGTGCAACTCAATAGCAGAGTTTGTTTTGAAGAGACTAGCATTCACATACCAGCACACATACATACATACATATGTAGCATCCACGTTTTATGCTTCATTCCCAAATGTTGATACAATTTGACTAACACATTGTTGTTAAGAAAACTTCAAATATTTTGATGTCACTTTTTGTTCAAGTTTAAAGTTCGTAAAGTTAAAATATTCTTTAAAATCGATTCATTGGAAAAAAATATGTAAATGTCTATCTTAACTTTAATATGTTTTTTATATGACAGTTACTCTTTTGATTAAAAGAATTTATGTAAAATTTATTTATTTCAGTTGGAGATATTTTGACCTCCTCTGTATGTAATTTTAAAGCGTGAAGTAGTCTCTTTTTGTTTTCTGTTTTAATGAATTTCATACCCGGCCATATGTAGTATATACATATTTTTAATTTTTATTGTTAACACCACATGCCAAGTTTAATGTTTGTTGTGATTTCATTTAATAAATTACAAAAAAACTGTTTAAATAAAAATGCTTATTCTAAACACGTTGTCTTCTAGTTAAAGTATTTATAAATTCTATTTATATGAGTTGTTTAGATTTATTTTGGTATCGGTATGCTCGGTTAACAAATTTCTTCATGCACCTAAAATTAACATACATAAGTGTCTACATATAAATTTACAGCCTTATTTATAAAACTTATTAAGGCTTTATAAAGGCTTTTTAAGAAAAATTTTGAATGAAAATTTATTTTAAAAAGTCTTTTAAAGCCGTAATAAGTTTTATAAATAAGGCTGTTAATATTTAAATAAATGTTGTGGTTAATCCCAAAAGAAATTGATTGCGTTTGTTAATAAAATCAATTTAAATAGTAGTTTGTTGAATTAAGTTCAAAATATCGAGCCCATTTAATCGTAAGCGACAAAAATTAAATTTTTCTGGAGAAGGTTTGTTTAAAATATTCAAATATGTTTTTGTATGTATCTTGAAAGTTATCAACAATTTTTGCATTTTGATAATTCTAAACTATGGCTAGGCCCATAAAATTTTAATTTCAATAAAAAAGTCTATTTTCGATGACATGTCGCTTACGATAAAATCGAAAAAAGGCTCGATATTTTTATCATATTTTAACATTTAAAAGTAAGCATTAAATGCGAAAAAATATGTATATATTCAACTATGTGTCTTTAACAGCAGGAAATATTCGATACATAAAAGACTAAATAGAAATTTGAAAAGTTCATGATATTATAGGCAATTTGTAATTATCCCAAATTTGGTATAACATGAACATTTTGTAAAAAGCTTAATATGTATTAAAATCAATCCCATTTTTATGCGGTAAATGCGGTACAAGGACAACCGACTAAGAAATTCTCTATTTCCATACAAGACTGACGATATACATATGTATACATACTTTCCCGTTGTATGAAAAACAGCATAATTTCGGGTAAGAATTACAAAATTCAGTTAAAATACGCCTTCTTTATTTTGTATTTTATATATAGGAATGAATTAGGATAAAGTGTAATAAAGATAACAAAAATTAAATATTTTAAAAACCCTCGACTTTTTTCAGAAAAGATGTTATATCTTCTAAACGGCTGGACCGATTTTCTTCAAACATAGCTAAGAACCCTCTCGATCAATGCATCTTTCAAACAGAAAAAACTAAATGAAAATCGGTCCAGCCGTTTGGCCTGTACGTGGACACGGACACACACTACAAACTTATAACACCCCTTTTTTAGTCGGGGGTTAAAAATACATTTTTAATTATTTGAACACAAGCTCAAAACTTAATTTTTATAATATTTTTTTTTAGAATTGTGTAATGCTCTGTATGATAGTCACAAGTCACAGTCAGTCATTAAATCACGTTTCTTATTGTTTATGGCCACAAGCCCATATAATGTACATGTGTACAAGCAGTGCATGTCTAAAAACGTGCCCTTATTTGTTAACAAAAAAAGAAAATCACGAGCACCCTTCTTTAACATACAAACACTAAAATACACTTTTTTATTTTCTTTCCAAATAGAGGTCAAAGTTTTGTATTTATTCTTAACTAAAAAAAAAATAAATTGTTTATTTTTTTTTTTGCAAGAGTTCTTAAAGAATGCCACCTACAGTGACGTAAATTCAGCACGTTGGTAACACAAATTTATGTATAAGTTTATACATGTATGTATGTACATAAATACATATGTTTATAAAAAATTAATTGAAAAAAATTCAAGTTGGCAGCGGTGGGATTCGAACCCACGCCTCCGAGGAGACTGGTGCCTTAAACCAGCGCCTTAGACCGCTCGGCCACGCTACCCATCGCTTGAATGTCACTCTATGTTAAACTTTGTCATTATTAATTTTTGTTATAACAGTATGTACACAGTGCTATGTTAAACAAACAGAATACTTTTGAAATCTTGCTGCTAAATTTTCAACATAAAGGCACAAGTATTTTGTGATAAAGGTGTCCATTTCATTCCATTTTCTCAATGGTTGATTATTTAAGCCCCCGTATAGGCGACATGTTTGTAATATGTAAATCTACATGCCTGTCAAAATTGTTATTTTACAGAATATTTATAATATTAGCTGACAAAACGTATTTTTTTAGATATATAGTTATGTGCATATAGTACATGCATTCAATATTCCCAGTTGACCAAGACTTTGATATCGATTTCGAATATTCTCGCACATATGTATATATATTGTGTAAAACTTTCGAGAATGTCACTCAAAAATTAATCGCAAAGTTTACCTGTCGCTCAGTTTTCTTCCAAAAAAACATTCGATTTCGTAGATTTGCTAAAATGTCAAAAGTAATAGAATATCGAACTAATGTCGATATTGTAAAAAGGCAGCAGAAAAATTAAAAAAGAAATTTTATTTTTTTAATTTATTTAACTTACTTTTATCAATTACATATTTAACTTAACGCAGCAGGTATGAACATGGTACCTCCATTCTAAAACATCCACTAGGCATCGTTACACATTCGAAAAACTATCGAGAGAATTTGCTTTAGCGAATATTCTAATTTTTTTTTTTTTTTTTTTGTATTCGCGAACAAATATTGAACAATTTTTTTTTTTTGAAATTTCTTCGATTTAGTGGGCACTCGTTTATATCGAGTCTCAGGTCAAGGGAGTGCTTGCAATATTTCTGCCGCTAGATATACACTTCCTTGTTGTACCAAAACACATTCTAATTGAAAATTTGTCAAATGACTGCACATCAGTTTTACATAAAACTAAAAATATCGCATCACACGCAAGAAGGTATGTACGTATTTTGCAACGGAAAACTTGACAAGATAGTTTTCGGGCCTTAGTTTATCCCAAGACTTATAGACGATTTTTATATAAAATAGTGTTGACGCCTTATTATTCACGGACTAGATAAAAACACCCATATGAAGAAGAGTTAGAATTAAAATGTTTCGCAGGATTGTATATAAAAACAAAATTAACCATTAAAAACCATTACAGCCTTATTTATTAAAAAATATTACGGCTTTATAAAGGCTTAACAAGAAAAATTTTGTATGGAAATCTGTTTTATAAACCCTTTATTAGGAGTTTTTATGGCGACTTTTCACGAGAATAGAACGTTTTAACGCGTTATTTAACCGCTTATTTAACCCTCTTTTCCGAAAGGTTCAGAAAAGATACATATCGAAAAAATATATATTGTGTATACATATATATTTTTGTCAGTGTGAATTATATTAACGTTTAAAATAATGAATGCAAAAATCAGCACGACATTATGTCGTTATCGTTGTATACTCAGATCAACTTACACATGTACATATCGATGGTCACAAGTATAAAGGCCCTAACTCGTATTTTTACGAAATTGAGTTTTTCAGTGATTCCAATACATTTCACACAAATACACCTTGTCACCAAAATTTATTGCAATAGTGTAAAAAATACCGCTTTTACAAGCAGTTATACAAAGCAGTTTGTACAAGCAGTTGTGCTGTTTCTATTATGTTTTTACCTTCTCTTGTAAATTTGCAGTTATTTTAGTTAAGGCATTTCTACTTGAGACCATCTATATAAAAACACACAAATTTAAACGTACGTATTTGTTCTTCTATTATGTATGTATATACATACCGCATACGAGTATATCACAACCTTAAAAATAAACATTAACCTACTTTTTTACCCTTATACCTAATGGAAGAAATCAGTATTTGCAACTTACACAAGAGAAATAATATATTGGGCTTTGTTATATTAAAATTATAATTAATTGTTTATGTACTTATAGCGGGTGTTATTCATGAAAAATAATTTTGTTTAATAAAATAGAATCAGCTGACTCTGTTTTGTTTACAGAAATCTTCTAAAAGTCGTTACTTTTTCTGTTCCGTTCTCTTTCGGTTCTACCTGTGAAAATCAAAAAAATTTGTTAAGTAATTTTAAGTGAGATGAAAATAAATAAATAAATTCTGAAATAAACTGTAATTGTGCTTTTAGAATGTAATAAGTCAGGCAGGCGACTTGTATAGAAAATTTTTATGAAAAACACTCGAACAAATTAGTGCTTTTCATATAAATTTTCTACCCAAGTCGACCGTCCGTGTTGTGGAAACAGGGGGTTAATTTTTGCAAGCTTTTACATACAAATAAAAACCTTTGTACTTTCTACCTGACATTTTCCTACAAAACCAGACGGTTTCTTTGAAAGTTAATGTACCAAAATAAATACTAAATAAAAACTATTACAATCTAAAGCCTTAACGACACTGAATAATTTGCAAGTTTGTATATTTGTGTGCGATTTGAATAAAAATTAATGTCCTGAATGAAACAACAATGACAACAAACGTTAAGGAAATAAGTACATGCTACAAAAAGCACATGATGTAATCCTTATAAAAAACTCTCAACTAAAAAAATTAAAAATTTTTATCAAAGTAAGAACTGATATGTATAAAAAAAATTGCTTGGGGTGTTAAGGTTAAAAATCAATAGTTTTAAAATAGAATGTGACCCAGATCAGTGAACAATTACGTATAATTGACATTTCCGTTTAACGCACAATATAAATTATATAAATTTCATTTCAATTACACAAATTGACCGCCACGCAAAAAAAGACACACATAAAAAAGTAAGTTAATATCAGTAGTAACAAGATGAATGAAAATATTTATTAGGTTGGCACACATCTTTTGAATTAAAATCAGAAGTTCTTGATGTTTTAAAAATTTGTTTCCATTTAAATACTAGTAAATTAAAGAGAAATAAGGGCTCAATTATGAATAGCAGCCGAACTTTAAGTTTGCTAAAATGTTATTATATATGGCAACTGGCAACTAAAAGCTTTTAAATTTAGTTTTCAAATATTGTTTATATTTGCAAACGCGCAACGCAAACTATATACATTAATTAAAAAAAACTATAACTAATTACATATGTAGTCAGATCATTAACACATCAACTTTTTTCAGTGTAAGAATGAATTTATTTTTACCATAGGAAATAAACTATATACATTCTATTAGTATTTCCTTATATGTAATAATTTTAATTTATTATTTCTTTCATACCTGTGTTACTGCGGATACAATGTCATATCACATTCGGTTTTTGTTAAATAAAATCCACTCATATAATAAGTCATCAGTGCACGACCATCATCACCATCATGATCATTATTTATTTAATTATTACGTGTACAATACCGTATTTATTATGTACATATGTTTGTATGTATGTATGTATATCTCTCCATATGTGTAATTATTACATCAAGTGACCAAAAATATGTATGTTTGTACATATTTACATATAATAAGAAGACATAAAAAAGGTTTCTTTTTTTTAAATCACTTCAATTATATTTTACAATAGTGAAGTATGTATGTACATATGTACTGATTCAGTGCACCTGAAGTGGGCAATGATGTCTAGTATGTAGTGTATAAAAATGTGTGCAGTAAGTACCCACTTGACCTGAGATTCGATAAAAACGAATGCTCACTAAAGCGAAGAAATTCCGAAACAAAATTCTTTGATATTTGTCCGCAAATCTAAGAAAATTCGAGCTTCGAACTTCTATAGATAATTTTTCGAATGTATGACGGTAGCCGAGTGGATGTGTGTTAGCCTGTTAGTCTAGACTCTATAGTTACCAAGTTCGAGGCATGACAGCACTGTAAGTTAAAAAATAAAATAAGAACACATACCTACATACATATGTGGAATAATTGAACATAATTTGTCACGATAGCCTAGTGGATGTGTGCTAGTCTGTTAGAATGGGAGTACCATGTTCAAATCTTGCAGCGTAAGTTAGAGGGTATTAAAAAAAATAAATAAAATAAGTAAGATAAAATAAATAAATAAAAAAAACTTACTTTTTTACTTTTTCTGCTGCCTTTTTGCGATATCGAATTATCGATATCGCAATTTATCGATTCGTTCGATATTGCTGGCGAAACTTGGAAATCGAATTTTTTGCGACAAAACTGAGCGACAGGTGAACTTTTTCCGATTAATTTTTGAGTGTCACTCTCGATAGTTTTGCACGATAAATGTTCGAGATATATTCGAAATCGATGTCAATAACGAATGTTTTGGACAACTGGGTATGGTTGTTAGGTAAACAACAGAAATTCCATTTCTTGGACTTGTAAATATTTATAAGAGAAGAATGAGTGGCGTTGGAAACCTATGTAACACAATCTTATGTACATATGTATTTTATATGTATGTACTAGTGATGTAACGAATGTCAAATTTTGATATTCGCGAATACGAATGTTTGAAACGAATATAGACAAAAAATTGGGGTTCTGTTTACGCCTGCAAGATGAAATATAAAAAAATTTTTTATGAAACCGAACTTCATACTCCTGTTGACGTACTTTAAAGTTAATAAAAAAAAACAACTTATCGCTAAGAAATTTTTTTACCGATTTGGGGAGAGAGAATATAAGAAATAAAAATGAAACAAAATAACGGCCACTATAATGTACATAGTACATATTTAGGTAATGTTGTGTTGTGGCATTTGGCTTAATATTACGTCTGGTTTGTTACTTATAAAATGGTAATTTAAAAATTTAACAATCGTAACTATTTGCAAAATACTGTAAAAATCTTACATCATATTCTCTACTCTTTCGCCGAAAACCTCAAAAAAAGTTGAAAAAGGGGAGTAATAAATCCTAACAAATTAGCAACCAGAAAGATAAAATTATATTATTTGAAATTGAACTTAGCCTATATAATCAAATATACGAGGATTACCTGATATATACACTCACATATGAAAATGATTTATTGAACATTTTTAAAAGTCATATATCTCAAAAACTGTATTGTTTCTGAATACAATCTATATCGTTTTGAAATACTTGGAGCCTTGGCTTTCGACCCCAATTGGCGGTATAACCCCACCATTTCGATTTTGGCAGAAATTTTGACCACCAAAAAGTTTCAATATGCACATTTATATTTTTGCTTGAAAATGTTATAAAATATCCACTCGGTTAAGTTAACAGTATTCAAGTGAGAGATTTTTTCTTACCTCACAGTGTCTGAAGGCTCAATCAGACGTGACATAACCATATCCATAGAAAACAGACGTTCGAACCAAACTAATGGGCAACACTGTATTTGATTATAGGTGACTCGCCATAACTCTCACCATAGAAACCAATTGAATTTTGGTTTGGTTATGGCTATGACATTATGGCTATGTCACGTCTAATTTAAGCTTGAGCGAGAGATATGTAAAGTAACACAGGGATGCTAAAAACGAACCTAACAGACGGAGCACACATAAATTTTTATAATATTACTAAATAAAAATTTGTAAACTAGTAGTATTAAATACTTCCTGAACATTTCAAAAGCAAAAAAAAATAAATATTAAAAAAAAACAAAAAAAAAAATACTTTTAATATTTTGTTAAAATGAATTAGGTATTACAAAAATTTTGCCAATTTATAATTCGATTTGAAGGTAGGGTTTTTTTTAATAAGATTTTGTTTTAATGAGTTTTTTTACGATTTTGACAATTTTGCTAAAATTTTAATTATGCCGGCCATATACTTAATTTTGTGACTAGTGTAAAAAATGTTTAATTTTTTTTTTTAATATTTGGTATTGTTATTTGTATGGAATATTACGTTGAAATATGCGAAAACTTCAATAAAAAAAACAATAACATTGTGTACAATTTGTGTTTTTACTAATATATTGACACACAATATGTCAATAATGAGTTTTCACATTAAAAAAAAAATAATCGTTTTTACTTATTTTATTTAAAAAAAATTTTTTTTTTTTTGTTATAAAATAATTTTTGTTTTTAATTTTTTCTAATTATTTACAATAAAGGTATTCACATCAGTTTTTTTCTTGTTGGAAAAATGGAAAAATGTAATTTTTTTACAACAGGGAAAAAATTTCACCAAAAGTTGAATTTAAAAACTCAACTTTAGGTGGATTATTTTCCTGTGTTTGTTGTAAAAAATTTACATTTTTCCATTTTTCCAACAAGAAAAAAACTGATGTGAATACCTTTATTATATACAAAGATTTAAAACAAAGAAAATTCAATTTCATTAAAAACTAAGTAACAAACTTAAACAAAAAATATAATACTCCATTTTTTTCGTGTCAAGAAACTCTTTTCACAAATACCTAGATCTTTACTTTGCACTAATTTCATTAAATAAAAACAAGGATTTTGAAGCTTTAATACTTGGCATTTCCACCCTTTGTGTCTGCCACGCTCTTTTTTCATCGAGTGAAGTAACTTCTTTAAGTCGTAATTGTATGGTATATTTTGCAACTCTTCCAATATTGTGGCCTTTAGAGCTGTCTTGTTGGCCGGTTGACGTTTGGCGACTTTTTTTTAAATACCTAAAAAATTTTCAATCAGATTTAAATCAGGACTTTGTGCAGGTGTATCTATGACGTTACCGCAATTGTAAAGCAGCTATATTCTTACAATATGCGATTTGTGTTTCGGGTCATTATCTTGGTAAAATTTAAATAGTGGTATATTTTCCATCCTGAACCCGAAATTTCTTGCACTTGTCAAATTGGTTTTAAAAATATTTAAATATTGCTCAGCATCCATTGTTGTATCAATGAAGGCCAAATTTCCTACACCTTTGCTCGAAATACAACTCCAAACCATTATCGATAATTTGTCCAAATTTTACTGTTGGAATGATGTTTTGATTTTCCAACGATGTTAATGGATTTCTTCATATTCTAGATGGACCGTCGTTGTAGTAAAACATTGTTTTGGTCTCATCGCAGAATATCACATCATCCCAATAGTGCACTGGATGCCAAATGTTCTGCATAGCGAAGGAAAATCGTTTCTCTACATTTGTAGCAGACAGTAGTGGTTTTCTGCGGGCTGATCTTGAAAAGTATTTATTTCTTGATAAGACTTACCGAAAAGTTTCATGGTAAACAACAATGCCACACTCTTCTTCAAGCTCCTTTGCAAGTGTCCTGGTGGAAATTGGTGGGTTCTGGCTTACTTTCCGCAGAATTAAACGCTCTGTGTGTGTATTTATTTTAGGCGTAGGGCCACCTCCACATTTTAATTCTAACCTACTCTCTTTTTCAGCACGATAAAGCACATTATAAATGGTTCTTCTTGATACCAGAAACCTCTCTGACAGCTCCGGAGCACTTGTCCCCATTTGGTGGTTGTAATATATCAATTGTATTACATCGTATGTGAACCGTTTTCCTGGCATTTTTTTAAAACAAAAAATCATTAAATAAACTGCGCACTTTAACAATTGCATTCCAAATAATTCGTAAAAAGGCAAACAAAACCACAGCATATCAAAAATAACGGCATTTTATTATTACTCATCAAGCGTTCTGAGAAAAGAGAAAAAAAAACAACTGTTGCGCAAAGAGTTTCTTGACACTAATAAAATTGAGTAGTATTGGTTTTTGTTGCATTTTTTGTTTCTTTTTCACAAAATTTACATATTTTTTTGCTCAACCGTTACCTACACAGAGTAGAAATATGTATATGAGTTCAAAAAAGTAGGCAGCAAAACATAGTACAGTTTTTTTTATCAAAAGAATTCAAAATGTTTAATTATTTCCAATGTGAAAACTCATGTTTGACAGACTGTACATACATACATATGCATATACATATGTAAATAATACATACTTGTATCTTTTTATACCATGTTCACACGGACAGCAATTATCGAGGTTCGCTCTCTCATTCACGGTTCGCGGTCGAATCTTGATTGAATCAACATGGTTCGCTATACAAATTTTTTAGAGCGAACCATATTGGTTCATTTTGAACCTTGCTGCGAACCACGAAGAAATTGCTATCATCGCTAGTTTTGATAACAAATTATCGCTAATATATCTGAACTAGCTATCAAAACAAAATGAGTGTACACACACACATACACATGAGTAAACAAAAAACAAACCAAAAAAATGGATGCGTGTATGAACGTATGTATGTATGTGTGCATGTATGCATATTTAAATAAAAACAGTGATGCCAACTTTAGATACTCAAAAAGACATTTTTTGAGTTGAGTTTTTAAATTCAACTTTTGGTGAATTTTTTTCCCTGTGTTTGTTGTAAAAAAATTACATTTTTCCATTTTTCCAACAAGAAAAAAACTGATGTGAATACCTTTAGTACATATTTAAACATACAATTTCGAATGAAAATTCTTTCGTATTTACATGTAAAAAATGCACAAATTCGAAAGCTTTTTCTTTCGTTTCGAACTACACAATAGACCCCCTGAATAAGGAAACTTAAACCTCGAATTAAAAAAAACTCATAATAATAAAAATAAATACAATTTAAATATTTTGTACTCGTATAATACCATTTGACTCTCCTAAAATCAATCTACATATTTTCTAAAAGAACCAACAATTTTGTGTCTTCATTTATATATCAGAATTAACACTCATCGTTTTTCATATTGTGTAAAAATTTCATACAAAATATCTTGTTTACTCGACTCTGAGAGAAAAATAAAATTTTCTTTTTCCATTAAGTTAGGTGTAAATTGAAAACTTCTAACTCGTTTTCTGGGAAACTGGGCTTTTGAGTTATGACGTTGTTTGAATAATTGAGCGATATGTGTTTTAACCGACTTCTAAAAAAGGAGGAGGTTACCAATTCGTCTCTATTTTTTTAGGTGTGTATCTTCATCTTTAGACCGATTGTAAAAATTATTTTGTTGTCTGAGAGGGTATACATAGCTTCCCATTGGTCCCATTGTAAAAAAAAATCAATATAATTTTATGACACCTTTGGTTCTTTTAATTACACAATTTGAAAGTTGATAAAATCGGCGGGGTTACGCCCAATAAAATTTATTATAATATTTGACGCGGTTCTAGTACACCGATTTCCACTAAACTTACCACACACCTTGAGCTCTAAAATAGACACAATCCTCCTTTTAAAAAAATGGGTGGTTTAACGCCCATTAAAATTTAATATTTTATTTTAAGTGGTTCTACTTTACCGATTTTTACAAGACTTAACATGCACCCTGTGCTCTGAAAAACACACAATCTTGAATTTAAAAATGGGCGAAGGCACTCCCATTAAAATTTAATTTTGTATTTCACGTACTTTTTCTTATCTTCTGTCAGATCTTTGCATTGAAGTCGGGTTGTTTTTGGCAGAAAGAATTATTCAATTTATACTTCCATTTGAAATGTCATCCAGAATTAAAATTAAAATAAAAACTCGAAATCCTATACATCGTCAGCTATAGACACCGCGCCTGAGTAAAATGAATTTTATTAAATATGTATGTATATTCGTATCATTTGTTGTTGTCATGTATTGAAGTTATAATCGGCGATACCAAGCTGTTTAATTGCACCGCAAATCCTTCCCATAAATCTTTGTATTGATTTTTCGTTGGACCAACTCTTTGGTTTTCCACAATCAATCTCTGGGCACGTTTCTATTAAATGAACAAGTTGCTCTAATCAGGCTAATGTTGTAATTTTCAAAATACTGCAATCGTAGTAAATACTGAGATATTCTAATTTTAACACAACATATGTACATACATATACAATAGTATACAAAAATATTGAAATTCTTTAAAAAAAAAATCAATGAAAGATAAACAATATTTGAATACCAACACAGGGTATGCATAATAAAATATACATCAACCATCACAAAAGATTTGGACTCTAAATTTATACCTTTGAAGTAGACACAACATGCATGTGTGCATGTGGTACAAAAAAAGATACGCTTGAGGTAACAATTTGTTTTAAAGCAAAACACAGCACCGTGTATTAGGGGAGAAACGATAATAAAGCAAGGAAATAAACAGGTTATTCCGTTTTTTTTAATATATTTTTTAACAATGAAGCTTTTGGCCAAAGTGAACCGTAAAAATTCAAGTATAAAAGGTGCGCCATACACAGAGAAAGACCTCATTTTAGGACAGTGAAAAAAGAAAATTTCATCATCGTCATCATCACATATTTACACACAGAAAAACTGGAATTTTACTCCAAACACACCGACGACTAACAAACTCGTTTACATTTATCGATTAAATGAATATTTTGGTTGTTTTTTTTTTTTTTTGCTGTTTTCATTTTAAAGTTTATGGCCATTAACAATTGCCCCAATGTTTCACGACATACGAAGAGTCCACAACTTAGTCTTCAGTTTAAATTGCATGTTTTAGATTTAATTGGCCTGCGAGTAATATGGTCATTTCACCAAACTGGCCTTTAAGTTAGACTTTTTTTTTCATTTTTGTTTATATTTTAGTTTTATGGTTTTATGTTTTGCCATACATGGTTTTGCCGACATACAAATAATAAAAAACACACACAACTCACAAATAGTTAAGCAAACCTTTCCGTCAACATTTTTTCAAGTTATTTCGTGTAAAAAAGTTTTTTGTATATCTTAAAAAAATGAAACACAAAAAAATATTGCGTCGTGCAATTTTTACTTCTTTATTGTTCAAAGCTCTAAACCAGTTTTCTTTCAGTTTCTGCTCCTAAATGTTAAGAATTTCTAAAGTGTGTTTAATATTTATGATTCTTAGAATTTCTTTTGTATACTCAAAAATCAAATTAGCTTCAGGAAATATTAGATACATATAGGAATTGCGTCTTATAAACTACATACCACTCACTGGAGGCTATGATTTTTAATTCTTTTAAAATACGATTTAAACAGCAAAGCTTATTGAATTATTTCATAAGAAAACATTATAAAGGTATTCACATCAGTTTTTTCTTGTTGGAAAAATGGAAAAATGTAAATTTTTTACAACAAACAGGAAAAAAATTCCACCAAAAACTCAACATTAGGTGGAATTTTTTTTCCTGTGTTTGTTGTAATAAATTTACATTTTTCCATTTTTCCAACAAGAAAAAAACTGATGTGAATACCTTTACTATTTTGCTGGTGTTTCTGATTTGGTGTTAATTTGTTCCTCAAGAATTACCATTTTTAATTCGACTTCCTTAAAGTAAGACCTTTATACCCTTATTAAATGAAATTAAAAAAACAAAAATATGTTCGAACAATTATTAACCAATCATGTTTTTTTTTTTTTTTTTTTTTTTTTTTTTTTTTTTTTTAAATGCATGTATTTATTTATTGTATCTTCATATATGAACTAACAATAAGTATTCAAATCTTAAATCTATAAAAAAAATTATTAGGCCCGACCAGTGTCGGACATAAACTTAGTGGTAGTTATAAATAATACATTAGTAGTGATAATCAAAAAAAAAAAAGGGGGGGGGGGAAAGTATTTTCAAGTAGTCCCATCTGGAGTGTTAGGTATAAGAGCCCGTGTGTCCCTCTTTTTTAAGCGGACGTGTCCAGTAAAGTTCAAAATATTACGAGCAAGCGGATTAGGATGTGATTCGAGTTTTGTTAAATATTTGCCTGCGTATTTTTCAATTTCTTCAGTCACTAGTGGCATATTTAAATCACGATGTATAATAGAATTTTGGATGTACCATGGAGCCGATGTTATTAACCGCAAAATTTTGTTTTGCCTTCGTTGGATTCTCTCGACATTGGAAGCTGAAGCAGTGCCCCATAACTGAATTCCGTAGCGCCATATTGGCTTCAAAAGCGACTTGTATAATAAAAGTTTGCAGTCTAGGCTGAGTGTTGAGTTTCTGCCAATCAACCAATATATTTGAGTTAACTTAAGTTTCATCTGAGTTAACTTAGAGTCAATATGATGTTTCCATGTAAGTCTTCGATCAAGGTGTATACCAAGGTATTTCACTTGGGAATGTTGAGGAATATTTTGATTGTTGATTCGAATGGGGGAGCAAGTATCTCTTCTTAGGGTGAACGTTATATGGACACACTTTTGTTCATTGACTTTAATTCTCCATAAGTTCAGCCATATTTCCAGCTGGGTGATATGTTCCTGGAGATTGCGGGATGCCTCATAAGGGTTTTCGTGCACACTCATACAGGCTGTATCATCGGCAAAAGTAGAAATATGGATATTATTGCTCACAGGCATATCACAAGTATATATTAAATACAAGACAGGACCCAGAATACTACCCTAGGGCACACCAGAAGATATAGTTTCGGGCACACTCGTGAACTCTCCTTCCACAACAGTGAACTTCCTATCAATAATATAACTTTCCAAAAGCTTTTGAATGTTTATTGGCAGATATGTCTTCAATTTTAAAACTAGGCCTTCGTGCCATACTTTATCAAACGCCTGAGAAACATCAATAAAGAGAGCAGAACAATACTTCTTTTCTTCAAATGTTCTTCTTACAACTTGGACCAGTCTATGCGTTTGTTCAATCGTGCTGTGCTGACTTCTAAAGCCAAATTGATGGTCTGGGATGCACCCATTATCAGTTAAAATTTTGGACAATTTAGTCATGAGCAGCTTTTCGAAAAGCTTTGAGATTGTAGATAGTAAGCTTATAGGCCTATATGACTCAGTCTTGGTAAGATCTTTGCCCGCCTTTGGAATCATTTTGATCTTGGCCAGTTTCCAGTTATGTGGAAAATACTGCATTCTTAAAATAGCATTAAAAGTAAATAGCAGGATTCTTATTGCAATATGAGGCAAGTTCATGAGCATTTTGTTACTAATGCCATCAATACCTGGAGCTTTCTTCGGGTTGAGTTCAGCAATTACTTTTTGTACTTCACGCATCTTAAACCTTAAGGGACGAGGGGGTAGAGAAACTACACACGGTAAATCAGCAGCACCCGTCATGAATTGGGAGTGAATACAGATTTTAAATGCTCAGAAAATAAGTTACCTTTCTCACTATCACTTCTTGCCCAGCCTCCGGTCGCAGTACGCAATGGTGATTTAAGATCAATGGGTCGTTTAAGATTTCTAGTAGCGCGCCATAAAGAGTAATTAGATGCGGACGTTACATCAAGACCTTCTAAATACTTTTCCAGTAGTGCAGTTTTTTCCGACGATAGCAGCTCTTTGAGTCGTTTAGTACATTCTTTAAGTCTGATTTTATTTAGGGGTGATCTGTGTTGTCGCCATTCTCTTCTAGCTCTCCTTTTCTCACATACAAGACGTTCAATTTCCGTAGAATAAATTCTGTTAAAGCCGGTCTGCGGATAGGAGGTAGTGGCGTGTTCAGCAGCCTGTTTAATATTTTCGTTAAGATTGGCAATGTTAAATTCAATATCATCGCATGATCTAAGCTGAATGTTTTCTACGCAGTGACTACTAAGATATTTTTTGAATGCCAGCCAGTTGATTCCATTAATCATCTTCACATATGAGTTAGTTAAATCACTCCTTAGTGGGTTGAAAATTGTAACTATTGTTGGAGAGTGATCGGAGGACAGATCTAGAGAGGCCTCTACATGAATTAAGTCCCTATGAATATTTTTAGTGACGGCAAAATCTATAACATCTGGAATTTTTCTTACGTCAGTAGGCCAGTAAGTAGGCTCCCCACTCGAAATGACATCTAAGCCCATTTTTGAAATTGTATTGAACAAGGCTCGACCTCTAGGTGTAACAAGACGCGATCCCCAGTACGTATGTTTTGCATTGTAGTCACCAGCTGCCACGAAACAAGATCCAAGCGATTTGTAGAACTTCTCATACTGATCTTCGGTAACTGAAAATCTGGGAGGTGAGTAAATTGATGATATCACGAAATTCGCACAAAAATTTTCTACGAAAATATTCGTTGCTTGCAAATATTCTTCACTAACGTTGTCAAGAACATAGTGCTTGAGTCTTGACTTAATCAGAATTGCTGATCCACCACATGCTCTCTCTCTCGGGTCCTTTGTATCATATAAAGTGTAACCATTTATTTTAAATAAGCTTCTTGAGGTCAAATGAGTCTCAGAAACCAACATTATATCAATATTTTTTTCCATGAGGAAGTGCTCAAGTTCATTTTTATGTTGGCGAATGCCGTTTGCGTTCCAGAAACATATTTTTAACGTGTTCATGGTTTATTAACTAATGCTTGAAGCAGTGTATTCTGCATTCGCAGCATTTCTTGCATCATACTTGTCATATTTGTAGTAAAGTTGTTTATAGTTAGCACCAGATTCTCAATAGTAGCTTCAAGGCGACTAAAGTTAAAGCTTGAGTTTGAATTCGTTGAATTATTTGGCGGTGGAACATTTTGCGTGAGAATTGAACTAGTCTTAGCAGCATCAGCATACGATACACGTGAAGTAACTGGTTGGCTGATTTGAGCAAAAGTGTCGGACTTCGCGTTTACTTGTAGAGCTGGAGTTAACTTGGGTTTTTGACCCATAGCCTGTTTAACGAAAGAAAATACAGGGCACCCTCTATAGTTAGCTGTGTGATTACCTCCACAATTACTACATTTTTTTCTGCTTGATCTTTTGGCTTAGTGCAGCTAGCAGTACCATGCAATTCACCGCAGATAACACACACTGTAGGTAACTTGCAGTAAGTTTTCGTATGGCCATATTCTTGGCAATTATGGCACTGTACGGGACCTGAACGCTTACGTGGCTCTTCAACTGTGATTTTTCGATGTAAGAGATACTTTACGTTATAAACTGGATGGGCCTCATTTTTTTTCAATTGTATGTCATTCGGCTCCAGTTCAACCCGAAATAGGGGTTGGGAGACCTTTTCTCTATTAAATATGTTGGTAACATTTTTTACCTTGAATCCTTGGTCGACAAGTGCACATTTTACTTCTTCGGGCTCAACATATGAATCTATGCCCTTTAATACTATCTGTAGGCCTTTAGCACTCTTAAGTTGGTATGTGTAAAAATTTCTTTTATTTTTTTCGAATTCACTAACAATTTTTCGGAAATCTTTTTCATTATATATTTGGATTTTAGTTTCATCAATATTACCTCGTTTAATTGGAATGATGTGAAAAGTATTTTCACCAATGGTCGACAGTAGTTTTTTTATAAGTGCGTTAGAATTTTTTTCTCTCAGATAAATAAATAGGTGGTGGCTTAAAAGACTTTTGCGATGATGTAGAGGGCTTGTCGTCGGTGTCTTGCAATAATGAAAAACGATTTTGACGATTGGTAGATGATGCGCTGTTATCCCTAGACATCTTTGGAGCAGATGAAATTTTTGAAGAATTTGGGCTTCGCCCACGCTTTACCACTGTTATATATCTATCCATTCCCACTTGTACCTTGGGTTTTGAGCTACTGTTATCTGTAGTGATAACTTGGTTTAGTGATGAAGGCGAGCCCGATGCGGATGATATCGCAGACTTAAATGAAGAAGTACTAGGCAATGGTAATGTTAACGATTCACTAGTTGGCATTGGACAAAGCGAAGTTGATCGCTGACGAAAAATTGGCTTTGCCCCGTTAAAAAAAGATTTTCATCAGATTTATTATTTATATTTTTTTCATTAAGAGTTTCAGAACTCACAGTAAAATAAGCATTTCTGCCGTTAGAACTCACTTCAAAATTTTTTTCCTTTGAGGTACTCATACAGAGTATTATTCCTCAAGGGAACTTTGTTTGTGTTTACGGTTTTTTTTTTTGTTTTTGCTATTTCTTGCTATGTAAAAAATATTAGTAAAGCCAATAAGCTTATTTATCAAGGTGAATATGTATTACGAATATTTTTTGTATGATTTTTGATTTTGTTGTTTTTTATATTTGTTTCGTATGTATGTATGTAAAAAAATCTGCTTTAATGTCTCTTCACTATGAAGGTTCAACGAGAACTGAACCAATCATGTAAATTTAGCTTTTGATATTACATCGCTCATTTACTACAACAACATCATAACTCAAAAAAATTGTATTTTTAAGTTAATGATGCAGAATTAATAATCGTCATATCGTTACTCATATTGTTTAAAAATTTCATGATGAAAATTCATCACGTATAGACTCAATTTATTAATATTATGGTAGCTTTATGATATAATCATCAGAGCTCACGGCCTGATGAATTCATCTTGATATCAAATGTCATTTTATGTGTTACTGTGCATTTAACGTTTATTTATTAAACAATTTTCGTTTAAAAAGGGCGGCACAACAATTATTTGTGACCAAAAAATTAAAAAACACGCAAATTATATATTTTTTTTCAAGTATTTTTCAAATATTTGTTTCATTCATCATAATATAAAATCATCAACGTCTACAACTTTTTGTTGATATTAATGAAAAAAAAAATAAAAAATTCACTAAAGTGCGACTCTGACTCGCGCACGAAGGGTTCCGTACGAACACTAGATATGTAATTTAATACAAACTTCAGCCTATATAATATATAGTTTTGACATTTTTTCGTTTTTGGGGGTTTTCGGTTTCTTTGTTTTTGCGTTTTTCTTTTGTTTTTTTTTTTTTGTTTTGGCGATTTTTTTAAGTTTTGGCTCTATTTTTAGTTTTGACACTTTTTTTTCTTGTTTTGGCGATTTTTTCATTTTGGGGATTTTTTTCTATTTTTGGCGATTTTTTCTTTTTTGCGATTTTTTTTTATATAAATTTTTTTTTAGTTTTGGCGTCTTTTTCGCGTTTTTGCGATTTTTTTCTGTTTTTGGCGTTTTTTTTCATATTGGCAATTTTTTTTACTTTGGCGATTTGTTTCGAATTTGGCGATTTATTTTAGTGTTAGACTTTTTTTTTAATTTTGGCGATTTTTTTTAAATTTTTGGCGATTTTTTTTTTTTTTTTGTTTGACGATTTTATAATTTTTGGGATTTTTTAGTTTTACCGTTTTTGAAAATTTCAAGTGTGCCTCTTACGGTTTCCAAGATATAGCAAGTTGTCAAAATTACATAGTCAAAATAGCATTAACTGATGGACCACCCTTTAATTTAAATTTTTTTAAATTTTAGTGTTATTTGTTTTAGTCTGTATAAAAATACACTAATTTTACAAATTTCAAGTTTCAATATACATACATATGTACATACAATTGTATGTATATTACATGGGATTTTAAAATTTTTCATTGCTCGTTTTGGAACACCCTTTAATTGTTAATTCTCATGTATTTGTTGTTCTTGCGGCCAATGTTCTACATACTCTGTCCAAATTTCAGGTCCGTAGCTCTTACGGTTCCTGAGAAAATACCGTGTGACGGACAGATGGACAGCGTAGCGAAAACAATAGGGTTCCTTTTCACCTTTGGTGTACGGAACCCTAATGACAGTTGCTCTGCCGGTGTTATATTACGAGTAATGATTAAAATCGTCAGGTGTGGACACTGTTACTTATGTACGTGTATATTTGAAATATATATTAGAAATCTTGAAGCTGGCAACTCTTGCGAAAATCTGACAGAAGAAAACAGAAGTTAACTCCACGACATCCACGAGTTGAGTTTGCTGCTTTAAAAAAAACTATTATGTACTTCAATAAATAAATCGCAATTCTTTTTGTAAATAGTTTAGTAATATAATAACGTATTTTATTGCCACAATACTATGCACACATGCAATTATTAAAGATATTCACATCAGTTTTTTTTCTTGTTGAAAAAATGAAAAATGTAAATTTTTTTCAACAAAAGAAAAAAATTCCACCTAAAGTTGAGTTTTTAAATTCAACTTTTGGTGAATTTTTTTCCCTGTGTTTGTTGTAAAAAAATTACATTTTTCCAACAAGAAAAAAACTGATGTGAATACCTTTATTAAATGAACACATTTGTGGTGTGTTTGAAAAATCGTGACAGGGATTTTTCCAAACCTGCTATGTACATCAATCTATTTTTAGTTTCTAGTATTCACTTTGCTGTTAATTAACAGTTCATTTTCTTAACAGTATTATACATGTACTTTCGTTGAATGTTAACAACTTGTTGCTTTGGTCGAATGAGCTGAGTGTGCATTTTTCATTTGTTAAAGATTTTTCATCGGCGTAAGTTCGAAACTCGGTCGTCGTGACAAGTAAAGAAAAAAAATCAGCTTTTCTCTTCTCTCTTTCCGTTAATGGAAATAGATTGGTTGGTTGGATAAATAAAAAAATTCTTGCCCTAATGTTTGATTCTGGGAATTTGCTATATCGGCGAATTTTCATTTAATTTGGGGCTATAGAAAGAGTTTCCGTTTCACTCCACGGGGTACTCGCGTTTATCTCAAGCTTGTCTGGCCCTACTAACCCAAGGAAATACATTTTCTTTTTTTTAAATACAAATTTGAATTAAAATAATCAGGTATGTGATGGAAAATGATCGTTTTCAAAACGATTTCAAAACAATCGTTTTGAAAAGGGTGATGAATTCCGATAGATTTTGAGTATCATTTTGTTTGAGCTTATCTTATTATTATTTTGTGATTTTCAAAAATATTATTTGTGAATTCTCAAACAGTTCTTAAAAGTCTGAGCATAAGATAAGACTATTCAAAATGTGTGGTTGAAGTCTACTGATGATTTGTTACAGCAACAATGAAATGCATACAGACAACGCTGAACCACCAGCAAATAAATTTCAAATTAAAATAATTCTTTGTAAACAAATTTAAAAATATGAAAAAATTGTGAAAATAGCAACTTCTTAATTTATAAAACATTTTTTTATATATCGCTTAATATTTCACGAATGTTTCTCAAAGTTTTACAATACTTTCTGGATTATTAATCTACATACAAGTCTCTTTCATTTGAGTGCAACTATAGTTGATTCGCCTCGTTTGCATGCTAGTTACACTATTCAGCAATAGCTTTCAGTGTACGGTCAATTGTTTGACTCAGTGTAAGTGAATTCATTGGAGATTGTTGATTTTTTTATAGTAGCAACACTAAAAATAATTTAGCTGTTTGTTTATTTAACAAGACATGACGGCAGTTTATTTTCTCTTCATAAAACTAGAGTAAAAGTTGCAAGAAGTGGTAAATAAAAATGTATAATTGCATATAATGAAAGTTCTTAATTATATACTTGTAGGTATGTATGTATAATTAAAGCTTTTTAGAAAACTTAGTTTCTTTATAAGGCGATAAAATAGATGGTTAGTAATTAAAATTAAACAAGTATTGTACATAAACTTTGAAAATATGTAAAAGAAGAATAACAACTAGTTTCGTGTACTTTAGTTCTCATAATAACTTTCAAATTTGTCTAATTGTGTCACTTGTTAGTATACTTATTTTTCTTTCTCTCCACATTTTGTCAAACATTTACATTTGATCGTTTTTCTTTCTTTTGTTTTTCTTTATTAAGCTTTAATTTTATATTATCAAGTCAAGTTTTATAGCCTTTTACAGTATTTTTTTTTATGGGGAATGAATTAAATAAATTCATAACCAATACCAAATTGAAAACCGTTTTCAACTTTATCACCTGGATATTTGCGCAAAGGTATGCAATAATTCAATTCTATGCGAGCGCGTTCAGCCAACTTAAATGCCAACCCAATTCCAGCTGCACTGCGCATATTTTCTAAAATAAAAATAAAAAATACATCATACAAAATTGTTACTCTTAATATGTTATGAATTTACCTGTGGAGAATATGTCGAAATTTCCCACATTATAAAACAAATGTGTGCGAAAATTATCGGCCAAACCTTTGAAGACGCTATTAAAGGGCATGGGAGCCCACAAATGAAATCCTGTAGACCAATATTTCTAACACAAAATCATAAGCATTGTATCAAAATTATTTAAACTGTATGCAAAAGAAATTACTTGTGCTCCTACAGCTGTACCATCAATAAGCGGACCCGCACCACCATATCTGAATCCTCTTAAAGTCAAAGGGCCTCCACAATAGAATAGATTGTTTATGGGTAATATATTTGTTTTTTTCGTTTCCTTTATAATGCCCACACGACCGCATGCTTGAGCTACTAGACCGCCAAATAAGGGCAAACTTACTTCAGCATGTGTATTATTACTCACATAGGCCACATTGCCTCCTAGACCACAATATTCATTTATTGATTTAATCATCAGACCTCTTGTGGGAAATACTGGATTATCGCGCCGATCAAAAATCACAGAATAGCGCAGCAGGGATGCCAATTTGGGTCCACACTGCTTCCTAATGGCCATGGGTGCAGTTTTCGTTAGCAATGAAACTTCTCGCACGGAAGCTTCATATTGTAGGGAGTGGGTTAACTGCAGTAAAAGAAAAAAAATCGTAATACATACATATTAATTTAATTAGTGTCTTTAGAAATATGAAATGTTAAAAAAATTACCTCTAAAGGCTTTAAAGTATTGGCTGCTAGTTCCGCTAAACAGCCAAAGCTAGTATTTTTAAAATGACTGACATCAACACGATCGGTATGGCGGAATAGTGAAAAGGATACTCTTAAAAGAAAAGAAGCATTTTATTTTAATTTATCAAAAAATTAAAATCAATTTTCCTTAAATATATCCAAAATTTGCTAAAATATTTGCTTTTAATCCAAAACTTTAAAATTTTCAACAATTTCGAAAATAAATGAAAATGAAATGAAAATATAGAAAATAAATAATCGAAAAAAAATAAAAATCTGAATATCTATGAGCTGTTATTTTCTAATTCGAATCGAACAGATATGTCTTCGAATTAAAATGTTAATAACATACAAAATGGAACAGTTTTCTTTTCTAATCGAATTACTTAAATAACGCCCCCTGGAATCTTATTTTTTAGTACAAATTGACTTAATGCTTTCCTGTATCTTTTTTTAGTATAAAAGTTCGCGAATTTAGTATTAAATGTCAGCAAATGTAATTTCAAAGTGAATTTTATTTATGTATTTGACATCATAAAAGTTTTTCAAATATCCAAAGATTCGTACTATAATTTTCAATAAATTAACTTTGACGTCAACTAACTATTATTTTTGTTAAAAACTTAAGTATTTGTAGGTAAAAAAGTAATCAATAAATTTTTGATTTTTTTTTTATGAAATGATTTTTTCATTTAAGCCGACGATATGTATATTCTGTGGAAAATTCAATTGTCTAACTATTACAATTACAAGTCCCACACGCCAAATTCAGACCTAAATATCTGCAAATATTTGCGTGTCTTGAGATTTCTTAATAAATACTTACTCGGGTCTATTATCCACGAACCGTGTATGAAAATATGATTTCCAAAATTTCAATTGTAAATCATTTGCGCCCTTATAACTGTAGGAACCTTGCAGTGATACGCTTTCGCCACGTCCAAATAAATTGGGCACTGTTAGTTCGGTACGCAAAGATCCCTCATTTTGTCCAACTTCTGTGCCAACCGAACCCACAATGCGTGACATTTCTTTGCCTTTAAACGTCACCTCATAGCCATTAGGTGAGGCATTTTCGCCCCGGCTTATATCAATGTGTATACTAATATCTTTAAATATTCCCAACTCGTGTAAATTCGATTTGGCACTATCAAAAGAATAATAATATTAATAACCGTTAGCTAATTTATTTAAAGCAATAATGAACAACTTACTGCATAGATTCAATCATGAGTTCTTGAAAATTGTTCGCCTTAAAAAGGCTTTCGGCTGCCTTCATAACATAATCGTTGTGTGTGCGCAGCAAACCACTAACATTAACGCGATCAACACGTGCCTAAAATGAATAATTAAATTATTTAGTATAGGAATATTTTTTATAAACAAAGCACAGTGGGGCATCATCAAAATATTTCGAATAAAAATATTCCATTTGCCGTGCGTAAAAGAATATTTTACTTCTAATTTTAATGGTTAACTCTGCGAGTCGCTTTGAAGCTACAAGGTCTCAGAAAGAAATAATCTCATACATAAGGTTGACGCTTTTTGTTTCAATAAAAAAATTACAATTTTTAATTTTCAAATGTGTAACTACTCGTAAGTGCCAATTTTTTAAAACAGTCGCTTTAAAAACAAACATACATACATATCATAAATTGAATGAGAAATAGCATAAATATTTTGTCTTTGTCGCACTGTGCAAACCCCATAAAATATGTTTGTATTATATATTTATGTACTCACTGAGACTTTTGATAAATCAAATTTTGACTCCCTGGGAGTTGAAGCCTTTCCAGCTACCATTTTTGTGTTTCACTCACTTATAATCTAACAACTTTATCACTAACATGAAAATTTTGATATATTGCAAACCTGTAAATAAAAGATTAAATTAATTTTTGTAAAATATACTTTTTTTATTTTCAGATTGAATTGGAAAATCTCAATACAGCTACGGATGAAATTAATAAACTCGAAATAGAATTAGAGGTATTTGATATTTTTTCTTTTTCACTGCGTGCGAATCAGTTAAATAAGGAATTTTGAAGGAATATTTTTCTGACGAAAAAGAATTTAATATCTATGGACTAGATGGATACACATTTTATTTCTGCAACTCAAGAAGCGAAGAAATATTTTTGGAATGAAGACACAGCAGGAAAGGCGACTTTATAGCATGGGTGCCATATCCTAATATTTCGCTATCGACTTGTTATTTGAAACGGAAACAATTAGTAGAGCGCCACACAAAAGATATTACAAGGAGCCTTTCCAGAATTCAAAAAATTTGGACACATGCCGTGTTCCTACCAACAATACAATGCCCCAATTCGCACTGCCAGAGCTGTAAAGATGTAGCACTTCTAAATTAACATAATTAGAACATTGCTAAGGGTGGCTTGTTAAAAAATATACGACGGCTTAAAGCAATTTGGACGCTATAAAAAATGTCTGCAGCTCAATATCGCTAGATATAAGATCATTTTCACCATCAATTCCTAACCCTCCCATTTTTTTAAATTCAAAATAAAACTACATATCGAGAGCCTATATTCAAAAGACGTCATCTCAAATTTGGTCAAAATGAGTTTCCGATGGCAAATAGCTCCCCTATGCAATATTCATCTGTGGTGTAAATTTCGAATCAAAAAAAATGATTTTTCCTCGTTTTATATCAATTTTTCCTATTCTGCTATCTCAAAGTATAATTATTTTTTTGGCGAAAATAAATGCTAACTCCCATGTAAATTTCCAATATTTTTAAAAAATTAGTAATTTATTATAAATCTACATCGTATCTTACTGCATTTGCCATGCTGAACACGATTCTGGTAAGGATTTTGATATCCTATGGCTAGTTTTTAAGATATGGTCACTTTTAATACATTAGTACAAAAAGGTTCCGATAAAAAAAATTGGTAATGTATGTATGTATGTATAACTTTTAAACTGTTAATCAAATAGAAATATTATATATGGAAATATTATATATATGACTATAACCATAGTCAATGACCCTGTTACACTAGAGAGTGAGTTAGAGAGTGCTAAAGCTGACCACCTCGAGATGGAAGAGGCTTTCAGTCAGGCTTAAGTTATTTTCTTATGGTATTTTAAGTTTTTTCTTGTAGCTTTTCTATTCTTATATCTAGTATTGAGTTAAAGATTTCAGAAATTAATAAATAATTGAAAAATAAATATTTTCAAAAAAAGCATATATTTTTTCTGACAAAATATGCTAACTCTAAAAAAATATTTGTTTTTTGATCGACTAAAATATGCTATCTCATAAAAATACGCAAACCAGTGCAAAATAAGGTTTTTTGCAGACCAATAAATTAGTTAGGATATTTTAACCATATTTAATTAACTAATTTTTTCGCTCTACTGAAAAGTTAGCTTTTTTGAGTTGACGTGTTTTGAATATAGGCTCTCGATATTTAATTTTTATGACATTATAACATTTGTCGATTACATTTGCAATACATGGCTCCACTTTTTCACAGCTTAATGTATAACGAAAAATTTGGAAACGAAAGCATATTCCTTCGAATTTGTATGCCTGTAGTTTCGAATTACAGAGTAGAACCCCTGGTCTTAACGAGCTTTGTCATAAGTTTTTTTATTGTTTATTTTATTTGTATGGAGTAACTCGTCAAACACGAAGATCAATTTCGTTTCACTTATGCTACCTTCAAGCCAGTTTTTCGTTATGAACTAATCTGTTAAAATATAAAAATTCCTTATTCAACTGATGCATAAAAAACTCTTAATTTATTATTGAAATATTGCCAATAAACTAATTATTTGAACTATTTGTAGTTAATAGCGCCATATTAGATTAGTTTACAGTTGTTTCTAAGTTTTGTAAATCACAGATTTTATTTTATATTTTTATACTCGTATTTGTTGTAAAGTAAAACTACTTTACAACAGTCATTTTCATGTTTCATAATAATATATGTTTACACGCGTGTTAAAAAATGTATTAATGGGTAAAGTGAAAAAATAATCCTTCAACGAAAAAAAAAATCTGTTCACGCTATTTTCACCAAATTATTAAAAAGTATATGGAGTGTTAAATGTTTTAAATTTTATTTTGGTTTACAAGATATACTCGTTAAACATTGGTAAAATTAAATTCCTTATTTAAGTGATTCGCATTGTATGCAAGTGCATAAGTATATACAAACGTTTTATATGGTTTTAGGAAGCAAACTCCACATTTCGTATATTAATGAATGAATCTACTAGACGCTTAAAGTTATCCTCCAAGAAACTGGGCAGCTGCATAGATAAAGCCAGACCCTATTATGAGGCTTTGGAAAACGCCAGAGAAGCACAAATAGAATGCCAAAAGGCGGCTGTTAAATTTCAAAGAGCCAATGGTTTGTTACTACTCATTTACCATAAAAGTACACATACTTATTATTTATACATACTTTACTTTCTTTATAGAAATTCATGCGGCTGCCAAAGAAACTGTGGCACTTGCCGAACAACGTTTCATGTCCAATTCGCACGAATGGCAATTTGATAATGCCTGGCAGGAGATGCTCAATCATGCCACCCAAAAAGTAATGGACGCCGAAAAACAAAAAGCTGACTGTCATGCAGAGCATCAGCGTCGCACCCGTATATTTAATGCAGCAGAACAAAAAGTCCAGCAATTAGAGGAACGCTTTCGTCGTAGTATTACAAAATCTCGGCCCTATTTTGAAGAGAAACAAATATGCCAGGATCAATTGCAAACCCAAAAGAATCGCATTGAAGAGCTACAGATGCAAGTCCAGGCAGCAAAGAGTACCTACGCCACAGCACTGCGTAATCTGGAACGTATAAGTGATGATATACATCGTCAGAGAGGGGATTATCCTCAACTTTTAAATACCCCACCACCTGGGCCGCGGGAGCCAGGTGTAGGAGCCGAACTTAATTCACCGACTAGCACAACTATGCCATCCTTGCCCGACTACCACATTGAATTGGATAAATGTGATTATCCTTCCATAGCCGGTAGTCAAATATCTTTGAGTGGTCAATCGGAAAAATCATCTGAAACAGCTTGCTCGAGTAAAAATCTAACTACCAGTCATCATAACCTCAATAAAAATGCGCCACTTGCAATTTTGGCAACAATGGATGATTCTGAAATCGACGAAGAAGACGATGTTGTAATTCAACAACATTGTGCCAGCCACGATACAGAAAATTATCCCGATGAACATACCGATGACTATAATGATAGTATTGAGCTAAACTCGAGCATAGTGGACGAAAGAGATCTGGAAGCTTTAAGGCAGCACGTTAAATTTTTAGCGGTGAGGCCCATTGAAGGTGGTGATGGACAGCAAGAGCAAAATGATGTCTGGGAGCATGAGCTGAATGCCACCGTTGATAAGCTTGATCATTTAATGTTGCTTAAAGAGTGTGCCAAACAGCAGCAACAACAAACCCAACTACATGCCACTAAAGTTAGAAACATTTGTGCTCGACCCGATTCATTAGGGGCGGAGTCTTGCCCCAAAAATCCAATTATAACAGTAACACAGGATTCGAACATTGTTAACAGTCTACCTGGGACACCAGAACACGTTGTGAAGCCCTTGAAGAAATTACAAAAACTCGAACCCTTGCCTATGGTAAATGTTTCTATGAGAGAATTACCTTTACTGGCGCGTCTTTCAAATGAAATAGTCAACGCAAGCAGTGGCTACAATAAGCAACGCAGGCGTTCTCTCGATTAAGTTTTAAAATGTAAACTCAAAAATACTTATAGTTGCAATAGGCTATACATATTTGTTAGGTATGAAAATGTCTCTCTCTCTCTGTTAAGCAATTAAATGAAGAAAACTAAAATTTGAAGATTTTAGAATTTTAATGAGAACCAGCAGCATTAATAATAATTAAATTATCAAATAATTCATTAGTAAACACTATTAATTTCTCTGTAATATTACATTTTTTTTTATTGAAATTAAAAATTAATTATAAATAAAATAACATTAATGTGATAATTTATTTTTCAATTATAAAATTAGTTTTAAATATAAAAAGAGAAAACAAAACACAAAGTATAATAGTTTCTTTTGCAGCTTTAATGCTTTAAGTTAAAAATTATAAAATTAAGATACACAATTCGGAAAACTAAAACTATTCATTAAATAAAAGCATTTGGGAATATAAAAACTTTGGAAAAACTACTTTAAATACATATATATATATATATATATATATATATATATATATATATATATATATATATATATATATATATATATAAAATTAACAAAATTATATTGTTAAAAAAGCAAATCGAATTCATTTTAAACATATTTATAAAGTGCAGTGCAAGCTGTATTACTAAGTTTTAAACAGAAAGTTGTAAAAATAATACAAATAATAATATATCATAAACAAGTTAATATCCGATGTGTCGTTTATTTTTGTGCGCAGATTTGAACTTTACTTAGGTACATATGATATATAAAAAACAGCACACACTAGCGATTGATGAAAAAAATCGCCGCTCACTGTTCACAACGAAACTTTATCGTTTCTCGTTTACAACAACTTTTTACTTAGTCGCTCTACATAAACGAAAAGCTCGAAGAAGGATAAGAATAGTACAAAACTATCAACGTTAAACTATTGTTTATCAGTAAGGGTAACATGGTTGTGACCAGGAGACGGCTGGAATGTTCATTGTTCACTCACTGACAAATAACCAACAAAATTTAGCGTTTATAGAATGAAGTGTATTTTTTAGTTATTTACTTATTTGTGTCTGCTAGAGTTCTTTGCGCAGCACGAATTATCAAGTCACAATTTTTAATTGATTTTTCAATTTACCAAAAGGTATCACAAATGCTACAACCTGGCATATTACTGCGGTAAAATAAAAATACTTGAATGAATTATGTGTAATATCTCTTTAAATCAGAAGGCATAATATGCACAAGTGTGGTCCAATTTTGTGAGAACCTTTCTGTAACTTTCAAAGTGCATAAATACACTTAAAATGTGTAATGATGTCATTATCAAAAATTTAGAAATATTTGTATGTATTACGCATTTTTACGAATATTAAAAAAACATTTACCATTGTTTTATTAAAAAAGTTATTAAAGTAAAAATAAATCTGATTCCAGTTCTTTATATTTTACTTTTAGCATACATACGTACTTAGTTTTTACGATTAGCGTTTAGATGGCTTACAGCAAATACTTAAAAAAATATAAAAAGTATATTTGAACAACTTATATAACTTAAAATTAAAAATATTTCCATGAAAGTTACCTTATATAGCACACAATCAATGGATTGGCTAGACCCCACAAAATTGTATAAAATTATATACAAATGTTATATATTATTAAAAATGCACAACAAAACTTTTTGTTTACTACTACAATATTAAGTACAATTTTATAAGAAACGCACAAAATCGTATTGTTTTTTTTTTTTATTATTAATTACAATTTTCTTTTTATTATTTATTAGCACACGCACGACACGAAAAAAAATCAACTCAATTGTCAGTCAGCTGCAAATAGACTTGCCGCTACTGCTGCCAGATGTGACGATTTTTGGTGCCGAAAATAGCAAAATGATTTCACAATTTTTTTCCAAATCCCGTACTTAAAATTGAGGATTTGTCAATAGTCCAAATAAAAAAATTTATTTGTTGATGCGTTATAGCATTAAATAAAAATAGAATACAATTGGCATTTATTATTTAAAATTACCCTTCCAATTTTGAAATTGGATTCAATACTCTATTGTTGCAATAAATGAACATTACATATCGGTAATATAGAAATGTCCTAAATCATTATTTTGTACAAAATTATGATTATTACACTTTCTATTATGTTTTACCTTCTGTAAAGTTACAATTATTCGACCTAGGGCACTTCTACTTGCCACCAACGATCTCTGTGTAAATTGATATCCTCAAAAAACAAACATGAAAAAGGACAAGTTCCTATCAAAAGTTTCAGGATCAAAAGTACTAACACCGAGAAACTTTGTCACCCCAATTTTTGAGCGAGTAAAAATAATTGCGAATGTCTTCACGTAAGACTCATGTATGAACATGAATTGTTAGGTTTTTGTTTCCAAATAAATACATTTATAATATAAAAAAATAATATACATGTTAAAAAAAATAACATTTTGATATGTCCGATTTTTCTGACACATTTTCGAGTATGAAATGATTATTTTACATTATATCCGGATTTCGACGACTTTTCTATAATTTTATCTGGTAGCTCTGCTTGGCGCTTTGAAATAACTTCCTTTTCGTGCTACCAGTCTGATTTTAGTTTTTATTCCCAATTCCAGCCCAGTGCGAAGTTCTACGTGAATATCAGGATGCCGTAAAAGCCATTGCACACTATGCCTTTTTTAGCCTGCCTTGTATTGACAATGTTCTTTTAAACCCCCTACGAAAAGTCACACACATTTACATTAAGCCTTTTTTATTCATGCGTTTTTGACATCCCCTTCAATTTTCATTTTGTGCCTTTTGTTCTACCCCGCAAGCTTCTCACTCCTCTCACCAATAAACTAAAAAAGCCTGCCTGCACAGGCAAGCAGAAAAGGCACAGTGTAAATTGCGTCTAAGTAGGTATAAAAAAACGTAAGGAATTTTTATATATATTAAAGGGGTGCCATAACATTTAATGGATACTTTTTTCCGTCAACTCAAACAAATATTCTTGTGCCTACATTTTTTTTTGGTCTTACATCTTGTTAGTTTTTACTAATTTTAAGTGCTACAAATAATATAAAACGAATGTGTACAAACACGTTTCTCTATAAAAGCATGCAGTATTCATTTTCCATGCAGACACACATGTATGTATATATTCACTAGTGATGCACGAATACTCGTATTCGAATTGAAGAATATTCGGCCATTTTTAATGCGAATACGAAGCATTCGTATTCGTCAAATTCAGGCGAATACGAATTCGAATATTTTTCCAAAAAAATAAATAAATCAATGCATAAATCTTGAACTAAATTTCAATAAATGGATAAAAATATTAGTTTGTACGAATCCATTGAATTTTTTATAGAAATTTGTGCTTTCTATGATTTTCAAATATTATTTACTGACGATCATTAAAAATTTGGGTAGTTTTTTATTAACTTTAAAGTTGAAGTTCTTTTTCATATCAATTCTTTAAAATTTCATATTGCAGGCGTAAGTAGAACCCTAATTTAATGGTGTCTATTCTGGAATACGCGTCGACTTGGGGAAATTTACATGTAAAACAAAAACAAAACTTCATAAACGTTAAAAATTTGTTTTTGTTTAACATATAAAATTCACAGTTTTAAAAAAAGAGAGCAAAAAAAAGAAATTCTCACGTTTATTTTATTTTAGAATTGTGTGGAAAACAACAACAATTTTTGAAACTTTGTTTTTGCTTTAATGTAAAGTTTCACTTCTTCGACGCGTTTTCCCGAATAACCACCAATATCTATAAATTTTACATATAACATTCATATTCGCGAATATCGTTTCAAATATTCGTATTCGCGAATATCAAAAATTGACATTCGTTACATCACTAATATGCCAGCTTCAACCCCGCATTAGCAGCATAAAGCCAATATGTACACATACAACTAAAAAAACAGCAAATGTTAAATGAATACTAACAACACTAACACACACACAGCTGTGTATACGAATACATTTTGTTCCAGATGAATTAGTCTCGTGTAATTTGGAAAAGAACAAAAATTGTGCAGCTTAAAAATTGTTCTCGTTTAAACTACCACATTTAACAAAAATACGCAAAGGGATCATATCTAGAAAAGTGTTGGCAACACTAACCTGACAGTTAAAAGCCATTGATAACATAAAGCTACCATATTTATTAAATGGCATTTCATCACATAAAGCATGATTAGTTTTTGTTTTGTTTAACATTCGAGTGCCTGACTTGTAATTTGTTTATTGCTTAAATGTTAAGCTTCATTTTTCGATTGTAATTATTGTGAAAAAAACGATACAAATAATCGGTAAGTACAAATCATTAGTTAACTTTTTTTATAATTAAATTTTTGTTTAAATTGTGCTGCTTAATGGCCACGTTCCTGGGTTTTTGCACAGAAATAGAACTTAATCCTTGTAGGGGCTTGGCAACAGGAATTCTAATATTTGTCTCAGTGGGATGGTGTTTATTTAAGATTTTCACCTTCATGCCTTTTGACTGCAGCTTTTGTAAAATTTCTAATGTCTTTGTATCAGTTTTATTAGACGCCGAAGAATTTATGACCACGGTCTTGGGAAGCGGCTGTGTACGTTTTACTTGTAAACCTAAATTTTGTAATTTATTCAATATCTGTGCCGTCTGTTTTTCTTTTGTCGGTTCATGTTTAATAATGGTAGTGGTTATGGTGGTTGGTTTTCGGGATGCGGCATTTGATAGTACATTATTAGTAGGCATAGTTGTTGAGGCAGAATTAGTAGTATTTTGTGGCATGCTCATTTTTGTTATTGGGTTAATTTCAGTCGGTTTTACAAACCCGTTTGATATTATAGGCTCCGATTTTCGTTTTTTGACGGCATAAAATTTCGTAGCATGAGAAATGGAAGATGCACTCAGTATGCTAGTATCAGCACTTATTTCTGCTGTAGATATTGGTTTTAAAAAAGTTAAGGGTGTAGTTTTATTGATGGATAATTTTCTTTTAGCCGTCGGTCTCGCTGTGTTTGCAGTTAAATCAAATTTAACATTTTTAAATGTTTTTTCTGTCTCGTTGGATTTCGAAACGGAGCTTGATTTGACTAAAATGGATTTTGAGCCATTTCTTCCATTATTATTGTTTTTGAGATTTTCTTTAAATTGCACAAACGGCGTAACCGCCTCGACTAACTCATCATATTGCTTTGATGATTTTTGCGATGATTTGTTGCTCTCCTCAACATTTAAATCTGAATACCACTTTGGATCTAACAACTCCTGTTCAATATTGATCAAATCTATAAAGTTTTCTTCTGACTTATATGTATATGTTACTTCCACATCACTGTAGTCGTAAATTAAAAACTGCATGCAGTACATATGCAAAATGAAAGGTAATGGAAAAATCGATTTCTAAATAACATTGATGAACAAACAAACCTCCTTAATTCCTTTGACTGTTTTTCCAAAAAGTTGGGTGCATTTGTCGGTATTGTATTTGAACTGCTGTCGGCCCTGTTGGAAGAGATTTTCCAAACCTTCACAGTTTTCTAAATGTTGTCGAAAATCTTGTAAATTTCGTAAGTCTGTGTGGCAATTGTTGCAGAGAATAAATAATTGCTGGTTTTCATCAAAAAGAACTTCTCCCATACGTATACAGTTTAAGGTTTTCAACATATTAATGCTTGTTTTTTAATGTGATTTTAATAAAACGTATTTTTATTGTTTATATATATATATATATATATGTATTTATGTTTAAATATAAAAATGTTGATAGGATTTTGTTTACAAAAGCAGTAGACGCGAAAAAAATTGACAGGCGGGAATGCCATATTGAGTTTTTAGTGGTAAATGGGATAATTCATTGTACATAATTGTTTTAACAATACTGGGTTTTTGTCTTTGGTGTAATATACATCTGAAAACACCGACAACACCGATGCGCCGCGCTAGTTCCTTTAATGTCATCAATATAGAATTGACTACAAATTAAAGAAATTTTGCGAATCATCAAATAAATAAAGTGAATAAAACACACTGTAACCGTCGTAATAAAGTGGAAAAGAATCCATATCTCATAACAATCTCTGTTATATTTGAAGAAATAATCCTGGATGTATACATGGTATTCGGTGTTTGATTGGAAGCTGTGAAAAATTATAAAAACATTTCGCATTTCATTATAATACCGCAAAAGAAACAAGGCAAGTAGGTAGGTATATAAAAATGTTTTAATGTTTATTATAAGTGAAATTTATTGTAAAAACCTGAAATCCCTAATATACCAACTTTAATTTTGACAATTTTACTTCTGGCGACCTATCAATAAGAAAAAGTATTGGTTTAAAACATCGCAAGGATCAAATTTCATTAACTTTATTCCTAAAATAATTATAAAAATCAACCAAATAAAACAGATGTTTTGAAATTATTCCTTTATTAATAATATTTTCGTCATAAAGACTTACAGCTAAAAAATTTTACGGCAAATATTATTTATTTTTATCCTTTTTTGAATACCTAGGACCACCAAAGCTTTTACCTTTATTAAACTTATTTTTACCCGCTTTATTGTTCAATTTAACATTACTGGTCTTCTTTTTTGCTGCTATCTTTGACATTTTCTTATGACGATTAGCTTCAGATCTCAAACGTAAAGCGCCACTTCGGCTGACATCAGTTAAATCATTAGTAAATGCTGAATTATTGGTCCCACGTTTAGGTTTAGCAGACCCACCACCTTTACTATGTGTAGAAACATCAGATACCGCCGAAAGTTTACCTGGTCGTTTACGCAATTTCGATATCTTTGCTCTTACTAACGATACTTTTTCAATTTCTTGCATAGCTCTTGCTTTGGCTAACTGTTCAGGAGTTCTAATTTTTTTAACTTCTTCCTTCTTTTTCTTTTTTGAATTCAGTTCTTTTACTGGAGGACCATCTTGACCGTCTCCCCCGTATTCAGGACGTTTCTTTTTTTTGTTTTTATCATCAGATTTCTTGGTTTTTGGTTCCTCTCCAGTAATAGACAAACGTTGTTTTTCTTCTTCTCGTTGTTTTTTTGTTTGGAACCAATCACGATGTTCATTCTTATTACCCAGTAACTTTCGTTCAGTTTTTGATAGTTGCTGTTCCATTTTAGCTATCTGACGTTCTGCCTGTTCCTCATCCAATATATTCTCTGAAATAACAAATAAAGTTCTCTTGATTTAGAAATTAATCAGTTATAAATTCAACTTACGTATTTCAGGTTCTAAGGCTGTCAATTTCTTGCGATATTTTTCAATAATCTCAGGCGGTATAATGCGGTTTTTAACCGATCCCTCAGCATTCTTAATTATATCTTTAACTATTTTCCGTTCTTTTTCGCCGGCCAGGGATACCGAAATACCCGCACGGCCTGCACGAGCAGTACGACCCACACGATGAATATAATGTTCCGTTGTTATAGGCATGACAAAGTTAATAACGGTCTTGACACCAACAATATCTAAACCTCTAGCTGCTACATCTGTTGCTATGAGAACGTCTATTTGTTCTTCTTTGAACTTTTTCAAAGACTCCAAACGTTGCTGTTGAGTCAGATTGCCATGCAATTCACCAGCTTTAACACCCAACAAGCCCAAAAGTATATGAAGTCGGTGGGCTTGTTTCTTAGTTTGAACAAATATCATACAATGATCATGGAACGTGCGACAAATTAAACTAGCTAAAATTGGTTCACGATCACCTTCTTTTTCTTCTCGGATACGTATAAACTCTTGCCGTAAATTAAATGCCACTTGCTGGTTGCTATTTACAAAAACTTTGACCGGTTTGTTTAAGGAAACCGCAGCCAAATCTTTAACTTGTTCACTCATTGTGGCAGAAAAGAGCATAGTTTGTCGTGTTTTTGAACAAGAATTAATGATTTCTTTCATTTGCTCCGCAAAATATTCATCCAACATACGATCAGCTTCATCGAGTATTAGAACCTATGAAAACAAAGTTAACAAATGCAAGTGTTATTTTTCATGCAAAGTAAAGTGAATATACGCATATATATTTGTAATTCAGGTTGTACACAAAATGTTGTACAACGCTTTAATTTCTCTTCAATCTAGGAATTTATATATTTTCCAAAATTTCGGAGCGCAAGGATTGGTCATCACAAAAAAATAAATAGCTATATATTTGCTTAAATTTATTTCTTAGAACTTACTTCTATAGAGTCCAAACTAAAACTCGGCGTATTCTTAATGTGATCTATTAAGCGACCAGGTGTAGCTATGACTACATCAGGATTTTGACGCAAAACTATTTCTTGTGCTTTAACGTCCAATCCACCAATGGCTAGACCAACATCAATAGTAGTAAACTGGCACAACTGTTTGGTAACCTGGTACACCTGCGCACCTAATTCACGTGTTGGGACCAACACTAGCACTCTAGTCACAGTTTTATTATTCATAGGCCTATATAATAAACGTTCAATAGTGGGCAACATATAGGCAGCAGTTTTACCAGTACCGGTTGCTGCGCAACCGCAAATGTCTCTACCTAATAATGCTATGGGTATAGTAGAAGCCTGAATGGGAGTGGGGTAAATATAACCCAAAACTCCAATAGCTCTCATCAAAGGCCTTGAAAGATTCATTTGGTAAAAAGAGGTTATAGATTCATTTGATTCAATTGCCTCATCGAATTGCATTTTTTCTCCTTCCTCTTCAGAGTCTTCGTCACTTCCAACCTTATTTTTCTTCCTCTTTGAAACTTTCTTTTCTCTCAAACGCAAATTGTCATGTTTGAGTTCATCTTCGGATAAATCTATTTCATCATTACTGTCCTCGTCTTTAGGAAGAACAACTTCCCCTTCATCCTCTCTTTGCTTAATACGCGCTGCGATTTTATCGTCCGTTTTTGTGCGAGCCTTACGTTTCACGTATTTCATTAAATCATCCCAAGTGTCTTTATTGTATTCTTTTACAGAGGAAACAAATTCGAAATTTTTCTCAAACTCTGTAATTTTTTTGTGCTTTAATTTTGTAGGTTGATACTAAAGAGATATGTAATATGTAGATTCTTTTAGAAAAATTTATAAACGACATTGTTATAATATTTCTTACTTCAACCTCTGCATCAGAATCTTCCGAGAAATTTTCTACTTCCACATCATCTTCTATAGTTTTAATTAAATCCATGTTTTCCCCTACTACCATATTAGCATTGAAATTTTTCAATTAAATAAAGAGACCAACAACAAAACAACACCAACACGTGAATCAAAGAAAAACAAATTGACGTCAGTTACTGTTCACATCAACAAACGTCAAATAAAATGACATTTCACAGGGAAGCAATTAGGGATGGCACAATTTATACAATTGTACTTTTTTTGGTACTATTCAAACTAGAAAAGTACAATAGTACACCAACGGTTAATTTATATATATATCTTACTCAGTAACACTTTTTGTATCTAATTTTAAGTGATTTTTCCCTGTTATAATTTAAAATTATTATAAAGCAAGTGAGCAATACGCTATTCGCCTTAAAGACTTTGTATTGCAAATAAATAAATAAAATTTAATACTAATAAGTAGGGAAAGGATTTTCATGCATTTAAAATCACGTTTTATGTACATAAAATATGCAGTAAAAATATAAATATATGCATTTAAAACTAATAAAATATACATTTATTAACTTTTTTTCAACATTTAATTACATTAAAAAATCACCTTCATTGCTTTCTTAACAAACATTTTTTCATTAAAAACTTAAAAAAAAAACATAAAAAGCTTAGTTTCAATGACTTCTTAATATATATTTGGCAAATAATATGCAATTTAAAATAAAGTTCAGTCTTTTTTTTTTATTGTCAAAGATAAATCTTTGAAGATTTTTTCTGAAAAATTTTTATGTAATAAAAATGGATGTTCCACGTCAACAGAAGTTATTGGTGCGCATTTAGATGCTGCTTTTTCGTTTGTGTAATATTCAGTTTCAAAATTTTCGTTCTTAGAACTATAAACTATTGATCCAATTTGTTGCATATGTATATTTTAAGTTCATAATTTTTTTGTATAACTATTTCTAATTGATGTGTTAATAATTTAAGCATCTAATTGGCCTATAGTGTGAACAAGAAAGCAATACTATGTGTACCCATATATCAATTAGGCAGAAGGCTGTCGGATATTATATTTCTATTAATAAAATTAAAAAATTTTAAAGTAAAAAAACTTGCACCCATATGAAAAAAATAGCGTGTTTTTCAAGTGTACGTTAAAACCAGTTTTAGTATGGATATTTTAATTTAACGTACACTTCGAGCACACGTTATTTTTTGCATACCAGGGAACGGTTTTTGACTTTAAAATTTCTTTGATTTTATTAATAGAAATTAAGTATCCGACAGCCTTCTGCCACTTTCCCCATCTATGTAGTTACTATAGGATGTATCCGTTTCATACCACTTGATATTTTTCATTAAAGGCTGAAACACGCAAAGGTGCTTTCAAAAGCACTTTATATCCACATGAAATTAATGCAGAACCAGAAGAGAGGACTGAAAAAAATTACACATAACATGCTATTTTTTTTTTAAATTTTCAATGGTGTTGGTATTCTTGACTTAACCCAAGGTATATCGAATAATATCACAAAAAATACGATCGTAAATTTTTCTCCTTTTTCTCTTTTTGTTCTTACACAGTCGTAAAAACTGCAGCTTTAAATACTTTTCAAGTAATAAAAAAAAAAAACAAAATTAGATTTATAGCATGAAAAAACTAAAAAATGTATTAAAATATACATTTATAGTAAAATATGCAAAAATATGTATTTATTGTAAAATATGCAAAAATATGCACTAACAAATCGATGCCATTTTGTCGCAAATTTTTTGATTCCCAAAGATATGTTACTTACAGTGATCTAAGACCAACGACAGAAAACATGTATTTACATGAAAATCCTTTCCCTACTTATAAGGAATCTCCAAGGTTTTAGTAATCTCACTGCATTTATTTTCAAACGATTGAAGTCCGCTTTTGCAATTGGGATATTGAAAGGCAGACTTTTCTCTCATTCTCTTTAGAACATACCCAAACCTTTTACAATTGGAAAATTAACAGACAGACAGAAAATTTATACTTTGTTTACTTCTTTGCGTTTACTACTCACATACACCTACAAATACAATTGAAGTATGCATATAGCACCTGAAAGGGGAAAAAGTATGTGAAGCAACAAGAATAAATTACGAAAAGTAGAAAAGAGAAACAAAAAATGTCCGGTACAGACTCGTTTACTAGACACTACCTCTTCAACTCTTCGCCTACAAACTTCGTCTGTCTGCCTTGCAATTTTTCAATTGTAAATGGGGACTAAATAATTTGGAAATGGACGAGTTCTTTGATTTTGTCGTGTTTTTCTTTCACATTGCTGTTTATAATTGTTTGAAAATAAATGTGTGTGAAGATGGGGAGATTCCTCAAATGTACTAAATTAAACATTGTTGTACTGTTGTATTTTTCGATTTTGAATAGTACCAAAAAAGTACAATGGCGCCAATTTTGCCAACCTTGCGTAAAAGCAAGAATAACAATTTCAAGTAAGCGTTGCCACTGAATTGAACTTTAAAAAGAATTGGTTGCATTGAACTAATTTCCCCGTATTTCCCGCCTTACTGATAAATATATATAAAACATTATTGATTTGAAATTCTCCAAACGTCAATTTTATATGCATTGTAGAAAAAAAGTATCTTTATGTGAAGCGCGTTAGTTCATTAAATACTGAAAAAATCCTCAGAAAAGAATAGAAAAAGTAATAAATTACATAAAAAAATATTAAAGTTAACTTAAGGAAGTGTTTTAATATCGAAAACATAAGAAAAACTTCAAAATTGTATGTAAAAAATTCTTGTGAAATTCTACACCAAAAATTTTCATTGTCGAAAAAAATGTAATACATAAAACATTTGGAAAAATTGTTTTGGGGCACTGACAAAATGCGACATCTTTAAAAAAGTAAAACAAAAAAATACCGACAAACATAATATTTGTGGACGAAAAACATGGAAGATATTGAATATTTGGAAGAGTACGAAGATTTAGTGTTACCTGGTAATTTTGTTTGGTGTCTATTTGTGCTGCTTCATTTTACAGTACAGTCATTAATTTTGACTCCTTTTTTGCATTTTTAAGCTTTAAACTCAGCGGCTGCGGCAGCAGCGGCATCTTCAACCTCATTTCAAGCAAACAAAAATTCACAAAATCAGAAAATTAATGACGACGCTGATGATTCTTCTTCATCATTAGATCAGGATATTTTTAATTGTTTATTTGATGATAATTCTGATGATGATGATTTAAATGAATATGAACATATTGGTAAGTACATAAGTACATGGTTTGAAAAATAAAACGATAATTGGCCTTTATTGGGTTTATGTTAATCCCATTAAGATTTTTAATAAGAATGAGAAATGTTAATATAAAAAATATGTATACATATATCAATAATAAACTTAATTATGTATAAGACGCATACACTGTGCGACATTTTGTGGGAGAAGACTGTGAATTCTCTTTGATAAAAGGTTCGTTCAATTGCGTGGACCGCTGCCGGCCGGCACTTTTAATCAGGAGACGACCGAATGGAAACTGCAATTCATGGGCATAATTGTGTTGTTGAAGCTGGAAACAAAATGTTCTACGTATGCGATGTTATTTTCCTCTGGATATCTGTTACATCTTATCGCACTTTAAATGGTCCGAAACGTATAGACGGTTTGCCATTATCTCACAGATAAGAACTCTCCGACCTTAAATCTATATAAATAACGCAACTGCATCTGTCAAGATCATGAATGTTTACTTAAGTGATGAATAATTTTATATACATCTCTTCCTGATTTCAATTACAGTTTTGTGTTATTAATAACTTCGTCTGATTTTCATGTTTATGCGTACACATTAATAGGTTTATACTATTTATTGTATTAGGTGCAACTTGAATAAATGGATGAAAACTAATGCTGTGAATTTCGTAGATAGTCAATTTGTTTATTTTTTTTTATGTTATTCAGTTACTCCATTCGCCAAAAAAAATACGTTTGGAGGATTATTTGGATAGTTCGATGAACTATTTCGCCATAACCAGTTCACACGTCATACCTGTCAATTAATGAACATTAAATGAACAAGATATGCTTTTGTGTTGCTAAATGTAATTGTGAAATTGTCCGCAACTTTTTTTAAAGTCAATTATCTATTCCTTGTAAATTTAAAAATTTTGTAATTCTCTTTGCTAATATATTTAGGGTCTAGTTTTGTAAAACGAAAACGTTAGGCGTTGACAAATTTTGTATGTATTTTCTTTTTGTAATTTTTATTTTCCCATATAAAATTTGTCAACTCTTATGGTAGGTAGGTAGGTAGACTTTGTAACTTGCTTACGCAACACGTTTTCGAATATTTTGACACAGACACTGCAACCTACAATGCAACCGCCAATGCAACCTATTCAAAACATTTTGATATTTTCGAAATTTCGAACGCAACCATAAATAAGACTACAGAGTATGCGACCTGCCTGGTTGCATAAACACGTTGCTAAGTCTGTACATACCATTACGGCCTCATATATAATCAAAAACTGGCATGGAGTTAGCAGAAGTGACAAAATTGACATTACAAATCGACGCATAATTTTAACACACGATTAGCATGATTTTTAATGTAAAATTTTATGGCAAAACACATTCAGACCGTGTTAAATTTTGCCACTTGCTAAGTTCATGAAAGTTTTTGATTATACATAAGGCCGTTATTAATATTTTCGTTTTACAAAATTTGGCCCTTAATATCGAAGTATTTCTATTAAGTTAGAATTAATATAGAGCTGTACTTTCAAGGCAGATCAATGCCAACTACCATGCTAGATTATATGCTTATTGAAAGAAATATCAAACACCACATGGAAGGGGATATTTGTATTGTGTTTTTTGTTGATTATGAAAATAAGAACTTATCTTTATGCTTCTATCCATCCAAACTTAATTTGAAATTTTTGTAGTCAAAACCAAAAATTAGATGGCCTAACTTCTTCGCATTTACAATTGTAAGCAGTGTGCACACTTCTACCGATATTCGGTAGATTCTACCGAATATGTTCGTGAAGTTAACAATCTACCAATTCTACCGAACAAGGCCTGAAATCTACCGAATATTGTTATTTAGTAATTTAAGTCGATATATGTGTAAATTGGCTATTTTGCCACATAGCAGTGCGGCCGCAGAGCGGTCATTTTCTGTCATGAAAATCATTAAAACAGAACAAAGAAATCGGTTAAAAACTATAAGTAACCTAAAATTTGCCAAAGAATTGTGCCTTGGGGATGAAATATTTATTCCTACCAATGATTTAATAATTTTTGTACAAAAGTTTAAATTCATAAATGGATCTTACATATAATCTTTGTAGTTACAAATGTTTGTCAAATAAAAGTTATTTTAGTAGCTTTATAAAACCTTTATACAAAAACTTAATTATTGTTATTTATGTGTGTATATTATTTTATATATGCATAGCACATCTATATAAAGGGTAAGGGCAAATAACTGGGGATGACGCTTTTTTTATTGGAAATGCTTCATTGTTTATGGCAGTTTAATTTCCAATCACATGTGAAGTTTTAAATGCGCTTTTGGAACCTGTTTAGTTTGATACTCCTTGCACTTACCCTTTATATATAAGTACATATGTACATATATTTTGTTATTTTTTATGTTTCTTTTAATTGTTATTTTTTATGTTTCTCTGAATAAAAAAAATTTCTACCGAATTTCATTCAAATCTACCGATTTATTTTGTCGATTCTACCGAATTTAAAAAAAATTAAGTGTGCATGCACACCGATTGTAAGTGCAAGTTCGAAAAACTCAATACACTCGCACTTTTTCACTTAGTACCGGTCCATACTTGTAAGTAAGTTTAAGACTGTGTAAACACTTAAGTAACTTGTAAGACTTTCGGCTATTTCTTTGAAATTTTCGTTGATAATACATAATTACTTACATGTGTTTTAATACCAGGTAATAATGAAGTCACATTATATATGCGCCTTGACTTTTAAACTACATACATACATATGAATTAGTACTTTGTAAAAGGCTTCAGTTTCAAACAGCAACCTGCAAAAAAATTATTTCCTTGTGCAAAAGGAATTTTTTTTTTTTTTTTTCAAAATAACTTACAGCGTCTCCTAATTTTTTTGCTAACAAATTATTGAATTTGATATGCAGTGCCGCCAAAAATATTTTTAGCCAATCAACTAAAGGCTCATTTGCAATGTTTTTGTTTCCCGGAACTGTGTCCCCCAGTATAGCCACTAAATAGCGAAAGTACTGAATTCTATTCAGCAATAATTTCATGATTTCGTAGTTCTCTTCCATACTTACTACATGAGCTAATGGTTCGGGCGGATATAGATTTCCATTATATTATATAAAGCTGCGTTCAGACTGATGAAATGGTCGCCAAAACATTCCAAGAACCATAAAAAAATAATTCGCTTGGTATGGTTTTGCATTTGAACTGCAAAGTGCAACTGTGTTACGGTTAAATGTATTACACAATGTTTGCCAAAATGGGATGCCCACATACCTGCACACTAATTTCTGAAACCGTTGAAAATCGAAAAAAAATATATGATTTTAACTCAGTTAATTTTATCTTGCATCTTTCAGTGTTTAATCTATAAGATTAATAGGCAAACACGTTTTTAGGGTTCCGTACACCAAAGGTGAAAAGGACCCTATTGTTTTCGTTATGCTGTCCGTCTGTCTCCGTCACAGGCTATTTTCTCAGTAACCGTAAGAGCTACGGACCTGAAATTTGGACAGAGTATGTAGAACCTTGGCCGCTACAACAACAAATACATGAGAATTAAAAATTAAAGGGTGTTCCAAAACGGGCAACGATAAATGTTAAAATCCCATGTAATATACATGGAATTGTATGAACATATCCCAGCAAAAAATTACACATTACCATTAGAACTACTTGCGATATAATGACTTGCTTTTCTGATTGCCAATTTTCATTACTCGCTTACAAATCACATTACATAAAATTTAAAAAAATGACGTGCAAGTTGCTAAATGAATAGAATGATTTTTTTAGACGAAATAGATTACGTGAAATGTTGACAAATAAAAAAAAAAATGTAAGTACCTCTCAAGAATCGATTATTTTAGTCTCACGCCTTGTTAAAATCATTAAGTTGGTAATCCAGTAGGGAAGTGCTTCCACCAAAAATGCTTAATTCCCAACTCGATTACCTTTTTTGAAATTTTTTGCTGGGTATGTATATTGACACTTGAAATTTGTAAAATTAGTTTATTTTTATACAGACTACAGCAATTAACACTAAAACTTAAAAATTTAAATTATAGGGTGGTCCATCAGTTAATGCAATTTTGACTATGTAATTTTGACAACTTGCTACATCTTGGAAACCGTAAGGGGTAAACTCTTGATCGCCAAACCAAAAAAAAAATCGCCAAAAACCAAAAAAAAAATCGCTTAAACGAAAAAAAGCACCAAATTTAAAAAATTTCTAACACTAAAATAAATCGGTAAAACCGAAAAAAATCGACAAAATTAAAAAACGCCAAAAAGCGAAAAAATAGCAAAAACGCGAAAAAGGCGCTAAAACTAAAAAAATCGCCCAAATAAAAAAAATCGTCAAAATGAAAAAAATCGCCAAAACTAAAAAATCGCCTATACAAAAAAAAAACGAAAAAAAAAGAAGAAAAAAAATCGCCGAAATGAAAAAATTCGCCAAAATGAAAAAACGGCAAAAACCAAAAAAAAAAAAAATCGACAAAACGGAAAAAAGTGCCAAAACTAAAAAAAGCACCAAAAACCGAAAAAAACGCCAAAACTAAAAAACGCTAAAAACCGAATAAACCCAAAAAAGAAAAAAGCCAAAACTATTTATTATATAGGCTAAAGTTCGTATTGAATTACATATCTAGTGTCCGTACGGAACCCTTCGTGTGCGGGTCAAAGTCGCACTTCACTGAATTTATTTTTTGTAATCCCTTTTACGCCGGTACTACTGCACCGATTTTTAAAATATTTTATATAGTTTTAAAGCTTTTTTGCACAAATGTACACAATCTATTTTTGATTGAAATCGGTTCAGTATTTTGGGAGCTATACGGCATTTAAAGTTGCTACTAATACATGCACACATAGTGCACACGCATTTATTAGCTTACATAAAAAAAAAATACAATCCAGCGGTTTAATAGACGATTATGTTTAATATACAACTCCTAAACGATCCCAGGCAGAAATTGTGACTGCCCAAAAAATATGTACCACCACAACACTGTAAATACAAAATTACGACTCTTCCAAAATTTTTGTACCACCACAGTACTCTAAACACAAACAAACGTATACAAATACCGCTTTCTTAGTAATGCTATACCACAACAACACTGTATAAACAAAATTTCGACGTTAGTTTCCCAATATCCTGTTTACAATAATTCTATACCGCTACAACATCGTAAATACAAAAATTTGACTTTAGTTCCCCAAGTACCCCCTTTACAATAATTCTTTACCGCTGGGAAATTTACATTGTGACGACCTTATAAATATGTATTTAGAGTATTGTGACAACATTGAAAACAAGAGTCGGAGGACGGTCATTCGGCGTTATCATTTTAATGTTATGAGTACATTAAAATCTTGGTAAACGAATGTTGTACTGATGTTGGTTGTACCCGGAGACAAGCGTAGCAACGTCATTCTCATTGTCTTTTTCTGCCTGGGATATTGTGCACTTCATGCTTCTCGCTGTCTTATAAATCTTCCAATGTTTAATCTACGATGCCTTTTGATTGATATTTATCCTTCATTTCTCGCTGATGATTTCATTTAAGTTTTGATAAGAATCTTGCCGGTTGTTTTAAGTGTTTTTTTATATTCTATAAAAATTAAATATATTTATACATATGTACACACATACATATCATACATGGGCATACTGCAGTAAAATTAAAATTCCAGCAAAAATAAATTTTTACAGATTACTGAAAAAAATTTCAGTATCCAGTTCAAATTTCCTGGTTACTGAAAAAAATTTCAGTATCCAGTAAAACTTTACTGAATATTGGAAAAATTTCAGTAAGCAGTTAAAAAAGTACAGTAAGCAGTAAATTTTTATTTATTTATTTGATTAAATTAAAACGAGCCCTTATGGGCCATATATCCATTCGAACATTTTGTCTGGAAAATCAAAGCTACCATATGAAATACGTGTGTAAACGATGCGTATTAATTTTACAAGTGGCAGCACATCGGCAAATGATTACAATTCGCTTTGTCTTTTTAACTGTTTATTGCAATCCTTTCGTTTAACTTCAAATGTATGTGGGCTATTCCACAGGATGTCTCGTACGTTGACCAATCAATTAAGCTTCTATTTCAGAGAAAATTTAAATTTTTCTTTATTTCTTTGTTTTTTTGAGGACCGTAAGTAGCCCTACCTTTGGTAAAATATAAGGAGAAATCGCCGCATTGATATGAAATACAAGCTTAATTGATTGGTCAACGTACGTGACATTCTCTGGAATAGCCCATATGTTTTATTTATAAATTTTCTTTATTGCTATTCTAATTAAGGGCCATTACTACAACTTAAAGATAGTTAAAAGTAGGATTTTATCGGACGTATAAAAAGCTTTCCATTGTTGCAAATTGGATTTAACTTACCAATTAGGATTAACTTGCCTGTAATTTATCGCTCACTTTAGTTAGGTTAAAGTAAAATTTTGAAAATGATAAAGTTTTTATACATCCGATAAAATCCTACTTTTAACTATCTTTAAGTTGTAATAATGGCCCTAAGTCCTATAAAAAATAAAAACACACTTTTTTAAACAGCCCGCAAGATTCTAAGTCAAAATTCAAATGAAAGTATCAGCGAAGAATAGAAGAAAAAATAATTATCTTAACAGTAAACACGAAAATAAAAAAGAACAAACATATTTTAGCTAATGTATCGTCGATTAATATTTTTTCTTCTCTACAACTGCCACTGTTCGTTTTGTTAATTTGTATGGCATCGTTTAAGCGCATCTGGTGTTAAGTATGTGTATTATTTTAAGCTATGTAGCCATTTTATTATTTATTTTATTTCGCTGACAATTGATATCTACAAATATCCTCGAAGGAAACCGCCATTTGCTTTGTAGTTGACGCAATAACTACTTCAGCCAACAGTAGCCCTCTAATATTGTATTGCGTAGTTTTTACTTACATGCTTATAATCTTTATAATTATTACTTTTTCTTTATTAGACAAGGAATCGGCTTTAAAATCAAAAACTGGAGCACACGAATCTTTTGATATTTTAGAAGATAAAATTGAAGAATTAGGTATTAAACTAAATTCAGTTAAGTTATGCATCAAAAATATAAAAAATAAATCTGTATTATAGGTGAAAAAGTCCTCGAAAAAGTGGAAATTTCACGGCAAGATCCAACAAAAAACTTCAATACTAATGTTGATACAGTGACTAATGGTAAGTAAAATTACGAAGTAAATATATGTAAATATTTGTGCTAATTGTACTGAAAATGTTTTATTAAATATAGTAAATGTTACAAATCCAAAACCTAAAACGTTTATGACAAAAACAAGTGGTACCACAGTGTCAAGACCACAAACATCTTTATCTAAAACCAAGTCTATTGCGACTGTTAGACCAACAGTACAAAATCAAAAGCAAGAACTAAGTTTGCAAAGACCAGCAACAGCAGCATCAACATCGACCTCATCGATTATTCAGCGGCAAAATCCGTCAACTTCAACGTCAGCCATAAGTGTACAATTACCTGTTTTAGTGCGCAAACAATTGCCATCGGATGCATCATTACCATCAAGTTCAGGTTTGATTAAAAAAACACCTGAGACATCTTTATCAATTCCGGCATCATCGACTACAGTGATTAAAAACTTTGCTGGCAAACGCCCAGCAACTATTATAAAACCAGAAAAGATAATAACCAAAGACCCAGCAAATGATCCATTAGGTGAGTTCTTTTTTCATTCATCATTATATATCTTTAACTAGGAACTGAAATATTTGGAAGCCAAAAAATAAAAATGTTGAATAAATGACTGTTCGAGTATCGCTTTAAAAAGGCACAAAAACGAAAAAGACCCGAGTAATTAGAAAAGAAGTTTGTTATCTGTTCATTTTTATAAAACGATAAAGCTACGGTCACATTTGTCAAACATTTGCACAAAAAAGCGTAACCACTAAATGCTAATGAAAAATCTTTCAATTTAGACAAAAGTTTGTCAAGTTAAAGAGTATCCAATGTTGTTGGATTCTATGACATTGTCCATTAGTTGTGTCTGGATCAAAACTTTCTTCATTAGTGTTTATTGGTTACACTTTTTTGTGCAAATGTTTGACAAGTGTGTACCTTAAGGAAATTTTCCTTCTACAATTTATATTGAGAACAACAATAAAATACATAAATATATATTCTTATATAGTTGTGTCTGGATCAAAACTTTCTTCATTGGTGTTTATTGGTTACACTTTTTTGTGCAAATGTTTGACAAGTGTATACATTAAGGAAATTTTCCTTCCACAATTTATATTGAGAACAACAATAAAATACATAAATATATATTTTTATATAAATTGTAGAACGGAAATTCGCTTATGTTTTATATAAACCACCTGTAAAACGTTATCAATTCATTGCTCGGTGCTTTTTTTACATTTCGATAAAACAAAATTTCTTATTATAGTAGCGGTATTCACGGTTGGCTATTGTAGACTTTTTACATATTGTAGCTTTAATAAATCGTGGTAAATTTAAAACACGGCAACAACAAAATGCATACATTTTCAATTAACTATGCCTACACCATCTACTATACTAAAAACTGTAGTAGATGTTGTAGCTGAATTTATTTACCAGATTTTGTACAAAAGAAGAACAAGCTGCATAAAAATTCTCTCAGACAGTCTCTTTGAATTGAATAATAAACGTTTTTTACAATACAGAAGAAAAAATCATTCACGCTTGGACGCTTAAAATCGTAGCATATTTAATAGGGTTTTAAATTTAATACGAATAGTGCATTCCGCTAGTGTTTTCACACTGACATGTTAAAACCTGGGCTCAAATCGTCACATCCGTGATCGTATCGACAATCGTACGAAAACAAATTAAGTGATACGCCAGTCGTATAAGCTGAATGGAATTTCAGTACGTTCACGTATGTCATAATCCGAAAATGGTGATTTTACGTGACGAGTTGTACGTTCACGGATGTGACGATTCGACCCCTGGTTTTACCATAAAAATTGTTTTTGTTAAAACCAACTTAAAACCATTATTGAATTGGTTTTATGAAATGCAACCTTGTTTTCGCTGTGCTAAATTCAGTGCTACCAAGTTAAAATGACGAGCTGAAAATTTTTATGCAGGTGAATAACAATAGATGTCGCTTGAAAGGTTTTCAACTTAAAAATGGATGCAGCAGCAACAATAATTAAAAAATTATGGAAAAAAGAGTTTTTTTTTGGAAGGAAAACAACGAAAATATTCTCATTAACCTCTGGGAAGTGAAAATGGACGATAAAACTGACATCGATCCGCCGATAAAAAGTTTTATTTTGTGATGTAATTAATTGTGCATTTTAATAAACAATAACTTTATTTCCAAGCACTTCATCACTTTGTATTACTAGTTCCATAATTTTAAAATATTTATTTGCAAAATATAAAATAATTTCCATTTTACAACGCATTGAAAAATATCCGAGTTTTTCATACAAACAAAAACAGTTGTTGTACAGTTTGTCAAATAAGTGTTATAAAAAGCATACAATACAACAACAAATACGCGTATTTCTGCAGGAGATTTATTAATTTTTGAGCAAAGTTATTAGACAGTCTGTGAGTTAAAACCTGAATTTAACAAACTTGCAGTGTGAATGCAAAATCAAATGTTCATGGTTTTAACGTTAAACCCAGGTTGTAACTTTCGGTGTGAAAACACTTCTAATAGTGTAAAATGTTACGACCAGGTAATACATATGTACATATACATTTGAATGCCGTTCGAAAGAGACGCCGCATCGACTGGTTAAAATACATACATACATATTTATTTTAATTTGAAACTCTACATGTCGAGCAAACTAAAGGCTGGAACAAAATAGATTAGTTCTAGTAGTAGCTGAAGCTGACGACTTAACTATGTAGTAGCGCAGCAAGAAAAAATGTGAACAGAATATTGTGCAATATTGATTAAAAATCCCTAAAAATATAAGATAGCAAAAAAAAAAATTTGGGAAAATTACGCCAGTCGCGAAAAAAGCGACAATTCACGAAAAGTTACAAAATTTCAAACAAGATATAATTAATATTGATTACAAATAGCTAAAACTGTAAAGCATTAAACACATTCACCACAGCAGGCTACACGAACACACGACTTCAAATGCCGCTAGCAGCATTTGTCGCCTCGTAGCCGGCTAGTTAATTATTTTGGAGACTGCAGCAGCACCATCTGCAGTTGATATTCAAGGACAAATACATAGTTCAGTATTGCCACTTACTTAAAAATTAATTACTCTTTTAAAATACACTTATTTCACGTAAAAGTACAAAAATGAATCAATTTATTTCTTACATCAATTTTTGGATATTATTTCTGTTAGATAATATGAAATAATTGTACAAAATCATTCATTCAACATTTTGTATTGTACTGGCAATACTGAATTTTCTCATTGTAGCCAAAGAAATAGAAATTAGTTTAATTGGATTACAACTGCAAAATCAGCATAGACAACAACCTGTCGCCATGTTGCCTTGCTGTCTTCAAAAGAATTATTCTCATATAAACATGTGTATTCTATCCTTGACATTTGGTAGTCGTCAGCTTGCTGTGGTGAATGTGTTTAATGCTTAAGAAATGCAAAACATTAGGTAAAAATCGAGAAAAAGACGAAAATTCGCAAAAAGTTACTAACAGCGGGATTATAACAAAGTCTAATTAATATCGTTTAAAAATTGGCAAAATTGTTAGGACTCTGAAAACATGCAATAAGTCACTTTTTTGCGAACTTTGCAAAAAAATCGCGAAAAATTGCAAAATTTTAAATAAAACATAATATAGATTAAAAATCTCTAAAACTGCAAAAAAAAAATGCAAATATGGCGAAAATATGCAAAAACTTAATAACAGCGGGATGATAACGAAGTTTAATATTGTTTAAAAATCGGCGAAACTGTCAGGAAGCTGAAAACGTGCAAAAGTCACTAATATCGCGAACCATGCAAAAATTCGCGAGAAGTTGCAAAATCGGAAGCAAGCCCAAAAATTAATTAGAAAACGCCAATGCCGTTAAAAATAAAACAGTTCGGAAAAAATGCGAAAAAATCGCAAGTTAGAGAAAAATTGCTAAATACAGTGTAAGCTCGTTAATCCGAATTAATGATTGCATGCCCCGATTCGGATTATCGAAATATTCGGATTATTGGATAGGCTGCTATAATAAATAAAAATGAAATAAACTCCTGATATAATTTAAAAACAAGTTTATTTCAATCAAAAAAAGGAAAAAACAACGATTTAAAAAAAAACAGCTCAAACACCAAACTTTTCTGCTAAAATCTTTCCAGATTGCCCTCGATTAAGCGCTTCTAAGATATTAAGCTTATCAACTAAGGAAAGCGTTTTATGTGCACGTTTTTTTTTGCATATTGATTTGATGTTTTCGCGGACAATGCTATCAAAAACTAAATCTATTGTAACAAGACACACAACACATTCATCAAAATACACATTCCAATGATGTCCCGTTAGTTTTCACATACGATACGATAACAAACAACACAATAATAAGAAGAAAAAAACAAATTCGGTTTAGCGAGCTGCAATCAATGCGGACTATAAGATATGAAATGCTAAATATTTTCAATTCGGATTACTGGATAATTCGGATTACACACCGATCGGATTAACGAGCTAACACTGTATATTAAAGAAATTTTCAATAATAATTGACTACATAATATTTTACTCAGAAGCATTGTAATCCTTGTTCACATATACATACAAACATTTATTTTCTGTCGCGCAACAAAGTTCAAAATTTCGAATTTATCGCTTCAACTTCGACTGCAACGACTACCACAACTACGCATTCTGTTTACTTCCCTTTAAAACAACAGTTTTTAACTTTTGACAGCTTGCAGTGCTACTCGTTACGTTGTACTACAGCTACTATTCTGTTCCAGCCTTTAATGTTTTAGGTTAGTTTCCTAAGCTACATATGTATAGAAATTTTAATCTTAAGGTCCATACCATCCGTTCTATGAATATACGTTGTATGCGTTTCTGTACGTTCTCTCCTATTCTAAATTCAAGTTACATGCAATACGTCTTATGCGCCAAGTATTTTTGGTGTTTAAAAAATAATAAACACAACAGAGGTGACACTCAGTACTAGTGATGCACGAATATTCGTATTCGAATTCCCGAATATTCGTCAGTTTTTAGATATTCGCATTCGTAAATTTAGGCGAATACGAATATTTTGCAAAAAAAAAAAAATTAATAAATAAATGCACATTTTCCTTTTTGCCACAGATATATTCAGCGGTTGTTAAGTTTTTTTGGTCGTTTATGACACGATATTATAAAAAAATATATGTATGTATTTTGAAATTTATTTGCTGGTGATTCAGTGTTGTGTAAATTAGAGCTGTGCCAAATCGTTCATTCAAGTGAGCGCTCATTTTCTAAAAAAGAACGAGTTCGTTCATTTGTTCATCCGCTCTTTTCAAGAAATAGAACGAAAAACAAACAAACAGTTGATTCGTCAAATAAAAAGGGACAAATGCAGTGAGTTTGTTATGAATTGTTTAGCAAAATAAGCAAAACAAACAATAGAAAAATAGCAAAACAAACAAAAAAAAAATTAATTAAAATATTAAAGTATTTTATATTCTTAAGCTGGATTCACCCATTTTTTCCGAACAAAATTTTTGTCCAGACAAAAAATTTTTTACTGAGAGTTTTCTGCAGCACGATTCATCCATTTCGAACATTTTGTCTGGAAAATTAAAGCTACCATATGAAATACGTGTATAAACCATGTGTATTAATTTTACAAATGGCAGCTTAACGGCAAATGATTGCAAGTCGCGGTGTGTTTTTATTGTTTAATGCAATTTCTTCGTTCAACACCATATGTACATATATGTTTTATTTTTCAATTTTCCTTTATTTCTATTGTAATTAATACAATTTTATTTATTATTCATATAATATGATGTGGCAGCCCAGTTCAACTACGGCTGAAAATTAAAATAACGTCGGCAGAATGACGTCACAAAAAAGTTTGTGTTCAAACTTATTTTCAAGGGTGGCTAGACGTATAATGTTAAAACCCAAAATTTAGATTGTCGTATGCATACAAAGTGCTCGTTTTTGTTTTGATTTTTTAATACTTCTGCCACAGAGCATATATTTTGTTCTAATGCTTGATTTTTTTTTTTTAATAAACATTATTTCTAGTTTCCCGCCATTATTTTCTACGAAAAAAGTAAATTTGACAGCTTGTGTCCTAACATAATTGCTCAGACTTGTGTTTGAGCAATTGTTTCCAAACATGTGTTCGAACAGTAACATTTACGGTTTACGCAGTCATTTTTTGTGTTAGCAACAGATTTTGACAATTGCCAACACAAAAATTTCCAAACTTATGTCTCGTGTAATCTCACTGTTAATAAAAACTTTTAATATGTTCTAAAAACTTAAGATATATTAATGGCAATTTTATTAATTTCACAATGGTCACACTGTTACTAAAAGCAGACAAAAAGGCAAATGAAAACCAAAATGTGACAAAAAATCTCACATGAATAAAGAAAAGCAAAAAAAAAAAAAAAAAAAAACAAAAACACCCAAGTGTGTTCGTTCATTCATTTCGTTCAATAGTACTTTTTTTCAGTATTGCTGAGCCATAACAGCTCAGTAAAGTGACCGGCTCACTTCGTTCATTTTACTGATTCGTTCAATTGTACCCGTTCGTTCATGAACTGTCGTTCATGTGTAAATGCATGTATATAAAATGTGTGCATTTATTTGAACATTTTATTGTTGACAACGACGGCGATTTAAATAAATTAGAGCGTCAAGCGTTGCGTTAGCAGCAGGGTACGTATTTTCAGTACATTCAACTACATGCGTACCCTGCTGCTTACGCAACGCTTGACGATCTAATTTAGTTTTGGCTGTAAGTCACAACCGACCAGAGTTTACAGAAAAATATCTCTTAATTAAATAATTTTATGTATGTAAATAGCAATATAATAAACCAATAAAATTTTACTTTAAATACAGATTTGGATAATTTTTCTGAAGAAGGATCCAATAATAACTATTCAATATCTGACATTTCGGGAGAAACTTACAATTCTCTTACCAACTCCGAAGAGGAGGAGGAAAGCATTGATGAATTTTATTCCGGTGATGATTATTATGAAGACGTAAGCGATGAGGAGGAAATAAGTAGCAGTTCACACATTATTGAATTATCTAATGACTCCAGTAGTGCAGTTTCAAATTTAAGTACGTATTGCAAAAATTTTTATATCTATTCAACAGGATATTTTATGTGCCATTGCAATTGTTAATGTAGAATAAAAAGTGTGTATTAACGAATTAATTGATATACATACATACATATGTATGTAGATACATGCATATAATATTGGTAGCAGGTAGCACATTAACAATTGTAGTGATGTTTTTTTTTTGTTAGTGATCGATTTTACTGTCGATAGTTAAGTTTTTATTTATAAACGAGAAACATATAATAAAAATATAAAATAAATCGCTTGACTTGTAAACAAACATAAAATACACATATTTAGAAGATTTGCGCGCACCAACACCATCTCCCGTGATATCGGATGATAACAATACATCAAGCAGTTTTGGGTTAAAAATAAGTACAACTAACTTTATCAAGCCTTATTCACATCCCGATATAATCCAGAGTGTTTTAAGAAAAGGCGAAAGACCTTGTTTATACGAACTCCTATGTACATACAACTTATTGGATGAATCCGAGGAAAGTGATCAGGAAGATACTATTATAGATATTACAACATCCAGAGAAAATTTGGTAGAAAGTTTGGACACGCCACAAGTTGAAAGTACAAGTTTAAACTTGAAGAACTCTTTAACATCAACAACAGCAATAACAACAACTGATACTGATAAAAATAAATCATTAGATTTGAATCCATTTGACAAAAACCAAACTAAGAACTCAAAAAAAACGAGTAAGTTATGTTTTTTAATAATGGAGAATTGCATTAAACACTAATCTTCTATTTTGTCTTTATTAGATAAGAATAAATCAAAAAAGAAAAGTGTAACAAATATGGAAGATATTTCATCAGATTCTGATTTGTCGGCGGTAGAAGAATTGTTGGAAGAGTCGTATGCAGAGGCAATGAAAAAGGTTAAAGATGTGCCCTACACTGATCAAGCGGTGGCAGCTGAAACAGAAATTTGTGAAGAAGAACAACTGCCTGCAAATGTAGAAGGCAAACAAAAACTACCAAAACCTGGTGTTGTAATAGACTATGATGATTTAAATGTAGATAAGCATACCGATAAACCAGACAAAATTGAACGGAGCGATACCGGACAAAAAGAATTAGAAACAAAAGGAGCTGATCAAAAGAATAAGGATCTTGAAGAGCCTAAACAGTTGTCGGCAATTGATACAAATGATAAAGAACAAGATAACATTAAGAAAACAGAAAAAACATCAGACTTAAAAGACTTTTCAGAACAACAAAGTGAAATCGTAAAAGAAAATGTCAGTGATGTTGCAACGACCAGCAACGAATGCCAAGAATCCACAACATTGTCAGCTGATGTTGAAATGATTTCGTGTAATTCTCCAACCAATAAAAAGAAAAAACGTTTCAGAAATTTAATCACACCTGATCCAGTTCAGACAGAAACAGGAAAGAGCATGGATGATATTAAGGACTTCAAAGGGTTTGAAGAAGAACAAGCAGCTAAAACCCGTGAAATTGTTGATAAAATAGACAAAGTGACAGCAACAACAAATACACAACCTGTCAAAGAAACTCAAGAAAAGACTTTGAAAATGGAGAAAGTAATTGAAAAGAAACGTCCGTCTGGTTCATTTAAAAGTCCCGCCAGCTCTCATCAATCTTTAAAGGACAAATCTAAAGAACATAATAAAGTTAAAAGCTCCAGAGATCACTCCAAAGAATTGAAATATAAAAGCTCACAATATTCAAGTAGTAAAAGCTCTGGAGATAGTTCCAGAGACCGAAGCTCCAGAGAAAATTCTAGAGATAAAAGTTCTAGAGAAAGCTCCAGAGATCGTTCTCACGAACGTTCAAAAGATCGCTCAAAACGCAGTCATAGTAAGGATTCTTCTAGCAGGCATCATCACCACAGAGATCATAGAAAATCATGTGATTCGAAAGATTCATCTAAATCCAGAGAGTCAAGCAAATCGCGAGATTCTTATAAGAGTACAAGTGTTAAAAAAGAATCGGAGAGCAACAAAGAAAAATCAACCGAAAAGAAAGATATAAAAACAAAAAATATTTCTAAACCCAGTTGCGAATCGAAAACTGCTAAAGAACCGGAAAGCAAAAGAGATCCAAAGGAACATAAAAGCTCATCAAGCTCATCAGAAAAAATGGATAAAAGATCTGTTGATGCAGAACAAAAGTCTAAAGAAAAATATACTGCCAAATCAGATCTCCATACATCAACTTCGTCTTCATCTAAAAATGATTCTAATATCTCTCGGGATTCCTCGAAAGAACGCAAAAGTAGCAGCGAAATTAAAAAGCCAGAACATTCCAAAAATCCCAATCTGTCAACAGATCTTAACAAATCTGTCTCGAATAAATCTTCATCAAAAGTTATTGACAAACTAACAGATAAACCAATTTCAAAAAGCTTGCCAGATAATAAAAATACACAAACATCCTTACCAAAATCAAGCGAATCTAGTGCGGTAGAACCAAAGTCTATAAAAACCATAACAAAAAATAAAAATGATAAAAGCTCGAGCCTTAAAGATACAACTGAAAAGAAAACAACAGAAAATCCTAAGACTTCATTGACTGATTTAAATATATCTAAGACGTCTTCTAAAAGTAACGAAGGCATCAAAATAAGTAAAGACTTAAACACATCGAAAACGTCATCTAAAAGCATTGAAGGTGATAAGAAAAGTATAAATTTAAATACTTCGAAAACATCTTCTAAAAGTAATGAAAGCGTTAAGAAAAGTATCGATGTAAGTACATCTAAAACATCTACTAAAAGCGATGAAAGCGTTAAGAAAAATATTGATTTAAATACTTCTAAAACATCTTCTAAAAGTAATGAAAGCGTTAAGAAAAGTATCGATTTAAATACATCTAAAACATCTACTAAAAGCGATGAAAGCGTTAAGAAAAATATCGATTTAAATACTTCTAAAACATCTTCTAAAAGTACTGAAAGCGTTAAGGAAAGTATTGATATGAATACATCTAAAACATCTGCTAAAAGTACTGAAAGCGTTAAGAAAAATATCGATTTAAATACTTCTAAAACATCTTCTAAACGTACTGAAAGCGTTAAGAAAAATATCGATTTAAATACTTCTAAAACATCTTCTAAAAGTGATGAAAGCGTTAAGAAAAGTATTGATTTCAATACTTCTAAAACATCTTCTAAAAGTAATGAAAGCGTTAAGAAGACTATCGATTTAAATACATCTAAAACATCTAAAATTAATGAAGCTGATAAGAAAGGTATCGTTGCAGATACATCTAAAACGTCTTCTAAAAGTAATGAAAGCGTTAAGAAAAGTATCGATTTAAATACATCGAAAGCATCTTCCACAAATAATGAAGACTATAAGAAAGTTATCGATGCAGATACATCTAAAACGTCTTCTAAAAGTAATGAAAGCGTTAAGAAAAGTATCGATTTAAATACATCGAAAGCATCTTCCACAAATAATGAAGACTATAAGAAAGTTATCGATGCAGATACATCTAAAACGTGTTCTAAAACTGTTGAGACCGATAAAAAAAGTACTAATTCAAATACATCTAAAACAACTTCTAAAAGTATAGAAGGCGATAAAAAAATTGCCCAGAATATATTAAAAGAAACTCTTAGTTCAGACTCAAAACAAAGTAAACTTAATGACCAAACCAAAAAGGAAACTACAGCCAATGAGAAAAAGGAAGCAACTAAAATACAAACTAAATCAGATGAGACTGAGAAAACGAAAAAACTAACTCCCACAACGTTAGTGCCGAAAGTAAATATTGGCAATAGCTCAAGCACGAAAAAGTCCGAAGGATCAAATACAAAGCCAGGCAATGCTCAAACTAAAGATGCGAACGCGACCAAAACAACCTCTGAGACTGTTCAAAAAGTTAAAACTATGGTTAAATCCGAAGAAATAAAGGCAAAGGAAAGATCATCCGATTTAAAAAAATATAAAGAATCCTTAACAAAAGTTGTAGACATAAAAAAGATTTCATTGTCACCAAAAACATGTCCTCAACCTAAAGAAGAAGGTGGTAAAAAACATGAGGCGACTACAAGTTCAAATGATGCAACTAAAGCGAAAATGCAGATAGACTCAAAGAATGTTAAAGAAGTTGCAGTTCAAAAGTCTGAAAAACTCGAAACTACTGAAATTAAAACCGAAGAGAATACTGCTGTAATAAAGAAAACTAAAACTGTTGGTTCAGAGAAATTAAAAAGTAGCGCAGAGAAAAAACCAGACGGAAATTCCAAAACTGAGAAAAATGAAGCAAGTGTCTCTACAAATACACAAGCACAAGTCTGTGACAATCAAGATGCAGCTGATAACAAACAGGCTAAAGCAACTGAAACTGACAAAGACAATTCAAATGTAACGAAAGGGAAAGATATTGCTTCAAACACAGCATCTTTGGAGACAGATAAAACCAAAACTCAAGAAATTCCCAAGAATGAAGAAAAAGTAAAAGAACGCCTACACAAAAAAGAGTTAAGTAAACGTGTCAGCATCCACGGTCAAACTACAACACAGGCGAAATCCCAAATCACTACGGATAAAGATAAATTAAAAGATAAAAAATTAAGTGAAAAAAGTCAAAGCTCTAACAAACCTGTACCAACTTCCAAATCGTCCAAAACCCCACAGACAAGTATTGCAAAAATTTCTGAAAATAAAACAGATCCAATTGTAACCACCAAAGCAAAAGAACAAATAACGAAAAATGAAGAGACTTCTCAGAGAAGAGAAGAGAATATAAAAGAAACTGCTGTTATACAAGACAAGATGGAAAAGAGTGGTGCTTCTTTGCCAGAAAATAAATTAGAGAAAAAAAGTGACACTGAAGAACTTCAAAACTCTGGCATAGAACCAAAAGTTAATTCTGATTCAAATCAAACCGAAAAAGTCAATGAGCCAGTAAAAACTGCAGAACTTCAAGGGAGTATTAAAGATGCAGAAAATAAAGATGTTACAATTAATGAAAAACCAACCAACCAAGACCAAATAGACGCGAGAAAATCAGAAGGAAATTCAAATGAAAATCCAAAAGAAAATAAAAGTAGTCAAGTCAATCAATCAAATGATATCAAATTAGAAGATATAAAAATTGCAAAGTCTCGTGAAATAACATCAAGAAGGCCCGAAAATTTTGTTTCAAGGAAACATGTTGCAGCAAATGAATCGGAAAAAATTAGAAGCGTCATGGAAAGTGTTCTCCAAAAATCGGTTGTTATACTAATAGAACCATTGAAGTTAATTAAAAATGTTGGTAAACCACGAAGAACCAGAAGTCGTTTGGAAAATCCTAAATTAAATGATTCTAATAAGGAGAAACCTTCGTCGGAACATACAGAAACCACGAAACAGCCAGAAACAATTTATGAAAATAAAAATGATACAACACAAAGTGTTTCAGAACCAATGAAGATAAGAAAAGATACAGATTTGTTGCTGGAAACAATAAAATCGGAAACTGTAGTTAAAGAAACAGCTGATACTTGCTCAGCTAGTGATTTAACTAAAGAATCAACGTCATCCGAAGAAAAGGAGAGCGCAAAAGAAATTGAAACTATTGAAAGTGGAAAATGTGAAGAAGAAAAACTTGCAAATAAAATATCGCATGATGACACGTTGGAAGGGCCAATAGAAAAAGAAAATCAAGAACAACTTCTATCGGAAAATTCACAGCCTGAATTATCTGCAGAAAATAAAATAACTCAAAATGAAATGGAAGAGAAAAATTCTAACCCAATTAAGACTAGAAGACGAGCAGATCTTAAAACGGAAACAGAAAAAGATAAAAACGAAGTGAAATGCTTGGAAGAAAAGAAAGGCGAAGAATCTAAGGAACCCATTGTTGAGCCAATAAAAACTAGAAGATGTGCGGAAAGAGAAGCGGAACAGCAACTTGAACCAACGAAGAAAAGAATGCGTTTTGATTCGAAAACAGAAAATGAAAAAGACAAAGCCGAGATTATACAACAACTATCAGAGAAGAAAAGTTCTGTTAAAAAAGAATATGAACCAATAACGACAAAGAAACGTATTGATTCAAGAGCAGAAGGTGGAAAAGGAAAAACGGAAATTAAACAAGTTGAACAACCGTCGAAGGAGAAAAGTTTGGTTAAAAAAGAAGAGCAAACAAAGACCAAAAAATCGCAAATTTCGCACAATAAAATATCGGATAAAAAGAGTTCTGTTAAAAAAGATAATGAACTTAGCGATCCAATAGAAAAAACAGTAACAATTGCGCAAATTCATATAGAACATGAACTAATAAAGACAAGAAAACAAACTGATTCAAAAGCTGAAGTTGAAAAAGGGAAACAAGAAATTACATCTTCGGTAGTAAATGATTCTGTTAAAAAAGTAGATGAACCAACAAAAGAAGAAGATGCAAAAGAAAAAACAGAAAATACAGAATTAAAACCTAAACTTTCACCAAAACCGGAAGATGAAAAAGAAAAATTGAAAATATTGCCTGTTGATGAATCGACGGAAGAAAAAAAACGTACTATAAAAGAAACTGAATTAAAAGCAGAAGGTGAAAAAGTAAAAACCGAAATTACACAAATTGAACCATCGCACGAAAATATTTCTACTAAAACATACGATGAACCAAGTAAGCGTGATGATCCAAAAATAGAAGCGGAAAAAGAGGAAATATTACAAGTTGATGCAGCGGATGAAAAGTGTTCTGTTAAAGGGGAAGATTCTGTAACAGATATGAAACAGGATAAACCGGAAAATGAACCAATACAGACTAGAAAACGAGCTGACTCAAAAACAGACGGTGAAAAAGAAAAAACCGAAACCGAAGTTCCAGCATCGAAGGAGAATAACAGTGATAACAAGCAAGATGAGTTAATTAAAACAAGAAAACTTGCTGATAAAGAAAAGCGAGAAGTTGTAATAGAAAGTACACAACTTGACAAGTGCAGTCACCCAACAGAGGAAGCTGAAAATGAAATTTTGGACACTGAAAGTCTTGTTGGAAAATCTGGTATAGAAGTTAAAGAAAATAAACCATCATCGTCAATGGAGCACGCTGATCTAAAAACGGATGCTCTAACAGATATCACAATAGTTGCACCAGGACAGACACCAATAAAAGCAAAAAAACGTGAAAATTTAGCAGCGGAAGCTGAAAAAGAAATATCAAAAATTGAAGCATCGAGCAATAAAAGTTCTGCTGAAAACAAAGATGAACCGATAAAGACTAGAAAACGTAGTGATCTGAAAGCGGACTCTGAAAAAGAAAAATCTGAAATAACACAAGTTAAAGTATCGGAAGATAAAAGTTCTGCTAAAGAAGATGAAAAAGAAAACCCTGATACGACAAAAGTTCAAGCATCGGATGAAAATAATTCTATCAAAAACGATGAAACGGAAATTTCTCAAGTTGACGAAGAAAATGAACCAAGAAAAACAAGAAAACGTGGTGATCCAAGAGGAGAAGCTGTAACAGAAATTGCGAAAGTTGAACCAGCACAATCACCACTAAAGACAAGAAAACGCGAAGATCCAACAGTGCAATCTGAAAAAGAAATATCGAAAATTGAAGCATCAGACAGCAAAAGTTCTGCTGAAAACAAAGATGAACCGGCAAAGACTCGAAAACGTAGTGATCTGATAGTGGAGGTTGAAAAAGGAAAAACTGACATGATAGAAGATAAAACATCTGATGATAAAATATCTACGAAAAAGGATGAAACAGAAAAAGAAAAAACTGAAATTACAAAAGTTGAACCAGAAAATGAGCCAAGAAAAACAAGAAAACGTGGTGATACAAAGTTTGAAGCTGTAACAGAAATTTCAAAAGTTGAACCAGCACAATCACCACTAAAGACAAGAAAACGCGGAGATCCAACATCGAAAGTTGATAAAGAAGTATTGAAAAGTGAATCGCCTGGTCTAGAAGCGGAGGCTAAAAAAGAAAAAACAGAAATTACACAAGTTAAAGCATCGGAAGAGAAAAGTTCTGCTAAAAAAGAAGATGAAAAAGAAAAAAATTACATGACACAAATTCAAACATCGGCTGAAAAAATTTCTACTGAAAAAGAAAAAACGGAAATTACTCAGGTTGAAACCGAATTAGAACCAAGAAAAACGAGAAAACGTGGTGATCCTAAGGGAGAAGCTGTAACAGAAAATGTAAAAGTTGAACCAGCACAATCACCACTAAGGACAAGAAAACGCGGAGATCCAACAGCGCAAGTTGGTAAAGAAATATCGAAAATTGAAGCATCGGTTAACAAAAGTTCTACTGAAAACAAAGATGAATCGGCAAAAACTAGAAAACGTAGTGATCTAAAAACGGAGGCAGCAAAAGAAAAAACTGAAAGTACGCAAGTTAAAACATCGGAAAAGAAAAGTTCTGCTAAAAAAGATGACGAAAAAGAAAGAACTGACATGACAGAAGTTCAAACATTGGATGAAAAAATGTCTACTGAAAAAGATGCAACAGAAAAAGAAAAAACGGAAATTACACAAGTTGAACCAGAAAATGAACCAAGAAAAACAAGAAAACGTGGTGATCCAAAGGTAGAAGCTGTAACAGAAACTGCAAAAGTTGAACCAGCACACTCGCCACTAAAGACAAGAAAACGTGGAGACCCAACAATGCAAGCTGAAAGAGAAATATCGAAAATTGAAGCATCAGACAGCAAAAGTTCTGTTGAAAACAAAGATGATCCGGTAAAAACTAGAAAACGTAGTGATCTAAAAGCGGAGGCAGAAAAAGAAAAAACTGACATGATAGAACTTAAAATATCGGATGAAAAAATATCTACTAAAAAAGATGAAACAGAAAAAGAAAAAGCTGAAATTACAGAAGTTGAACCAGAAAATGAACCAAGAAAAACAAGAAAACGTGGTGATCCAAAGGTAGAAGCTGTAACAGAAATTGCAAAAGTTGAACGAACACAATCACCACTAAAGACAAGAAAACGCGGAGAACCAACAGTGCAAGCTGAAAAAGAAATATCGAAAATTGAATCACCTGATCTAAATGAGGAGGTTAATAAAGGAAAATATGATATAACACAAGTTAAAGCATCGGAAGAGAAAAGTTCGACTAAAAAAGACGACGAAAAAGAAAAAACCGAAAGGACACAACCATCGGAAGAAAATAGTTCTGTTGAAAAAGGTGAAACAGAAAAAGAAAAAACTGAAATTACAGAAATTGAGCCAGAAAATGAACCAAGAAAAACAAGAAAACGTGATGATCCAAAGGCAGAAGCTGTAACAGAAATTGCGAAAGTTGAGCTAGCACAATCACCACTAAAGACAAGAAAACGCGGAGAACCAAAAGTGCAAGCTGAAAAAGAAATATCGAAAATTGAATCACCTGATCTAAAAGCGGAGGTTAATAAAGAAAAATCTAATATAACACAAGTTAAAGCATTGGAAGAGAAAAGTTCTGATAAAAAAGAAGATGAAAAAGAAAAAACCGAAAGGACACAACCATCGGAAGAAAATAGTTCTGTTGAAAATAGTTCTGTAGAAAAAGAAAAAACTGAAATTGCAGAAGTTGAAATAGAAAATGAACCAAGAAAAACAAGAAAACGTGCTGATACGAAGGTAGAAGCTGTAACAGAAATTCCGAAAGTTGCACCTCTACATGAACCAATAAAAACAAGAAAACACGGAGATTCCACGTCAGAAGTTCAAAAAGAAATAACCAAAATTGAAGCATCTGGCAATAAAAGTTCTGCTGAAAGGAAAGATGAACCGGTAAAGACTAGAAAACGTAGTGATCTGAAAGCTGAGGCAGAAAAAGAAAAAACTGAAACTACACAAGTTCAACCTGCGGTAGAGGAAAGTTCTGCTCTAAAAGAAGTTGGAAAAGAAAAAATTGAAATTAAACAAATTCAACAATCGGAAAAAACTTCTGCTAAAAAAGGCGAAACAGAAGAAGAAAAATTGGAAATTACTCAAGTTGAACCGGAAATACAACCAAGAAAAATTAGAAAACGTGGGGATCCAAAAGGAGATGTTGTAACAGGAATTGCAAAAGTTGAACCAGCACAATCACCACTAAAGACAAGAAAACGGGGAGTTCCAACAGCAGGAACTGAAAAAGAGGTATCGAAAATTGAAGCATCGGACAATAAAAGTTCCACTGAAAACAAAGATGAACCGGTAAAGATTAGAAAATGTAGTGATCTAAAAGCAGAGGCCCAAAATGAAGTACAAGTTCAACCTTCGGACGAGAAAAGTTCTGCTGAAAAAGAAACAGAAAAAGGAAAATCTGACATGACAGAAATTGAACCGGAAAGTGAACCAACAAATACAAGAAATATTGGTGATCCAAAAGGAGAAGCTGCAATAGAAGTTGCAAAAGTTGAACCAGAACAATCACTAATAAAAACAAGAAAACGCGCAGATCCAACAGCTGTAGCTGAAAAAGAAATATCGAAAGTTGAATCATCGGAAAATAAAAGTTCTGCTGAAAAAGAAGATGATCCAATAAAGACTAGAAAACGTGGTGAGCTAAAAGTGGAATCGGAAGAGAAAAGTGCTGCTAAAAAAGAAGATGAAACATTAAATACAAGAAAACGTTGTGATCTAAAAGAACCAGAAAATGAACCCAGAAAAACAACAAAACATGGTGATCCAAAGGGAGAAGCTGCAATAGAAATTTCAAAAGTTGAACCAGAGCAATCAATAATAATAAAAACAAGAAAACGCGGAGATCCAACTGCTAAAGCTGAAAAGGAATTATCGCAAATTGAATTATCAGAAAATAAAACTTCTGCTGAAAAAGGAGATGAACCAGCAGTAAAGACTAGAAAACGTAGTGATTTAAAAGCGGAAACCGAAAAAGAAAAAGCGGAAGTTGCACAAATTCAACCATCGGAAGTGAAAAACTCTGCTAAGAAAGATGAATCAATAAAGGAGAGCAAACATGGTGATAAAAAGGAGCAAGCTGGAACAGAAATTATACAAGTTGAAGCAGAAAATGAATCAATGAAATCAAGAAAACGTGGTGATCTAAAGGGAGAAGCTTTAGCAGAAATTGCTCCAGTTGAACCGGAAAATGAACCAATAAAGACAAGAAGACGCGGAGATCTAATGGTGGAAGCTGAAAAAGAATTAGCGCAACTCGAAGCATCGGACAACAAAAAATCTGTTGAAAAAGAGAAAACACAGAAAGTTACAGAAGCTGCAACAGAAAATGAACCAATAAAGGCGAGGAAACGTGCCGATCGAAAAACGGAAGCTACAACAGAAATTGCAAAAGTTGAACAAGAAGGTGAACCAATGAAAACAAGAAAACGCGGAAATCCAACACCGGAAGCTGAAAAAGAAATATCTGAAATTCAAGCATCGGAAAATATAAGTTCTGCTGAAAAAGAAGATGAACCAATAAAGACCAGAAAACGTTGTGACCCCAAAGAAGAACTTGTAACAGAAATTGCGCTAGTTGAAAGGAAGGGACGTAGCAGAGCTTATAAAACGGAAGATGAAATAGAGAAAATATCGGCGGTTGAATCTTCGGACGAACAAGTTTCTCGTAAAAGTGGGGATCTTAAAATGGAAGAAAAAACGAAAATTATTGCTGAAAAAAATGCTGATAAAGTTGAAAAGGAAACATCTACGGTTATAACAACGGACCAAAAATTAAATGAAAAAGAAACAGAATCTATTGCAACACAAAGCTCTGATACTACCAATGTTGAACTCGGTAAAGATAAAAATGAAATTAAATCATTTGAAGAAAAAAGTTTAGTACAAGACGATTTTGAGCCGAGGAGAACTAGGAGTCGGGCAGATCTGAAAGGGGAAGAAGTTAAAGAAAGATGTGAAATATCTCAAAAAGACTTCTCTGATAATAAAATTATAACATATAATGTGGAGAAAGATGCCGAAGGAGACAACATTGTTCAAATATCGCAGACTCAATCAGAGGAAAATTCGTCAGATCTCATTAAATCGGGCAAGCGTGCAGAAGAAAATAAAAATATAGTCTTAAGTTCTGTTTTAAACGACGAAAATGCTGAGAAAGCAAACTCTACCACTGATGAAAATAAATCGGAACAAATTGATTCTGTAGTGGACGACAATGAAACCCAGCAATTAGAACTTTCGAGCCATAATATCGGGGTTAAAGCTGTTTCACAAATTGAAAAAGTTGCTGAGGAAAATTTCGGCTCAGAAAATGAAATGTCTGGTTGCGAGTCCTCATCGTCCAACTCGGACTACATACTCAGACGGACTCTAAGAAAAAGGGGAACGGATTCGCCATTCCCAGCAAATGGTGAAGATTTTAATTATTTCTAAAATTTTATTACTTATTAAGCCTAAAACATTTTAATTTTTTGCTGCATTTACAGATAACAAGAAGAAAACATTTAAAGAACCACAGCTCCTGAAGTCAACTGCAGCTCACCACACACCCAAACATGCTAAAGTAGAAAAGCCAATCACTAAGGTGTTGACTAGCAGTTCTAAGCGACCTTTACGCTCCCTCGATTTGGACATAGAAAGTAAAAATTCCAACAAAAGGATAAAATTGGACACATCCAAAAAATCAAGTAATTTACCTACTCTATTGGCTTATGCATACATATACATACATTTTTATTTAATATTATTTTTTATTTTGTTTCAATATTTACAGCACGTTTGCGTAATGCACTTAACGATTGTCGCGAAGAAGAGCATTTACCGATTGCAACATCGGTAGACATCGTTGTTTCGAAAGAGCAGCATAATTTGCCAAAACAACCAGCTGCAGTAGATAAACAAAAGTTAAATGATTCGCCTAAACTCGTTTTTAGAGCTATTCACAACAAAACCACTAAAGAAGTCAAAGAAACTTTCAAAAATACTGCTGTATCAGAGAAAAAAATTGAAGAGCTAGTGAAAGATGTCGCAAAGCCGCAAACTTCTATAAACGTACATGAAAAGGAAGCAAACAACGACAAAGACTCGAAGCAAACGGCTGGTAACAAAGAAACTTTGGATGCGAAGAAAGCAACCAACTCCAAAGAGGAAAAAGTCGAAAATGTTCAAATAAACTTACCAGAATCATCAAATCAACCTAAAATTATTAAAACGAATGTCAATAGTGGTGCATCTAAAAAACCTGCTGGCTCTTCTGCGGTAATATCATTTTCAGATTGGTTGAAAACCAAAAATCAAAACGCCGCTCCCGTAGTGCCCGACAAAGCTGTCACTACAGAAGAAAGCGCTTCAGATATCGTAAAACGCCAAAGCAGAATAACAACAAAAACTTTAGTTCCAAAATTATCACAAGATAAAGAAGAGCCAACAGCTGATATATTGAAAGTGGCAAAATCATCGGAAACCACAACAACTATGATGTGTCCAAATAAGGAAAAAGTTTCTTCTTCGCAAGGAAATCAAGTAAAGAAGAAGGATTCTGTCGTAGAGAAAGGGAAAATATCAGGTGCAAACGATGATGCTACTAAGATCGACAGCAGCATCTTGTCATCTCCCGAAAATCAGTTGCAAAGTGCTAAAAAAGGTAATAGAAAGGTGAATCTTAAACGACTTCAGACATCGACTTCGGCTTCTAAAAAGTCTACGAAAATACAAATAAGTCCAGTAAAATCCAACAGTACTGAAATTACACCACCTCGCGTTAAAAGATCTGAAACTGATTTGCTTATAGATGCAATGCCGAAGGAAATGAAGGATGGTGGCATTAACTATCTTTTAAAATCCGAAGCAAATATTAAACGCCAACGTTTGCCCAGTAGAAGAAACTTGAATGTCATTAGCGACCACCCGATCGCAAATTCACCTATCCCTAAATTGAACAAATCAATTCCAAAGGTGATTGATTTTTCAGAAAATATAGAAATTCCTATGCCAAAGGATACAAATAGATCTCCGACCAGACGTAAGGCTCAGCAAAATGCAACAAAACCAACAAAACAACCCACGATGATGCAAAAAGACCCCTCTTCCATTCTCGTTCATACTGCTGAAGATTCTAAAGCATTAGGCACTAATTCCCGAAAATCTCTGAATATTAGAGATTTGCCACAGCAAATGGAAAAAAGAACTACCAATTTTGCAACAACAACTGCTGTGAAGCAAAGAAAATCTATGCCACTATTGTCTAGAGAACCGCTGGATAACGGACCAAATGTATCATTTAGAAAGGCTCTTGGAAGAGAACGAACGGAATTAAATGAAAACAATATATTCAAAATACCCAAACAAGTGTCGGGGCCATCAGCTGTATTGAATAAAATACCAACACCCAGCACTGAAAGCATGAAGAAGTTATATGCTGAGGAAATAAGGCGTCCTGAGAGCCGCATTAGGGTTAGTTATTTATGGAAAGTTTCAATAGAAATATTTATTTATTTAATTATTTTATTTTTATTTTTTATTTATTTATTTTTTTGATAGAGCCAACAAAAAGAAATTATTTTAAAGAAATTCAAGTGCCGAAAGCTCGCTGTTCGTCTTGATCGTTCAATAGTTGAAAAATATTTAAAATCTATCAATAGAGGGCCGACTGTTGCCACAAATGGTAAGTAGTTATATATAGTTAAAATTATAGATACGGTTTTTTATCCGCCTTAATTTTGGCCTTCTTCATAGATTATGAAATACGGACGACTTCGACTGATATTTTGCCAATTATACAAAATAATTCTGAAACGAGTTTACGTATACAATCGGTAGTAGATGCGTCAACAATACTTAGCAACACATCATCCTCAACTGTAATGCTAGGTAGTCAAGGTAATTATTGCTTTTTAATATTTTATTATGTACGATACCATTAAAATTAAATATTAATAAGTTTACCATCACTCGTTGTAGTGGCCAAAGAACCCACCACAGACAGTCTCCATACTAATTGAGGCGATCAGCGCAAAAGTGGTGCAACCCCAAACTATTTAATTACTAGCTTGTTCTATTTAAATTATTTAATTTGTCTGTTATATTCTGTGCAAAAATTATTTTTCAGCTCCAACACTTATTTTGAATACCAAGAGATGGCTTACTCTAAATAGTTGGTAATGTAAATAATGTATTTATCTCCAGAACAGCAACAAAAAAACATGGGGTTACGCCACTTTTGCCATCATGGCCCACAAGCCTATTTCAACAATCTACTTAAATATCAATAAAATTTAAGTCATTTTTAATTTTTTTTTTTATGAAAAACGACTTTTAAATATTAATTTATTGATTACTGGCTTTTACTCGCGGCTCCGCTCGCGTTGTTCTGTTTAAAAAATGCATAAAACCGGTTTTAAACTGGTTAAACAATCAAACATGTAACGAAAGTTTCCCTAACCAACCCAAAAATGTTTTTTTTTTTTTTTGGAAGAAATCTCTACCAAATATAAAAAAACCATTCCAAATCGGATAAAAAATATCCTATGCTTCACACTGGAAATTTAGCTTTCCATTGGTGAAATAACTTTCAAAATCGGTTTGCGCGTGAAAGTGTAAAAACAAATACTTTAATTCAACATACATATTTTACTTTTTTTTTCTATTTAACAATTTTCTAGTATCCATAACCATTTAATAAAATTTTTAATTAAATTAATAAATAAGGCTGTAGATATGAAGTTAGAATCGAAATCGCATTTTAATACTGCAATTGGCAAATATTTTGAAATTTCACAACTAGGGAACACGTACTCGTATAACTACCCTAAACATTTTCTTCATATAACTCATTAAGAATCTATTCTAGCTGAAGTACAAAAAGTTAAGGCTGTATTTGAATTGCGCAACTATTCGACGATTTACATAGGTTGTTACAAAGTTTGACAAATAAAATAAAAAATGCAAGAGGCGATGTTGATTCTGTATATTGCAAAATCTAAAAAAGAGTTCTTGGAAAAACAATCAATTGTATTTACTAATATGTATAAACATACATCGGCATTTTATTGAAATTTAATTTAGCTCGTTTTTTTTGCTATAAAAAGTTGGCAATGCTGTAATTGAGCGATTTGAGAAAGGGAAAAGCGCGTTTTGGCTATAAATAGTTAGTAACGCTGCTTTCATAAACAAGGCGTCTGACTTTTTTTTTTTTTTTTTTTGATTATTCAGTGACTCCACCTGCCGAGAGTGCGTATGAAGGATTATTTGGCCAGTTCGTAGAACTATTACGCCACCACCAATTCACACGTATTGACGTGGTACAATTTAATTTCTATTTCTTTTAAAAATTCAGCCAAAACAAAATAGTTTTCTATAGTTTCTTCTTTAAAACATTCAGTGAAAGATGTGTATTTAAGAATTAGAGGATATTTGACCCCTTAGTCTTTGGACAAGGTCACATATAAATATCACGTACGAGTCATCTTCTAACTCCCCGCAATGTAAACAACAATCAGAATCATAAATATTCATTGTAGCTAAAGTCTTTCTATCAAAGGAGTGTCCGCTCATTAATCTGTTTATTAATTTGACATCGTTAGCGTTGAGGGAATTGATTTTCTTGTTAAACCAGGGTTTTGTTTTCAATACCATTGGAAACATTTCTGCATAATGCCGTTAGAAGCCGCCTCTTACTTTGAAAAATCATTTTAATTAAATAAATTAATAATATTGGTTCATGGATTATTTTTATAATTTTATGTAAAAAAATTATTGTTTTTGGTTAAACACGTCTAAACGTATTTCTTTGGCGTCTACTGATGAGTTGCTTAAGCAGCAACGAAATTAATTCAAATAAATGTAAAGTAATAAAAAAAATATTTCAAGCTTGAAAAATTTGTACAAAACCACACATCCTCAAACAATTGCTCCGCAAATGGATCATATTTTCTTGTAAATATTTTGTTGGTGAATTTTGTTTTTATTTTTATTTTTTGTTTATCATTTTAGTTCACAGTACAAACACTTTGCAAGGTACAAGTGGCGCTGCTACTTCTTCATTAAACATTCAACGACCCGGCATTTTACGGGGTCCTGGGGAGACCGGTTTACCATTAACTACATCCATTATAAATGCTGCTGATATTAATGAAACTATCGAGCTTAAGAATGAATTTGTTGATGAAAATGTCGACGATGCAATATTACCGGATACACCGACGTTATTGGCACGAGCTCAAACCATAAAAGAAGCAGCCCAACATGCTCTATCCAACTCTGTAACACCCACCGATATACGCCTTTTGACCACAGATTCATCTGAAAACAGTTTTGTACCATCGTTCGGTGTTGCACCTAGAGCATTAGATAATAAAGGAACTTGCATGTACACCTTCTTACACCCCGCAAAATACAATCGCAATCACAGCAACGTATTACTGGATTATTGTTGTCCAAACTTAAATGGTCCTATGCCGGCCATTGATCCCACTCGCATACATGCTCAAGTACAAGTACCCGTCATAGAGCTACCAGCCTCTATAGTTTTAACAACAAAAGTGGTGACACGAACGGATTTGGAGAATGGAAATTCCTCTGTACCAGAAATAATACGAAAGAAAGCTGAAAAAATAAGGAAAAATATGGCCACACATCACAAACTGGCCGTATCAACAGCAACGACAACAACATCAATAGAAAATGAATATGCCACATCAACGTCAACGACTATACCCCAATTAGGATCAACACCACCACCAAGACCTTCATTGCCACCCACCATAAATGCTTTGACCAAACAGTTACCAGCCACAACAACAATAACCGCAAAAATACGTACCCCACTGCTGCAGTCTGCACTGCTGGCGTCTTCTTCAGGTGTTGGATCGTCGTTCCCCAGTAGTAACATAGTTTCCGTTATACCCAAAGGAAATCCGTCGCAACTGACTAATGCGCAACTATCGAGCTTGCGTTCAAATTTAAGACGTTTTGATGTTCTGCTCAAGCAACTTGTTCAACCATATGAAAGTCTTAGCTTTGTGCAACGCCACCATATTATAGAGGCAGTAATATCATCCGGAAAATATTTGCCTAAAGATTTAGAGCACACTCTTGTTTTAATGGAAGAATATATTAAACAAACGATATTAATACAACAAAATAATTATACAAGTTCTCAGCCAGCCATTGGAAGTCCTTTGCCGGCGACTCAGATGCCACAACTGCAACCTTCACCTAAAATATTAGCCTCAAATGCAGCACCTGCAGTAGCACACACATATTCTAGCCAATTTGAGCAAATGCAAAGCAAGCCTATTAGGAAAATGCAACCCAAAGGTAAAAATACAAGTTTCACTCCCTCAGCTGTAGTCGCAGTTAAACAACGACAGGTGCCCATCTATGACACCGATCGTAATATTATTGGTTATCAAATGCAGCTCATGCCTCCTGTGTCTTCAACTACCCATAATACAACAAAGTCCAGTACATCCACCCATTCTGATGGCATCGTGTCAACGTCTCTGGACTCTAACAGTAATAAAATTACTGAGTATCACATCAGTAAACGACCGATTAAAAGACCAGCCCAAGATTCACCTCGTGTCTTTTATACCACACCACCCTTAAAAACTTCCACACCAAAAGCCATTACAAATCCTGACGTATACGCATCTTCGCAGCATGTGAAAAACGCAAATACAATAACACAAAAAACGCAGGTAGGTGGCAAAAACAAATTATAAAACAGTAATAAATTATTTTTAAACGATTCGAAATGAAGCGACAAGGTTCCATTATAACAACTGTACGTTCGGGCGGTTCATCTGCAACTGCCAGTTCCGAGACAATAACCACCACTACAATGGCCACAGTAAAACGTGTAACACGAAGCACCGCTACTGGTTCAAAAATAATTATAGTCTCTAAATCAAATCAGTCCAGTGAAGAGAGTATCTTGCCGGATGCCAACAGCGACCAACATCAAACGGAGCAAACCGAAATAAAAAATGAAAAAGATGTTGAAGATTTTTTGGGTTAGAAAATATACAAAATCAATAATTGTCATAATAATGAAGGCAGTTTTTTTTTATCGCAAAAACGCCGATCTGAAGTTTATTTAAAACTATGTATTTTAATTTTTAACAAACATGTTTGGCTAATTAGTCTAAGAAGATACATATGTATGTAGGTATGTCTATACGCTCTTAAGGAAATTAAATACGATAATATTTTTAATTTTGTATTAAGATGTTTATGAAATTTTCATTAAAAAAATTAGAAATGTATATACGAATGCGTGTACTATAGAAATCTAATTAAATGTAATTTTAGAATTTAAGAATTTCGTTACTTTGGTTATATTACTTATTTTTATATACATACATATAAAAAATAACGTTCTACTTTTAGTTTAAACAATATCACTTCAAAATGAATTTGAAACTATATAAACATATGTTTTTTAATTACAAAATAAACTTATTTCTTTAGCTAATTCTTGCTGAACGTATTAATTAAATTAATTGTTCTCCAACTTACACAGGAAAAATAAAATGAATTTTTTTTTTAAATTTTGTGACATCAACAGTGCCGACCGGAGTAACTTTTGGGTCGGAGCCGACGTTCGGTCAATTAATTTATTTAAACCGTAAAAAACTAAATATAAAACTTGAATAAAAAGAACAATTAAAAGTAATGCATTGAAATTTCTGTCGGTACGATTGTTAGGCCGGGTTTCCATCTGTGTGCCCGTAAAAAAGCGTAACCACTAATTACTAATGAAAAACAGTGATTCAGAGACGTATTTATAAACTTCAACAGTTTCATACATAACATAGTCAATTTTATAGAATCCAACATGATTGGAAACTGTTTAAATCAATAAATAATTATATGAATCAAACAGTTTTTCATTAATAATTACATAGTTGGTTACGCTTTTTTGGGCAAATAACACAAAAATGCCAGATGTAAACAGCCTTAGTAACGTCTATTAACTGCATTAAAATCAGTGTTGCAGTCGTAGAACTAGGGGTACCTATTGATATGCTTTGACGTTCTTACAAAATATGTGTTGAGCACTGCCAACATGGATGAAATTTCACATTTGTTTCATAGTGTGGCAACCGTGGTGAAATTATACACCGTGGCAACATTGATATCACGCCATCCGCAGAATTTGACAACAGCCTGTATAGAAAGAAGAAAACAAAAACAAAAAGAAGCAGAATCGTGAGTTTTTCTAATAGATGTGGAAATTTAATTTGAGTGAATAAACAAAAAGAATAATCTAAATTAGTTATGCTGATTTTTGCAAATTAGCTGTAAACATCTTTATAAAAAAATTTTGTAAAAAATAATTAGCGTTTATATGAACTCTAAACCTTAAAAGTGATTTTCGTTAAATTATTGATGTAATAAAACAAAAGCGTGAAAGAAGGAAAATTAAGTTTTACAATTGTAAGAGAGTTTAAAAGATTCAGTAAGAGAAAACTACATAATTCTCGTGCAGGGCTGCCAGGCTTTGGGTTTTCATCCTAAATTATGTTTTCGATCCCAACAAGCTTATTTATAAAGAACTGTCTTATAAAACTACAAATTGTTTTATATTAAAACTGATCTCTACTGATACATGGTACAAAAGTCAAAACGAGCTATGAGATGAAAAACGATCTAAATAAAAAAACAGATTTGATGACGATAAGAAGTGTGATGTGCTTGCTAATAGTCGTTTGATCAATCATTTTCAAATTTGTTTTTAATAATTGTTCACAAATTTCGGTTTACAGCTTTATTATAATGCTTAAATATTATCGTGTGATTTTTTAAATTTAGTAGTCTGCGCGATTGGCCCAATTATTTTTTTTAAATCGATCGGAATTCATCACACTTTCTTTTCCATCGCACACCTGAATATGTCAATTTAATTAAATAAAAAAAAAACAATGAGATAATAGAGATTTTTTGAGAAAATTTTTCCCTTAAAAAAAGATTTTTGGGGATTTTTTTTTCAAATCTGGAAATTACGGAAAATAGAATCTGGCTGCCCTGTTCGTGTACTTGTGCATTAGTATTTGTATTGTGAAATGGTAATACCATTTTGTGATTAATTTTATACTTGTGTAAAAAATTAAACTTAAATGTGATTTGCGTGCGTTCGTGTTCAGAAATAGATGCGGGCGCTTTAAAATTTATATAAATCGTTTTCAATACATATAATAAAATCATAAAAATACGTTTTAAAAAGTTATATAAAAGAAAATTATTAAGTTTATTAACTTAAAATTAGAGGAAAAGTTTAAAGATTAACAGGTAAAATTTTATTGGAAAGTGTGATAGAAAATGTGAAAGTTAAATTTTTTCGCGAAACAGTGGAAACGAAGATAAAATACTCGTTTGTGACATGTTTTTACGTATTGAGTTCAAGAATGAAAGAAAATTTTATATAAAATTTAATTTAGTTTCGGGGAAAAAAGTGTAAAAATGAATTAAAATTTTAAGTAGTATATTTTGGATTTATTTTGTATATAAACCGGGAGTGTGTATTGTTTTAAATTTATTAATTTATAGATATTAGGGCGTGTTTACTAAATCATGAATTAATAAAACGTTTAATATATTTTTTCTTTAATCTACTTTTAATGGCATTTCAATCTTTATGAATGGATCTTGATAAATTTTGCATTGATTTCTAACAGGTATGTATGTACGTATAGTATATAAAATGTATATGTATATTTTTCTAACTTTTATTTAATGTATGTGCATATGTATGTATGTATGTATACACAAATGTGCATCATTTAATTTTTTCATTTTTCAATGATTTTTTCTATCTACATTTTCGATTGCGTATTATACTAACATTTTATCAGTTTGTTATAAAGTTCTCTTTATTACTGTCTGCAATTCCCCTTTTATCCTCTTTATTTTTGTTTATTCTCTATTTTTATTTTTCACTGACAAAAAGAAATAAAAAAGGCCTAAATATTTTTTATTTGTATTTAGCTCTTTTCGTGCAAATTTTTCAGTTTATTTATAATCAGGGATGATAAATGAGAAAACCAATTTCGTACTAATTAGCTTTTAAAAATGTACTTTTTCGAACGCAATAGTACTAAAATCGGTATATTTTGTATTTTTAACTTTTTTTTATTATACTTTTGGAACATGTCGCTCATTTACTCAAATAACGTCATAACTCAAAAAAACTTTTGCCAGATCGCAAATTTCAAGTTTTCAATTTACACACGTCTTAATGAAAAATGAAAATTTTGTGTTTGTTTCAAAAAAAGAACTATATGAGGATTAATCTGCATCATTAAGTGAAATTTTAAAATTAGAGACAGTGGAACAGGCAGTAAATACATATCGTTGGTCTCAAGTAAAAAGGCCCTAACTCAAATAATTGCTATTTTACAGGAGAAGGTAAAAAAAACACAATAGAAACTGTAATATTCTTTCTGTAATATTTTTGTACAACTGATTGTAAATACGTTACTTTCAAACTATTTTAAACATATTGGAATCACTGAAAAACTGAATTTCGTAAAAAAATATGAGTTACAACCTCTCAATAAGTCCTTTGTTTGTATTAGATTTTCAAGTCTTCGTTTTGATTATGAAAATTCTCTTTCCATATTCGCTGATGAGTGAAAAATTGACAATATTCTCCTGATAACTTTTGAAAGCTCATTAGCTCATCCAATTAATTTTTTTGAAGCTCGAAACTCGTTATTTATAGTATTATAATTTCCATTTTCTTTTAGAAGTATTTTTTTAATAAGAGAGATACTATACTACTAACATATTCGGGAGTGAATTTTGTTTGCCATGTTAAAATTTTGTTATGAAAAGTAACTTTATTTAGTTTCGCAAAAGTTTCTATAACATTTCTTTTAAAATCCGGTTGTTTAACATTTCTTTTAAAATCCGTAACTATTACAACTTTTAATTTTATTTCTAGATATATAAAGTTTTTAATTTCAAAGTAAATTTTAATCGTTCACATATGAATGTAGCATACCTAGCTTCATTTAATTTCATCACTGAAACGATTGATATAACAATAATATAGCAAGTTGTTTATTTCTAACAAATTTTATATTAATATAATAGATAAAATAAATGAAGACGGCGTTATCACATTGAAAACGAAACACCGCTGAAGTTAGATGTAGTTCTTTATAATAAACCAATCAAGTGTAATGCACATCTAACAAAGTATTCGCTCTCAACAACAAAACAAATTCGCCACTTTTCTCTCAAATTGATTATACTTTAAATGATCACGATTAATTATTTTTGTGAAAATAAAACAAGGGATAGTCTCTCGCAAATTTTTCAAATAGTACCAAATGAGTCACGGGGGTACCAACATACTTTAAGGGTTTGAATAGTACCAAAAAAAGTACAATTGTACCAACTTTATCATCCCTGTTTATAATTAAACTTCAGTTTCATGCTCCTTTTGTGCTTCAAGAATTTCTGATGTCTGCAAGTTTTTTTTGTTAGTTGTTTTTTTACATTCTTTAAATGCAGGCATGTCTGTCTGGCCTGCCTTGCAAGTAAATGGCTGTGCAGAAAGTGCGAATAGTGAAATTGTGGTGATTTACTAGTGACGTTGTCAGTAGCAATACTGACCAGGTGTACCCCAGCCAAGGTATCATCATCTATTGACATTTAACATTAGCTTGTCATTGAAAATCCACCGCTAGACTATAGCACTACTAACTTAGTAGTTCTTTCGGGACCAAATGGAGACATTGGCACCAAAGATTCACTAGTAAATTTTAGGTGCTCTAGTCTACAATATCGATATATCCTCTCTCGTTGTCAATAGTAAACTCATAGTGATTTTCTAGTGACATTGTCAATAGTGCTACTGACTAGGTGTACCCCAGCCAATGCAAATGCCTATTGACATATAACATTGAAATAACAGCACTATTAAGGTAGTTCTTTTACGACCATATGGAGATATTTGAACCAAAGATTCACTCGTAGATTTTAGTGACCCTCGTCTACATATGTTTATTTAATATTATTGCACAACATAATAAAAAAGAAAAACAAACGACGCGTTCATTGACAATATCACCAGAAATACACTAGAACTGTCGTCTCTAACGTATCTCTACTCGCGCATAAAAGGAAAGTTGTATACACTTTAACTAGTGCAATTGTTGCTGGAGAAAGAGTATTGACATAGAAACATATGGTTCTAGGTTGACTAGAGGGAATATATCCATACATATAAACATGTGCATACAATCTATGTATGTATTAGTGATGTAACGAATGTAAATTTTTTATATTCTCGAATGCGAATACGAATATTTGAAACGATATACGAATACGAATACGAATATTTCATGTGAAATTTATATACATTAAATTATGGCTCTATTTACGCCTGCAATATGAAATGTTAAAAATTTTTTATGAAAAAGAACTTCATACTCCTTCCTGTTGGCGTACTTTAAAGTTAATAAAAAATTCCCAAAATTTTAATGATCGTCAGTAAATAATATTTGAAAATGATACAAACCACAAATTTCTATAAAAAAATTTAATGGATTCGTACAAACTAATATTTTTATCCATTTACTTAAATTTAGCTTAGGATTTATGCATTTATTTAGTTAATTTTCTTGCAAAATATTCGTATTCGCCTGAATTTGACGAATACGAATGCTTCGTATTCGTATTAAAAATGGCCGAATATTCGGCAATTCGAATACGAATATTCGTGCATTACTAGTATGTATGCATTTGAGCATGGCTGAAAAATATCTCATGCTTTTAGCCCAATCAGATGAAGGGTGGCCTCGCTGCGACAACGCTTACGTTCTCTTTTGGAGTCCCTTAAATCCACGCGCGTTTACATGAGGACTTTTTTTGTCGCAATAGTCAGGCGACTTTTTGATATTAATTTGTTCAATGCTTTTTATTCGTTCATTCGTAACAGTGTTGCCGTAAAGGAACTAATTGTTAGTTTGAGAAATGTAGAATTAATATGTCCACATATTCTTATTTTTTTTAATTTAATAACAAAATACAATAATTCCTTTCCTCTCCTTACTTTATTTGTTTATAATTTTTATATTAGATATAACTGTTTCTTTGATTCATGTTATAAAAAATTGGTCTAACTGGCAACACTCCAGGGATGGAAAATGACTTCTTGGATTTTGTACCAACTATGGAAATAAAATGTACTTTTTAGACCATGACGGTACCAATTTTTAATATTTATTAATAAAAACAGAAACGTAAAAAAATTAGTATAAAAATACAGGAGTTTACAATAAAAAACAGAAACTTATCACAAAAAAACATTAAATATTACATTCATAAAGGTACATTCGTAGACTCGAAAAATGTACCATAAAAAGTACAATTGTACCATGATTTCCATCCGTGCAACACTCTGTACATAGCAACAGCGATGCTAGATTTAGCGCGTTTTAACTATGCCAAGCGCGGTTTTTCCGTCTTAGCGCGTTTAATAAAAAAGCGCTAAATTAGCGCGTTTTGAATAAAGTGAATAATACCATTTCAGTTCAATATTTTTTAATTTTTTTTTGTATAAATTTAACAATTTTCTAATATCAAAAACTCTGATAAAATTTTTTAAATTAGTTAATGATTCAGCTGTCGCAAACAAAATTCGCTTTACCTTGGTTAGAATTTAAAACGCATTTTAATACTGTAATAGCAAATATTTTGAAATTTCACAACTAAAAATATGTTCTACATACAATGACCCAAGAAATTTACATAAATTACAAAGCATCTACTATAGCTGAAGTACAGAAAGCATTTGAATCGCAAAACTATTCCACAATTTATATGTTGTTACAAAGTTTTACAAATAAATTAGAAGTAAAAACTAAGGATTTCGATTATTTGGAAGGCGATTCTGATTCTGTATTAAATGATCTTAGTTTATTAAAACATAATGTCGAGGAAGCAATATTGCAAAATATGAAAAATTAATTGTGATACAAGTACTAATACATACATCGACTTTTATTGAAATTTAATTCAGCGCGTAGAAAACAGCGCGTTTTTGCTATAAATATTTGACAATGCTGTAACTTAGCGCGTTCTAGCGCGTTTTAACAAGGGTAGTAGCGCGTTTGGATTATAAATATTTGGCATCGCTGCATAGCACACAAAAAATACGAGAGCAAAAAATTTGTGAGAGAGAAGAGATAAAATTGTCGCTTCAATTCCCAGTACGTGCGAATTTTGCTATAACGCAAACTTCTCCTCACTTCTCGCCTAAAAACAAGACTCGAAGCCTGCGAGTCACAGGCGACGTGTCGAAGCGAGGCCACCCTTCATCTAAACGGCCTCTTTCAAATGTCTACTTTTGCAGTACATAAATTTACTTATTAGGTATGTATGTATGTACCTACATATATGTATATGTATGAATTTGTTTTAAGCCCAGTTGACCACGGCTTTCGTTAATGATATCGATTTCGGATATACCTCGAACATTTATCGTGTAAAACTATCGAGAGTGACACTCAAAAATGAATCGAAAAGTGTTCACCCGTCGCTCAGTTTTGTCCCAAAAAACCTTCGATCTCGGATTTCGTTAGCAATATCAAAAGTGAGAGATTATCAAATTAATTTCGATACCGCAAAAATGCAGCAGAAAAAGTAAAAAGTCATTTTTTTTATTTATTTATTTTAACTTACTTATTTTATTAATTTTATTTATTTGTTTAATTCCGTAACTTACACTGCAGGCGTTGAACATGATACCTCGATTTTAACAGACTAACACACATCCACTTGGCTATCGTGGCAAATTTTTTTTTCATTCAATTATTGCACATATGTAAGTGTGTGTTATCTTTTTTTAACTTACCCCCCGTCTAGACTGGCAATAAAATCATTAACATATATTGCAGCAAATGTCAAATTATTGATATTGCCAATGTAGACAGCTCATTGCCAGTACTTGCAATAATTGTGGCAATAATTGTCAACAGTTTTTCGTTGACAATTATTGCGAACGTGAAACGTCAAACTCGGTGTTAATTTATGTTCGACTTTTCTGTATTGTGTTTGGCATTTCGATAACATTATTGAAATTTATAAAATATACATATGTATGCATATTAAAAAAGAAAAATAGTCTCTTAAAAACGTGTGTATTGAAGTAATTTGTATTATTTTAAGTTTTTAAAAATAAAAAATTGTTCGATTAACCAGATATTTACAAGTGAATTATATTTTTATTCTGCACCTTCCCTGTTGACTTTTTCCATATTGTGGCTACGATTTCCCATAGCCTTAACATAAGTAAAGCAATAAGCAATATTGTTCCGCTATTCTGCCGGCGTTATTGATATATTGCCAACATATTTATTGCCAGTCTAGACGGGGGGGTAACAGTGCTGTCATGCATTGAACTTGGTATCTTTAGATTAACAGGCTGACACACTTAAATGCAGCTACCGTCACACATTCGAAAAACTGTCGAGAGAAGTGCGAAGTTCGGAGCTTTAGCGAACATTCGAATTTTTTTAGATTTGCGAACAAATATCGAAGAATTTTGTTTCGAAAATTCTTCGCTTTAAGCCGAGATCACACTATCGGCGTAATGTACCGATTTTCGTCGGCTTACTGAAATAAAGTCGTAAGTAAAGCAGTAAAATCGCTTTATTTTTCAATTAATTGAAAAACAATTACCTGACTGCGCTTCACTTCAGTGGCTATAAGGCCATATAGCCTTATATAAGAATTAATTGAGAAATAAATCCGTCTTAGTTTATTACTTATGACTTTATTATAGTGAGCCGACGAAAATCGGTATATTGCGCCGATAGTGTGATCTCGGCTTTAGTGAACATTATGTTTTATCGAATCTAAGGTCAAGTGGGAGTGAACAGTGACTATTGACCTTTAACCCCTTAATTGTTCATACATACATACATATGTATGTATGTATGTACATTAGGGGTATGTATAACAAATTTTTTGGCATAGTACCATGATGTTAACCATGTCCTAGTAACCACGAAAATCATAATCTTTTGTAATTTTTCTCAAAAAAGTTCACTCACCAATTGGGTTTTCTATGCCTCCCACCATACCACACAACTGTGGGAAATAAGCGGTCTGACAACCGATGTTTAAAATCCACTTTACTAGCTTCAGTTGCAGACCCCAGTTCCTCCCTATGGAGTCCCTGCATTCATACATTTCGCTAGGTCTTTACGTCTGAAAAAATATTAACGTTAAAAATTAAAATGAGGTGCTCTGTACGTTTGTGTGTCTGGATATTAAATTGCTCAGACATCTAAGCCTATTGGTCCTTCCTCTGACCGAGCTTTGACCTTAGTGTATTTAGCTTTCAATAGTCTTGATTTTCGCTAATAAATTCAATATTTTATGTGCAGATAGATTTTTGCTAAGAATATTATATCAATAAAAAGGAGATTTTGATTTTATGTAACCACATGTATAATACGAGTATATACGTACATATGCTGAATATTATGTTGATGTTTCCGAAAATGAGATGGATTTACACACTTATGAAGTGCAAATTTTTCCGTTTACATGAACACCTAAATTTGAATGAACAGTTTTATACACAATCCATAACTTGTAAGAAGAATTTACATTGAAACAATTTTTAAATGATCTTTTTAGTGATTCATGAAGTAATCGAATATAAAAATAAAACAAAGAAAGCTACATTTATTATTCATTTCGTTTCCCTGAATAAAAAAAAAACTTTTTCGAATTAAAAAGTTATCACATTTGTTATAGCACATTACAACTGGTTTACTTTCAAACATAAGTTTTTTGTAATTCTATTTTTAATCAAGTATGGATTACATATTGATTCAACTGTTGGAACAGCTTTATTTAGATGTGTTTTATTTATTTATGTTTTTCAAAAATTTAAGTCTCATTTTCACAAAGTGATTAAACGAAATAAGAATATCTAATAAATTCAGGAAAGTGCGACTTTGACTCACACACGAAGGGTCCCGTAGGGACACTACATATGTAATACTATACGAACCATGATACAATAATACAGGTAACCGCGAAGCGCCAGCTGATAGAATTTGTTTCGTGATGTGATCTGCCAAATGTATTTTACATTTTACCAACACACGCGCATAGTGCCTATTAAAACTGTACTAATCCAAACAAGCTTTGCAGATACAAGAGAACATGCAATCTTATTTTACCAATACATGCGCATAGTGCCTATTAAAACTGTACTAATACAAATAAAGCTTTGCAAAGAGAAGAGAAAACGCAAGTATATGTCCAGGGTGATCGATAACATTTTTCAAAAAGTGGCACCAAATAGGGGATTTATCAAAAAAAGGGGCAAAATTAAAAAATAAACGAGAAAACTGCACTAAACTTTTTATTTTTAATGTATTTTCATATAACTCACCCTAAATAAAGGGAGTCAAAAAGTGGCAAGGCAGTCGAAAAAGGGGAAACGCAGTCGAAAAAGTGGCAAATTGCCACTTTAGTCGGTCAAACGGTCACGCTGTATATGTCTCTTGTTTTCTCTTGGTTTTTTGACAGTTTTCATCTCAAAAGAGCAATAAAAATCCCTGTTGTTTTATTTGTTTTCTATTTGTTGTAGATTCGCGGTTACCTGTATTATTGTATCATGATACGAACTTTAGCCCTAACTTTTTTTCGATTTATGACAATTTTTTTTTAGTTTTTGCGCATTTTCCTAGTTTTGGCGGTTTTTTCGTTTTTGTGATTTTTTTCGGTTTTTAGGGTTTTAGTTTTTTGGTTTTGGCGCTTTTTTCGGTTTTTGGCGATTTATTTTAGTTCAAGCGTTTTTTTTAGTTTTGGCGCTTTTTTCCAATTTGGCGATTTTTTTATTTTGTATTTTTTTAGTTTTGCCGTTTTTTAAAATGTCAAGAGTTTGCTTCTTACGGTTTCCAAGATACAGCAAGTTGCCAAAATTACATAATAAAAATTACATTCACTGATAGAATACCCTTTAATTTTTTAAATTTCAGTGTTATTTGTTGTAGTCTGCATGAAAATACATTAACTTTGCAAATTTCAAGTGTGTTCATATGTATATGTAATTGTCTGTATATTATATCAGGATTTCAACATTTTTCGTTGCTCGCTTTAAAACACCCTTTAACTTTTTCACTCTCATACATTTGTTGTTGTAGCGGCGAAAGTTCTACATATTCTGTGAAATTTACAGGTCCGTAGCTCTTACGGTTCTGGAGAAAACAACCTGTGACAGACAGATGGACATCGTACTGAAAACAATAGGGTTTCTTTTCACCTTTGGGTTGTACGGAACCCTAAAAATGCAGGGTGCCCCTGTGGCTGAGTGTTAGCGATGCTAGTCTCTCCGTTCAGATGTCATGGGTTCGATTCGCGCCATAGACCCTGGGTGTTTTCCGCAGGAAAGCTAATCGCTTTGCGGGTTGTGTTTGTTAAAAAAATCTATTATAAAAGAAACAAACCAAGTGAAATGAGAAAAATATAACATAGGTTGTCAATCATGAAAACCACTGAAACATATATTTTGTATTATTCATAAAAAATTTTCAATATTTTTAAAAAGCGACAATGTTATTTTTGTAATCATGTCATACAGGTGACGAACGGCCTTAAACCATTAATTTCCCAAACAAATTTTTGTTGTTGTGCCTGTTCTTTCATAAAAGGTGCGACCCCATTTCTATGCAAACGCACCATTGTCATAGAAAAAAAAAGAAATAATAATAATGAAATGCTTTCTTTGGGTACATTTGTACTCAACGTCAATGTTGCTGACCGTGTTCATGTGCAAAAGGCTGACTGACTGTTCGACTTTTCTTCTTTTAGTAGCTTGTTGCATTACTTATTACAGCTATGCCTCGATTGATGGCCGTAATTTCAACAAATATCTATGTATATAAAACGTGTTTTTTTTGTAGGGTGACCCAAGTTTAAATCATAATAGAACAAGGAAATATATTTTTATTATCATTGAAACGGGCTGTATAGGGAAGTAAAATTTTATGAAATTATTGTTTAAATATGATTTCTGCCATGTTGCCGCCACGGCTGGCGAACAACTTTTCTCATTCTGATCATCATCGCTTTTGAAGACATATGGGCGAATGACTGCACCATCCCATAAAAGCAATTTTCTGTAGATGCAATGGTGTTTCAACAAAACCTTGTGGATTCTCCTCACTCCAAATGCGACAATTCTGCATATTTACGTACCCATTCAACCAGAAATGGGCTTCATCTATTATGTACTCCACAAAATGGAAGAAGTGCACGATCAGTTAGACGAATAGAACAATTATTTTGATTAACAATTTCAAAAATTTGCACGCGTTGCTTTGCAGAGAAACAAGTCGACCGGCCGCCGATTGTATCGGATGGCATCGGCTCAAAACAAGCCGAAATTTTATCTGCTCAAAAAGACAAATTTCAGAGAAAAATTTTGAAAATCAATTTTCAGTTTCAATTTTTATTTTTTGTGTTGTTATTATACTTCGGCACGAATGGCGGCACGTACAACTGAGCGGGAGTTGAATACAAAAAGTATATATTCAAGGCGCATTTATATTAGGTGGCAGCATTAAACCAGGTTACTAATGTCATTATACCAAGCTAAATGTCAAATTTGGATTGTGTAGGTATAAGCCTAAAAATAAAAACATGCTTTTATTTGGGTTATCCTCAAATGCAAGCCAAAGACCTTGCGACCGTTGGTATCAAGTTGTGTGCTTTGGACCAAAACTATACAACTTCATTTCACGAAACAAAATTTTGAGTAATCATGACATCGGGTACTACTGCGCATATTGTAGTCGATGCTTTTTATCTTGCAAAACGAAGAAGAAGAATGTAAAAAAGTGCAGAAAAAAAATTTGGTATAAAAAGAAACATATTCTAACAACAAACTTTTAAAAACACTAAAACAAAGTGAGCCAAAAGACTACAAAAATTACATTTGCATAACATTTTAAACGCACATTTAAATTCGCGCGTGATGGTTTTTATATGACACTACGAAAATAAAAACAAAATGAAATGAAGTTGTACAACATACTCCCAAATTATACAACCTGTCTATACAACTTGCCAAAAAATCAAATCTTTTTAATCTTTCATACAACCGAGACACAACTTCATACAACGACCCCACACATTTTACAATCTCATACACAACCTGCTCATGTTGTACCAACGGTCGCAAGGTCTGTGGCTTGCTAAATATATTCAGTTTTGTATGTTGTTTGAAATTTCCTATGAGAAACATACACTCTGACGATCTCTGACTTTGAAAAGTAAGATCCCAGCTAAAAAAAAAAAAATATGTATGGAGCATATATGATATCCCATATATGGTTCGGATCCGAAAAATGAGGGTATATGGGCATATATGATTACATATATTCATACATTTTCATACATGTGTGTGTAAATATTCCTTCAACAGTATGCAAAGTTCATAATCATACTCTCTTGATTCACAGAAGCGCACTGCTCTGCAATAAATTAAATAACTAAAATTACTTTTTTTAGATTTTGAACAGGGAGGTTGTATTTAACGAAATATTTGTTTGGACAAATAATGAAAATCGAACTTAAAATCATTTCACTCATCATTTTAAGTCAAAAGGTGAATCAATTATTTAAAAAACACAAAAATCATATTCGTACATAAAATTTAATTAAAGAAATCAGATTAAGAACTAATGCAATTAATTATAAAAGAAAAAATAATCCGTCTAACAATAGTTTTCGATATAATTTTTTTGCAGTAATATGAACTTTGTTCTTATCTAGAGAATTCTGTTATTTTCGATAAAATTAATGACTGGATTATCCTTTTGATTATTTGATCAACAATGTATAAGATCATATAAGAATGGTTTTTTTTGTAACAAAAGTTTTTCTTTTTTAAACGTTGAGGGTACGCGTGTAAGCTTTGCGTACCGTATGTATTTTCTAATGGGTTTCCAAATCACCAGTGATAAAATACCAAGCTTTTTTGATTGCAAAAACGATCTTATGTGAGATATCATATGTGCATACATTCGTATATGGCTCCATATAATAAATCTTATATCTATATACGTATGTATCCACATATGAAGAGCTTCATAATCAAATTTCCATATATGAGCTCATATATTACAATACATTTCATATATTAGTCCATATATTAGTTCATATATAATAGTTTTGCCATGTATAATCCCATACATTTCCATACATGAATTCATACATATTCATATATAGTTAGTTATATACTTTCACATATTAAAAATATATGGACCATACATAATTTTTTTTAGCTGGGATGGTAATTTATACCAACAAAGTACATGTGGTTATTGCTGTTGCAATATTTGTTATAGAAATGCGGGTAGCTGATTGATGTGCTTTGGTATATATTTCTATTTCAACACTCTCACACATTTTCAAAAATAGGTGCAACACATAAAAATTAGAGTTGTTCCGAATTTCTTAAAAAAAACATAATAATTTACTGACAAAACGTCAACCTTAAACAACAAATGTTTTTATAAATAATTTAATATTCTTTAAACAATTATTGCGTATTAATTTGTTCAAGTGCCGCCATTTAATAATATCACACAAAGTTGCTAGACTTATCTAAAACACACTGAACATACTTCATTTACTTGTTTATCGAAGTGCTTAAATCGAAAACTTGTTTTTTGCAATGTTTAACAAAACAAGTCAATGTATGGTATAACATCTCAAAAAAGTAACCGATGAGGTCCCAGTTAGATGATTTTTGTCAAAACAATATTCCAAATCCTGGCCGGGAATAGTTATGTGCTCATATACATAATATATACTACGTTTATACGCACACTACTCGCATTTGCAAAGAAAAATGTTTGCAAATAGGTTAATTCATCGTTTATATGGCATATCTTAAGTACAAAAATTTGGTAGCACTTCTATAGAAAACTTACTTATGTTTACAAAAATAATAGTGTAACTGCCTTATTCATAAAAAAAAAATATTTAAGCAAAACAATTATGTTGTTATTTGCCGTGTGATTCTCATTTGTGATTTTGCATATACAAAACAAAACATCAGCTATTTTCTTGTGTTTTTGAATGGGTAAAATCACTCAAAAAAGTTAAAACTTTTTGTGATTCTCAGAACACCATCAAATCATAATTGTGATTTTAAAATCACAAAGTGATTTGAAATCTTGTGATTTTCAGAACATGCCTGATAATCACGCTTCTCTTTTTGTCTTCTTTTTTGTTTATACAAAGCTCATAAAATAAAAGCATTTAACAAAAGTTTATGAATGAAACTGACCTTCCACCAATATGTATTAATATTTTAACAATAATTTTCTTCGTTGTGTTAAATTTCATAAAGCACATGTATGAACATACATATGTATGTAAGTAGGTATGTACATATGCATATAAATATGAAGATGGATTCCCAATTAAGTTTCATGTTTGTTGACAACTTCGCATATACAACTTAGGGGGATGTATGTATGTGTGTATCTCTTCCCTGCAGTCAGACTGGGGCCAAGTGTCTCTATGTCAACTCTAAAACTCTAGTAGTAGTTACATTGTCTACCATTTCTCTTTTATTCGTCAGTATAAAATAAAGAGAGAAAACAGATGTGGTGTATTTCTGGTGGATTTTGCAACAACTTGTCAATATACATAAATTAAGGTATAGAAATGTACCAGTAAATTTCTGGTTGGTATGTCTCCATGTTCCCATAAGAACTATGAATTCACTATCTAGTCAATTGTTTTAGTGTTACTAGTAGAATGTCAATGACAAGCACATGCTAAATGTCTATCGCACAAAGTATTATATGGGGAATAATTGTAGAGTAGTATTGGTGACAAAGTCAAAAGCGACTCAATACATTTTCACCATCGACATTTCCTTCAGGGTTTATAAGATATTTTTCCCCGGTATTCTCTTTGGCAAATATCTATTTTCATAATATTTGGTAATAACGGGTTTTAAAGCGCACGTGCTAACACGTGTTTATTTTCAGTTTGCTTATATAGATGCGTGTGGCGCAAGTGTTGCCAACAAGTTGTTGATTGAATATGTATGTAAAAGATATAGAAGTCAAAACTCCACTTGGGGAGAACTTCAGTGTAAAAATTTTTTTTGTCTTAAAGTGAAACATTTAAAAGTGTTTATTTTTGCAATTTCTGCTTATATTGCCTTTCAAAATTTTTATGTCCTTTGAACGAAACACAATTTCTTTAAACAAAAACCAATTATTTATTGAGCATAAACATAAAATTTCGTACCTGCTTAAGGAGCGATCCAGTAGACTTGTAGGTCTTGAGAAACAGGCTCCAGATTAACGCCCACATTATTAAATGTGAAAATTACTCATTTTAACAAAAATGCCATAAATAATTATGTTGTTTAAAATTGGATAGATTATATCATTACAAACATTTTAGAAAATGCTAAATTCATAATTAGAAAATTATAAAGAAAATTCTAAATTGAAAATTTTAAATTTAAAATTTATCTTAAGAAAATAAATGGTAAATTTAGCTGCAAAAATGCTAACATGGTCACGCTGACACGGAGGCTTATTTTCCTGCACTAAATTCAGTGCTGGCAAGTTAAAATGACCGGAAGCAGATGATAATGTTTATGACAGTGAATAAGGCTGAGATTACATTTGGCATTTCTTGTATGTTATTTGCACAAAAAGCGTAACCAACTAATTACTAATTAAAAACTGTTTAATTCAGACATATATTTATTGATTTAAACAGTTTCCAATCATGTTGGATTCTATAAAATTGTCTATTAGTTATGTATGAAATTGTTTAACTTAATAAATACGTGTCTGAATCAAACCGTTTTTCATTAGTAATTAGTGGTTACGTTTTTTTTACACTTGGGTGGCACATGGCACACAGATGGAAACCCGGCCTAAGAATAAATACCGATTGCAAGATTTTCAAATAGACGATATGACTGACATCCATCTGCTGATAAAAAAGGTTTAGTTTATAATAATGTATTTGTGCATTATATATGTATGCACATGTATACATGTATAATAAATTGATTTCTAAGCACTTCTTTACTTTGTATAAGTAGTTCGTTCCATGATTTTAAAATATTCATTTACAAAATATATAATAATTTCCATTTCCTAGTTTTTGATAAAAACAAAAACAGTTGTTGTACAGTTTGTTAAACAAGTATTCCAAAAAGTAGAATAAAGTACACAACACACAGCAGATTTATTTTATTTTGAAAAGATTTATTAGACAACTTTTGTTTTAAAATCTTTATTTATTAAACTTGTAGTATTAAAGCAAAATCAGCTGTTTATGGTTTTAATATCAACTTTAGGTGTCTATTATTATTAGATAAATTAAAAATAAAATATGTATGTACGAAAATCTCAAATATTTGGCAACTCTCTTGTGTTGCATTTACAAACAGACTATACCAACTAAAAATCAGGCGAGCCGATTGCTGCACAAACCACCCTTTAAAAAAGAAAATGTCATACATAGCACTGTTATTGTCAGACAACTGTTATGCCACTATTTTAAGTACTTAGTTGTTTTTGTGTTCTATTTCCAAGTTTTTTTATGTATAAAGTGCATACTCATCACTGCAACTTTTCCACATTTTTAAAACCACACATAAAACTTACCCTTATAAAAGCCACTTCCATTAAAGTAACGGTTAAAAATTCCGTTATTCTCATGTTTACAGGATTAAATTAATTAACTTTAAGCTCAAATGCATACATACATACATGCATACACATGTAAAAATCCATCCCCTTCCTCTAAAAATGTTCATCAGGTATTCTTATTTATTTGCTAATACTAAAAGAACTCTTTGTTTGAATGTAATTTTCAATATCATTCATTACAATGTTTTTTTTACTATCGTGTTTCCCCTCAATCTCATACGATTTCTGGTCTGTACACTATTTTTTTAGTTTTTCCATTTGTTTTGCGCCCAATATGGCCTTTGAAGCATTTACCGCGTTGTTATGCTCACTAGTTGAGTGCCATACATTCTCATATGTATGTATGTATGCATGTTTGTATGTGTGTGGTACAAACTTGCGACTGAATGACCGTTAAAAATTGATTTATGTTTTAAAATTTGGTAACACTATTATATTGCCGGCTTTTCGTTTGTTTTAATTTGAAAATAAAATAAAATAAAATAAAAGTTTTAGTTCATGAGGAGTTTAGTTCAAAAAAGTATATTTTATTAATATGTATTTCGTATTTTGTAAAGACATTTATAAAGAAAATAATTATACATACTATGTAGTTTTTTCTAGGAAAACGTTGGAGACAAAACTCTTAAATGTCCCCTTAAAAAAAAATTTTTTTTAATTTTATGCACAGAATTTTTGGTTTGTTTTACTTATGGTATTTTCTTTTGTGGAAAAAAATGTTGCACTTGTTACACTTTTCAATGAAAATTCGCAATAAAATGATTTTCTGAAATATACAATTTATTACAAATTATTGTATCATCCCTTGCGAGCTTAAATTTTTTCTTTAAACGTACGCTAAATTGTATTTTTTTTTAATAAAAAGTTAAAAAATGTTACACTTTTTCCAGAAAAGAAAACGCCATTACATACATATGTATGTATATTAAAAAAAATTCTGCAGGAAATTCTCTGTTTGAATTGTGTTGAAAATGCGTTTAGACCACTTCTGTTTAATAACGATTTGACTATTTATTAGTGTTAGCTGTTTTCCCTAAATAAAATTTGACGTCATGATAAAAATATACAAGTATCAGGTAGTATAATAAATTCAGGTGTTAAAACACAGGTTGTCTAATAAATTTGTTCAAAATAAAATAAATCTGCTGTAGAAATAAGTGTATTTGTTGCTGTACTCTCTTCTACTTTTGGCAAAACTTGTTTGACAAACTGTACAACAACTGTTTTTGTTTTTATCAAAAGTTAGGAAATTTCACAATGCGCTCTAAAATGGAAACTATTATATATTTTGTAAATGAATATTTTAAAATTGTGGAACACGCACTATTTGCGAATAAAAATATTTGCAAATAAATTAACTCACTGTTTATTCGGCATTGTAAATGTATAAAAATATGGGGTAGCACTTCTGTAGAAATGTTATTTAACTTTAAAATTTTCCACATTGACCAGTAATCTTCTTCAGATTTTTTTAAATATAATTTTTTTGAAATTGATTTTTCAGAAGTTCCAAAATTATTACCATATAATGGAATGCATTTCGAACTCAATGACCTGTCATGTCCTTGCAAAAAAGTACATTTTAAAAATTTAGTTTCTGTATTATTTGTATAGGGTGTTTTTTTAGAGGTATAGAACTTCGAATTGAAATAAAACACAAGAAAATCGTTTTAATATCCATCAATTTGGCTTTATTGGAAGGATAATTTTATGCCATTAATGTTTAAATATGATTTTGGGCATGTGGCCGCCGCGGCTGGCTCGAATAAAGCCAATTCTACAGGTCCAATTTTCAACCACTTTTTCGAGCATATGGGGCCGTATGTTGGCAATAACGCCACGAATGTTGGCTTCCAAGTCCCCTAACGTTTCTGGTTTGTTGGCGTAGACGAGCGACTTCACATATCCCCAAAGAAAATAATCCAATGGTGTCAAATCACACGATCTTGGTGGCCAATTGACAGGTCCATTCCGCGAAATTATGCGATGGACGATTATGTCGACCATAAAATGGACGGAGCTTGCGGTAAACTTCGCGAACTGAACCATTATTTTCGAAATAAATTTGCACGATTTGCAAGCGTTGTTCTTTTGTCAACCTGTTCATGATGAAATGGCAAACCAAACTAAATATTAATCACTTGACAGCTGACAAAATGGCCGCCAGTTAAAAAAGTGATGCCAACTTAAAGTTCTATACCTCAATAAAAAACACCCTTTATATTGTTAGTGTATCAAAATTGCATAATTTCATTAATTATGTCTCGGACCATACTTTCCATTAATTGGTGAGTATAGTCCATGAATCAAAGAATACAAGATTACGCATTGCGCATGTTTGTTAACCAAAAAGTGGTATGCCAAAAATATTCTATTATCAGTAATGCTTTTCGCGACTTTCAATGTGTTTTATGTTACAAAACTTTTAAGGAAATAAATGAATATATATTAAAAAGACATTTTGACATTTTTTTGGAGCAGCTTCATTCACTAAACTGTATTTAATATCTAAACTTAAAAGACCAATAACTCGGGAAATATGGGTCGCAGCCAATTTTTGTTGTTTAATTTTTTCTTCTTAGTTTTCAAGTTTCTATCAGATAAGCTATTTAAAAATTTATTTTTGGAAATTCTTCACAGTTTCCTATGAAAAGTTCACAGCGCCTAACTTATGGGTCACCCCCAACTTTTTTCTGCATTTGTTGCAAACATTTATTTTTTTCTATGTACTTCAGAAACGAATGAGACAGCTTTTCTCACACATACAATTTTAGTTTTATTTTTGACACCACTGGTATAGTCCTAGTGCCCACGGTTATCAGATTTGACGATTTATCGTCATTTTGACAATTTTTGGTGCCGAAAATAGCAAAATGATGATTTGACGATTTTCTCCCCAAAATTGACGATTTTTCAATAGTCCAAATAGGGCAGCTTTTTATGAAAAATGTACTGTTAGAATTCATATATCCATACTCAATAAAAGATTTTGGTGTAGTTTTGCAGACTCTCTTAGTAATTTATTATTTAATTAAAAATAATTTATTTGTTGATGGCTTAGCGTTAAATATTCCATTGGCATTTATTAATTAAATTTATTAATTAAAGTTACCCTTCAATTAAAAGAAATTTTATGTATATATACATGCATACATATCGATTGTCTCAAGTAGAAAGGCCCTAACTCGTACTTTTTACGAAATCAAGTTTTCCAGTGATTCCAATTCATGTCACAGAAATACACCTTGCCACAAAAATTTATTGCAAAAGTGTAGAAAATAACGTTTTTATAAGCAGTTGTACAAAAAAGTAACATTTTGAATATTGCACTTTCTATTATGTTTTACATTCTCTCTTCTTCTAATTTCTGTGTAAATTAATATCCTCAAAAAACATAAATGTAAAAAAGTCAAGTTTCTATCATAAATTTCGGCCATCAAAAGTACTAAGACCAAAACTTGGACCTGCTAACTTGGGAATATTTTTCATAATATTGCCACTGAAGGAAATAAAGTTATGAGGGAGTTAAAACAATGCGAATGACTTCATGTATGTTATTGTAATTGTTATGGTTTTGTTTCCTAATAACTACATTTATAAAATGTATGTATACATGTTAAAATAAGTACATTTTGGTTTTTCCGATTTTTCGAGTATGAAATGACGATTATTTTATATTTTATCGGGATTTCGACGATTTTTAGATAATTTTATCTGGCAGTCCCATTCTTAGATTTTGCCTCTCAAATTATACTCAAAATGGGGATTTCGCTTCTAATTTGGGGACCGAATTTCGTGGGGAGGGATTTGGGGACTTTTCATTTAGAGCTCTAACTTCACTTTTTCTTATAAGAGTATTTTATCTGAATACAATATTTACGTTTTATGGGGTTTCTTCTAATTTTACAGATTATTTTAAAATAGTATTACTGTAATTATATTTTTATAAAGCGAGAAAAAATGGAAATTCGCGAAAAGTTACAAAATTTCAAAAGCCATAATATTGATTAAGAATCGCTAAAACTGTAAGGTGCCAAAAATGTAAGAAAATTCGCAAATGTACTAACAGCGGGATGATAATAAAGTCTAATATTATTTAAAAAAAGCAAAAAAGTTTGCAAAAATTCACGAGAAGTTGATTAAAAATCGCCAAAGCCGTTAAAAAAAATAAAAAATTTTGGTAAAAACGCGAAAAAAATTACTAAATGTATTGAAGAAATTACTAAGGCTGTAAATAGTAAAAATCGCAAAAAATATAAAAGAAAATGATTTTTTTTATACTTTTGAATAAACACTTTTATTTTGACATATGTGAAATATTTGAAGGCGGCAGACACCACTGAAATATATACTTATTTATTATTTATATTTATTTATCTTGTAGCCTGCTGTGGTCTACATATGTGTTTAATGTATAAGTTCTAATGACTTAACTTATACTTTCTTAAAAATTTAAAATAATTCCATCAAAATGGTTAAGGACCATTATTACAACTTAAAGTTAGTTAAAAGTAGGATTTTATCGGACGTATAAAAAGCTTTCCATTAGTGAAAATTGGATTTAACTTACCATGTCGGATAAACTTGCCTGTAATTTATCGCTCACTTTAGGTTAAAGTAAAATTTTGCAAATGATAAAGTTTTTATACGTCGGACAAAGTCCTAATTTTAACTAACTTTAAGTTGTAATAATGGCCCTAAATGTGTTTGCCATTCACTGAACTTTTGCAGCTCACAAGTGGCAAAATCAATTCCCACTTCTGTATAATTTTTTGTTATTTCTCGCACTCTCCGTTGCGAACGCTTAAGTACAAATACAGTCAAATACCGATAATTCGTACTCCGATATCGCCTCGCTAATAATTCGTAATTTTTTTTTTTTTCAAATAAAATCTCCTTTACCTCTTATAAATCGTAATTGTTTGCTGACTACCACTTATAATTCGTAATAGAAACAACAGAAACATGGAAAGAATGATTTTTTGTTTACCGCTTTTTTTTTGGGTGGGGTTTTGCTTTTGCTTGTCTGTGTTTATTTTCTTAAGATCAGTTTCATGGTACAATTATACTAGGTACATGCACGACTACAACAAAATTACAATACCAAAAAACACATTAATTTTGTTGGTATAAACAAACGAACAATTGTCAGAAACAGATGCCTTTTGTTTTTAAAAATAACAATTACAGGGTAACTAAATTACAATTGCAGACGCGGCATTCCTGCATGATTATAGTTATTCAGTGTTGCCAATCTTTGTGTAGTTAGACAGTGTGTAATTTCTACTCACATGTGTAGGCCATGTAAGTAAATTCTGGTATAATCTGTGTGTAATTCTACTTTGGGTTCTATTTTTTTTTATTTTTGTTTTAATTTTAACCTACACAAAAGATGTGTAGTGTAATTTTCTTCGATGTGTAATTGCAGACACAGCGATGCGTAAATCCATTGGCAACACTGTAATCATTTTATTCACACACATACACTAACATTTTCGCAGCTTGTAAACAAAGTTTGACAACTAATTGCATTGTATACATTAACAGGCTGGGCTTGTGCATGTACCTGTTATAATTGTATCATGATCAGTTTTTTAATGAATAAAGAAAAATGTCAAAGCGCACTCATAAAACTCTGTCGGTGTTACAAGAACAACAAATTTTTATTTTGTATTTTATTTTAGCAATAGTTTTATATGTTTTTTATCGTTTTAGTAAATAAATTGAGAAACCCCGTTAATTCGTATTTATTTTATTTTAAATCCCTGTAATTCGTAAGAAATGGCCGGTCCCTTGCGATTACGAATTATCGTGATTTGACTGTATTCGATTTAATCAATTTAGGTGTGGACTCAAATAAATTTGACAAACTTGTACTATTATCAAACACTAGATGGTTATCATAAGAAAAGCTGTGTTTTGAAAAGAGTTTTGAAGCAATGGATTGAGTTACAGCATCATTTTTAAATGATATCAAACAACAATATTGACAAAATATTTTTGGGGACAAAAGTTAGGATTTTTCTTTTGAAATGGTGATTTTTTGGGGACATGATGATTTAAATTGGGGACAAGAGGCAAAATTTTTCTTTCAGCACTGCTAGCATGGACTGTTAACAGTGCGCTGTTAACTGCAAAATTCGCTCTGCTAACATTTTTGGTTCTTTTCTCTGCTACTGAAATTTAAATTTATCTTTACACATACAGGGCAATTATGTAAAAAATTCCGCAGGGAATTTCTCCCTTTTCCAATTAGAATTTTTTGTTTTCCCTATCATTTGCTATTAGTTGGAATTGTTCCCTGGGAGAAATTCCCTGCGGAATTTTTTACATAATTGCCCTGATATAAAGGGTGTTTTTTTTAGAGGTATAGAACTTCAAATTGAAATAAAACACAAGAAAATCGTTTTAATGTCCATCAATTTGGCTTTATTGGAAGGATAATTTTATGCCATTAATGTTTAAATATGATTTCGGGCATGTGGCCGCCGCGGCTGGCTCGAATAAAGCCAATTCTACAGGTCCAATTTTCAACCACTTTTTCGAGCATATGGGGCCGTATGTTGGCAATAACGCCACGAATGTTGGCTTCCAAGTCCCCTAACGTTTCTGGTTTGTTGGCGTAGACGAGCGACTTCACATATCCCCAAAGAAAATAATCCAATCACACGATCTTGGTGGCCAATTGACAGGTCCATTCCGCGAAATTATGCGCTCATCGAATGTTTCCTTCAATAAATCGATTGTGACGTGCGCTGTGTGGCATGTAGCGCCGTCTTGTTGGAACCACGACTCATCCACATTCATGCCATCCAATTCGGGAACAAAATAGTCGGTTATCATGGCTCTATACCGGTCTCCATTAACGGTAACTGACTCTCCAGCATTATTTCGGAAGAAGTATGGCCCAATGACTCCACCAGCCCATAGAGCACACCAAACAGTCAGTTTTTGTGGATGTAATGGCGTCTCAAGGGTCTCATGTGGATTCTCTTCACTACAAATGCGGCAATTTTGCTTGTTGACGTAGCCATTCAACCAAAAATGAGCCTCATCACTGAACAAAATTTTGCGACGAAAATCAGCATCGAGATCAATCTCATTTTCGGCCCATACACCAAAATCACGACGCATTGCATGGTCTCGCGGCTTTAATTCTTGCACAAGCTGGATCTTGTAAGGTCGCAAGCCAAGATCTTTGCGCAAAATCTTCCATAAAGTTGATGGACAAAGCTCCAATTGCTGTGCACGGTGGCGAATCGATTCATTCGGGTCCTCTTCAACACTTTGCTCTACAGCGGCAATTGTTTCTTCGGTGCGCGCTGTTCGACGTCTCTGCGGATGCGTATTATCACATAGAGTAAACGTAGTGCGAAAACGATCCATGGTTAACCGAATTAATTGCTCTGATGGACGATTATGTCGACCATAAAATGGACGGAGCTTGCGGTAAACTTCGCGAACTGAACCATTATTTTCGAAATAAATTTGCACGATTTGCAAGCGTTGTTCTTTTGTCAACCTGTTCATGATGAAATGGCAAACCAAACTAAATATTAATCACTTGACAGCTGACAAAATGGCCGCCAGTTAAAAAAGTGATGCCAACTTAAAGTTCTACACCTCAATAAAAAACACGCGTGTACAAACGTCATGCATGTATGTGTGTATGATCTTTTATTTTTCTGGGCAGATGCAAAGGCACACACATGCATTAACATTAGTTTTATGCGGTTAATCACATAATAGCTTACCATCTACATATTACACACACTCTCAAACGTACAATATGAAAAATAACAAGCATACACTAATCAACAGTACTTCTTTTGAGTGTTTGTTACAAACAAGCTGTCTTGGCGACATCGCTTGTTAACACTGATATACACGTACACCAATACATCCATCGTGCTTCGCTTATAGTACGACAGCATTTATTATTGGTTTAGTATAATACATGCGACGTGAATACATTTAAAAATCATGACGTATTTACATTTAAAGACGGTTTACGCAGGTCTCTACTATGTAAACATCGAATTGTGAGAATTTTTAAATTAACAATTACATGTTGCAACAATTTTTAACAACAAAGTTGAAATGGACAAAAATAATTTGCTCTTTGTATTGTTTATATATTTGGGGATTCAAAACGCTAAAACTGTATAAAGGTCAATATACCGGAAGTATGCAATTGCATGTTTTTTGCTCTGTGACATATTAATGCCGATGAGATATTTAGTGCATATTTTTGCATATTTGATCCTTTAAAGCATATTTTTTGCATACTCAGAAAAAAATATTCCTGCAATAAACAACTTAATTTGAAAATAAAACCAAAAATCAATTATTAAAAATGTATTTGAGTCAATTAAACTTTTGTTTAAAAATAAAATATAAACAATAAACAACTTTAATTGAAAATAAAACCAAATATCAGTTAAAAATGTTTTTAAGTCGATTAAACTTTTGTTTAGAAATTTAATTAATTACAAATTTTAATTGACTCGCTAACATATTTAATTGATTTTTGGTTTTACTTTCAATTAAAGTTGCTTAGTGCAGGAATATTTTATTTTTAAACAAAAGTTTAATTGACTTAAATACATTTTTAATTGATTTTTGGTTTTATTTTCAAATAAAGTTGTTTATTGAAGGAATATTTTTTTTCTGTGTATGGCAAAACTTTATGAATTGGGTTACGAATTGCTACCCCATCCGTCATATTCTGTGGATTTAGACCCTAGTGACTACTTCATATCTCCAAACGTAAAGAAATGGCTCCATGGAAAGAGATTTAGCTCCAACGACCAAACAAATGCCTATTTTAAGGACCTCGAAGAATCCTATTTTTTGCAAGGGATACAAAAAATAGAGAAATGTTGGACTAAGTGTATTGAGTTAAAAAGAGATTATGTTGAAAAATAAATTTTTATTCTGCCAAAAAACTGTGTTTCATTCAAAAAGTCACGAGACATTAAATATTAATATGCTAGAAGATTTTGAAATTTGCTAGACCATTAACAAAAAAAAAAATATATTTCGCATTTCTTAGGTATGCCAATACGCATTTTAATTAAATATATGTGCAGAAATATCATCTATATTCTACTGGTCTATTTAAACATTAATCTCATTTATCTATTTCCTCTTTTGTACTATTGAAAAAAATAGGAATCTTACAGTCTTGAAAAACCTGAAATATCAAATATTTATTTATTTATTTATTAATTTATACATATTATACAAAGTAAATTTGTATAATATGGTTTTGCACAAATATGGGCGGAGTAACTAGACCATATGCCCAAGATGGTATTAACAGTATCAGTTTTTTCAAGACTGCCAAGCATACACCATGACTACTTTGTCATGAAATTTGGTTCGAATACATGTTTAAGAAGTTGAGAAAATTTAGTTTTTATTGATTAATGGTGCGTTTAAATTTGAGCAAAATCTAGTACTAACGAGATTTCGGGTATAATCTAGTAGTAAAACAACATCTACTTAGTAGTGGAACATAGTGAGGCAACTATGGTTTTGTTTTCAAAATTATACTAAAAGGTAAGCTTCTGTACTGTAAGGTTTGTGAATTAACTACATTGCAGTTGTTTGATTGTAGTTTCGGAAAATTTCAGTTAATGGTTTTTGTTTTGGATAAGAAATCTCAATAAATGGTGTAAACGGTATTGATTTTGCTAAAGATTTCAATTGAAAACTACTAAATTTCGTGCAGGTGTAAATGGCCTACAAAATAAACAAATTAGTACTTTATTTCAATCTATAAATAATTAATTGAGTTCATTAAACCTAAAACGTTACTATCTGCAGGTTTTAGTATGAGTTCCATCGAAGTAGAAATTATGCAAAAAAACAGTGAAAATATAAGTCATAAAAAATGCCTTCTACCTATGATTTTTTTTTTATAATGATAAAAAATAAAACCAATTTTTAATTTCGAAAACAGATTTTTAGATTGAATTTCAATGGTATTATAAAACATTCGCACACTCATACATATGTATGTACATTGTATCGTACATGCATGAACTTATGTATATTTCCATGCCTGGGGTGTCAAAATTTTATTGGCAAAAAAAAATCTCCAATAAGAAATATACATACATACATTCAGGGCAATTACGAATAAAATTCCGCGGGAAATTTCTCCCTTTTCCAATTAGAATTTTGTGTTTTCCCTATTACTTGCTATTAGTTGGAATTATTCCCAGGGAAAAATTTCTCGCGGAATTTTATTCATAATTGCCCTCATTGAATGTATGTATTCATACTTACGTAGATAGTATACATACGAGTTCTTATGTATGCATGCATTCGTTTTTAAAAAGTAGCTGATGTTCGAATATACGCCTCTGGCTGCTGTGGTCACATTTAGACGGACGAACATTTGGAAGGAAAACAACTGGAATTCTCTTTTGTTGTTTCCTTCGCGTCCACACAGACGAAAATGTTGCCGGCGACATTCCAATGTTACTGCATAAAAGCAAGCATATTTGTACATGTAAGGATGTATATGTAGCAAAGAATATGAAAACAAAGCGTGTCGCCGATTACCGAACACAAAAATGATTCTTCCCCACCCGTAAATTGCTACCAAACTAAATGTTTCCCATCCAAATGTTTTCGTGTCTAAATTCGGTCCATCTGTTGGACTTTGATTACAGTCATACGATGTTTGTTTTACTATTAAAAATCTTTTCAATATGAGTGTTGCCTGAGTTTTATTTCTCTTTTTGTTTTCTTTGCTATGTTCTATATTAAAATTACAACCATTCGAAATAGATCTACAGCGGCGTCCCCACAAACAAATGAAAGATATTAATCGTTTGTTTATGAAAGGCCTTTTATTACTTCTTTTTTAGCACGAAAATCGGTAGATCATATGATAATACGTCATTTGGTTATGAAAAGAATCCTGTTTGTTTGGCTATTTCTTTAACAGAATTTTGCTTCATATCATTGACAAGATTCTTTAAATTACCCAACTAGTCTGGGCAATCCTGCATTTCTCTACCAACAAAAGCCGGCTTACGAAACAAAAGTACATCACAGGAAAATGTGTGCCTTTTTAGGGTTCCGTACACCAAAGGTGAAAAATAACACTATTGCTTTCGCTACGCTGTCCGTCTGTCTGTCAGAGGCTATCTTCTCGAGCACCGTAAGAGCTACGGACCTGAAATTTGGACAGACTATGTCGAACTTTGTTCGCTACAACAACAAATGAGCAACGAAAAATGTTAAAATCCCATGTAATAGACATACAATTATATGTATGTACATACGATGGCGGATCAATAAGTCCGTGACCATGATACAATTATAACAGGTACATGCACAAGCCCACCCTGTTAATGTATACAATACATACAGTTGTCAAACTTTGTTTACAACCCTCTAGTCAGACTGGAACCATATGTCTCTATGTCAATACTGTTTCTCCAGCGACAATTGCACTAGTTAAAATGTCGACAACTTTCCTTTTATGCAAGAGTAGATATACGTTAGAGACAACAGTTGTAGTGTATTTTTATTGATATTGTCAATGAACGCATCAATAGTTTGTTTTTCTTTTTATTATGCTATGCAATAATATTAAATAAATATACATATGTAGACGAGCGTCACTAAAACCTACTAGTGAATTTTTGGTTCAAATATCTCAATATCGTCATAAAAGAACTACCTTCTCAATAGTGCTAAATTCAAAAGGCGATTACATTGGCTGGGGTACACCTAGTCAGTAGCACTATTGACAATGTCACTAGAAAATCAATATAATTTTACTATTGACAACGAGCGAGGAAATATCGATATTGTAGACTATAGCCCCTAAAATTTACTAGTGAATCTTTGGTGCCAATGTCTCCATGTGGTCCCAAAAGAACTACTTAGTCAGTAGTGCTACAGTCTAGTGGTGGATTTTCAATGACAAGCTAATGTTAAATGTCAATAGGCGATTACATTGGCTAGGGTAGACCTGGTCAGTAGTACTACTGACAACGTCACTAGTAAATCACCACAATTTCACTATTCGCACTTTCTGCAGGGAAGCTACAAAAATTTTAGTGTATGTGTTGTATATAACATGATTACAGTGTTGCTAATGAAATTACACATGGCTGTGTTTCCAATTACATATTGAAGAAAATTACACTACAAATATTTTTTGTAAGTTAAAATGAAAACAAAAATATGTAAATAAAAATAGAACATAAAGTAGAATTACACACACATTATACATGAATGTAATTACATGGCCTACACATGAGAGTAATTGCACACTCTGTGTAATTACACACCTATTGGCAACACTGAATAACTATAATCATTCATGAATGCCGCGTCTGCAATTGTACTTTAGTTACCCTGTAATTGTTATTTTTATAAACAAAAGACATTTGTTTCTGACAATTATACGTTTTTTTATACCAACAAAATGAATGTGTTTTTTGGTGTTGTAATTTTGTTGTAGTCGTGCATGTACCTAGTATAATTGTACCAAGTCCGTGACTTTTTAAATGAAACACAGTTTTTTTTTTCAAAACAAAAAATTATTTTTTAAAATAATCTCTTTTTAATTCAATACACTTAGTCCTACGTTTCTCCAGTTTTTGTAAGGGAATTTTGACAACTTGCTGTATCTTGCAAACTCTTAAAATTTTCAGAAACGATAAAACTAAAAAATCCCATAATTATAAAATCGCCAAACCGAACAAAATTGTCAAAAAAAAACCGAAAAAATCACCAAAACGAAAAAAAGCGCCAAACTAACAAAAATCTCGAAAACTGATCTAAAACACTAAAAACCGAAAAAATCGTCAAAATGAAAAACATCGCCAAAAATGAAAAAAAAACGCACAACACCTAAAAAATCCCCAAAAACAATAAAAAAGTGCCAAAACAAAGAAAATCACTAAAACTAAAATAATTCGCCAACTAAAAAACCCCAAAAACTGAAAAAATACTAAAATTCATATACATAGTATTACATACATATGTGCCCTTAATTATGAAAATCATGCGCATGAATTATGAAAATTTTGCTTCGAAATATTAAATAAATCTTAAACAATCTTCAATAAATGTTTAATGTATTTTAAATAAATGTAAATTAATCGAGACTACAACAACTCTAAATTAAAATGTTTTATAATGTAAAAGTATTATTTGTTTTGTTCAATTGTAATCCACTAAATATCTCGACCACAGAAATATATGACTTAGACATATGTATCTAGTGTCCGTACGGAACCCATCATGTGCGAGTCAAAGTCGCACTTTACTGAACTTATTTAATTTCCCGCTATAGGAAATTACCGATTTTGCCCCAATTGTCGATAATCGACTTTTCATCGTTTTGAAAAGCCGATTCTGACTATTTATGCGATGATGTAAATATGGATATATGTATGTATGTATGTATGTAAATATGTATATATGTATGTGTACTAGAGTTGAGCGATATTTCGAAACCTGTTACTTTTTCACAGCGATTGAAAAATCACATATCACAACTGTGATTGAATTTCTCAAGTAACAGGTTTTGGAAATATATATAGTTCTTTCATACAAACTGTGAATGTTCTTGTATTCTGACTTTACAGTAAATAAAGCTACCACATTAATATTTTTTATACATTCAGCTTTTGTCAAGAAAAAATCGTCAAATCGTCTTTTCTGGCAATTATGTACAGCTCACATTTTTATGTTTGCAATTTTATTGTCTCTCTACCTGTTATACGACAATGTTCAATGTATGGATGGGGTTGATTGGTAATTGCTTATTCTTGTCGCTCTTCTTATTAGTATTTATCAAGACACCAATACTAATAAATACTTTTAAAGCAGAAGAGCTGAAATGTTTTAAACCGTGATCTCAGTTACTGTTTAATTTCACTGCTGCTCTTCTTATTAGATTTTCCCAAAATAACAGAACTGCTACAAACAAAATATTGCGATTTAGAAATCACGTTCACAAGGAGCAACATTATTAAAAAATCACGTTATCGCTCATCACTAATGTGTACATGTACATACGTGTGCAGGGACCGAAAATAATAATTCTTGAATTTTTAAAGAAAAAAAAAGCAAGTACGAAGAAACATCTTCTTAACCTCAAAATGACACGTCGATTGTAGACAACTTCATTAAAATTGGGTGAATCGTTCGAGAGATATCGTTGGCGAAAAAAATAGTTTTTTTTTTTTCTAATAAGCTCAAATCGATTTTCGTAAAATCGATTTTAGATATTCACTGATTCTTATAGACTCAAAAAGTTTATCGGATGCAAATTTCACCAAAATCTCTAAAATGGTTCGAGAGTTTGTATTTTATTACTCCGTAATTTTTTTTGTCAAATCAATTTTCGATAGACATTGAGGGCAATTATGAATAAAATTCCGCGAGAAATTTTTCTCGGGGAACAATTCCAACTAATAGCAAGTAATAGGGAAAACAAAAAATTCTAATTGGAAAAGGGAGAAATATCTCGCGGAATTTTATTCAGAATTAAAACTAGCGGGAAGTTTCAGGGATGGCCTACAATGTCAGTCGATTCCCTTATATTTTAATATGGTTTAGCATTGTCTTAATTTACAAATGCAGGAACAAATTTAAGATTTGTTTTCACATGTGCTTTGCGAGCTATATATTTTAAGAATACATACCGTTTTTTTAAAAATTTTCATGTGTTAAATATACATACATACACATATATGTAGATAAGTAGGTATATATTTATATATACATACATATATACACACATACAAAAAATCAAGCTAATACATTCAACCACTTTTTAGCAAGCAAAGCTCAAGTTTAAACGAAAAGTCAAAGTATTATATTAAAAAAAATGCCCTTCCTGTTGTAAAACATTTAAACAAATTGTTTTTTAATTTGTTTCTTAATAAATATTTAAATATTCATACATATGTGTATGTGTATATGTATTAGAGGCCTGCGTAAACAGTATTGAAATGTAAATACATTTTGTTTTTTTTTTAATGTATGCTCGTGGCATGTATTATACTAAACCAACCATTTAAAAAGCAAAGTACGATGGATGTATTGATGTTCGTGTATATGAGCGATATCGCGAAGACTTCTTGTTCGTAACAATCAGAAGAAGTAGTGTTGATGCGTGCATGCTGGTTATTTTGCATTTTGTACGTTTGAGTGTGTGTGTGTGTAAGATTTAGATGGTAAGCTCCCTGCAGTCGAAGTAGCTAGCGAATGTCTAGCTAGTTCTTTAACTACCAATCGTTACCATTAACTAACTACTACCAATGCAAACTACTGATGATTTTAACATGGGGATGACATTGACGGTAGTCAATTGCCACCATCTGCATAAACCTTCGTCAGTGATTTCGCTAATCAATACAATTAATTTTTCTATTGAGAAAACAATTACTCCCACATTCATAAAATTTAAAATGAGTTTGAAATGTATTTTATTTTCAAATTTTTCATATAACATTTTCTTAAAATATATTTCAAGCACATTTTATTTTTTTTAAGAATATCGGGGTTAATTATTAATACATTTTTCAATTAATTGTTCTTATTATTTTTTTATGCAACTTTGTAATTGACTTCTGCTGCTCATTTTTAACTTTCTAAAAGAAAATCACTTTTTTCACCAAAAATTACACGTTCACTGATCAGGAACTTCCAATTGTAATTGGCGCAAACACAAAATCAAAATAATTATGTATGTACTTAAAATACTTTTTTTATTGTTGATTTTCTTGCACTCTTGCATTGCTTGTGGCTGGTGTAGTAGTGAGTCGATTTTTCGTTAGGTAAATCCCTGTAGTAAAGCATTGGAATATCCCTCATGTCTAAAAAGTTCTTGTAAGTGGTCTTTTGCAGGGATCTAATATGTATGTATGTATTTTATTAAAAAAGCTTCATATCAGTTCATGACTGATTTCTTGCGTAGTTAAATTAGGTTTGCCAGATACCGCATATTCGGTTATAGCCCGGATTATGTTGCCATATGGAGCTTCATTTAATTTTATTTTTTAGAAAAGAAACCGATAAGAATAAAACCAAGTAGTATCCTTCAATATTTACATAGACAAAAAACCATTCCTCTTCCAAAATACTTATTTCTTTTCTTCTCCTTTCTCATAGAAGGGAATGTGGAATGTATTCATGTCTTATGTTTTATGCAAAAGAACCGATTCCCGCAAGGTCTCTAATAGGGTCTGAGTTAATAAGGTCTTATGAGTTTTTCCACTGGGTGTGGCCGTGGTAATGGCCATAGTATTATAGTATGTCACACATCTAATTGAAGCTCTCAAGGTAAGCACTGTAGTACTGTTGTTCAGAATCAATTTCCAACATTTTTTTCTTAAAATAAATTCTTAAAATTTCTACGCCATCAGAAATTAAACATATCAAAACTAAAGTAGCCAAAAAATTAGGTCAAAATATTTGGAGAAGTGGACGTGACATGTTGTAAAAAACAAAAAATATCAAAAAATTGTTATATTTAATGTGAAATAAATTATGATTCCTCTTAAACTATTATCGATAAAGGTCTGCGTTTTTTTTTGTTATGCTGGGTAAACGCAAAAAACGAAACCATCCAGAGAAAGATAAAAGTGTCTTCTAAACCTACTGTATGTACTTTTACACCCGCCACGACCCGCCTGTAGAATATTTATATAATTTTAATGAAAATACTAAAAAATTATGAAAAAAAATGTACTAAAATTGCTAGTACGTATTTTTTCCTTTTTTATGTTTTTTCACGCCTAACTCTGTCAAAATTATTTTTTTTTGTCCTTATATTTTTCTGATATTAGAGGGTAAATTCGGTCCTCCATGCATAATTCTGCCATTTGTAAAGCGATTTGCAAAATTCTTTTTTTACAACCTTTTTTTTCGTTTGAAACGTTTTGTCCGCAGCTTGGTGCAATAGTTTTTTTTTCGGAAATCGGAGGGGGAAATTTTCTCATCCATGCATAACTTTTTCAAACGATTTTCAAAATTCTTTTTTATTTGAAAGATTTTGCTTGCAGTTTGGTCGAAAATCGATAGGGAAATTTTCTCTCCTCTTCATTTGTAAACCGCTTTTTAAAATTATTATTATTTTTTATTTTTAAAATTTTTTTTAACGTACTAATAATCCCAAATTATTATTTTACTTATTAAGTAAAATGTTTTTTTTTATAAAAAATGCATTGAAATTGATTATTAGGGGTTTAGCTGGATCCTATGCGCTTTTAACTGTTGCTAATGCAGATCATCAGGGAAGGGAACCTTTACCCAACTAGAGTTCTTATGTTATAAACTTTAATTTAAACAAATGAGAAGCTCAACAACAAATAACAAAGTTGAAACACGAACTCAATAATCAACATGTTTTATTGTTTTCTTACTTTACCATTGCTACATTGGATGATTTTTTTTTAGCTTCAAATTGTAGTCGTAAGAGTATGTAAAAGAAAATAAATGTAAATAACAACAACAGCTATTTAAGAATGGAGTGTTGCCACACAAGTATTTTTTTTTTTTGACCGTCAAGTTAATAATTAGTGTTTTTAACCCCCGACCAAAAGAAAGGTGTATACTGTGTATCTGTGTGTCTATACGAGTACACGTAAAGGCTAAAAAGCTGGACCAATTTTGATTTAGTGTGTTCTGTTTAAAAGGTGACTTGATCGAGAAGGTTCGTAGCTATGTTTTAATAAAATCGGTAAAGCCGCTTAGAAGATATCACATGTTTTTTAGAAATATTTGGGGGCTTTTTAAAATTTTAAATTTTTGCCTGCCGTTTTGACTCATTGGGGGTTCTAGAATCTATATATATCTGAAACAACTATTCTTACGTATTAAATATTCAAAACCATACTTTGTTATTTTTATAAAGCGTTTAAAAATAAATTAAAAAGGGCTCATTTCTATGAAATGCGCTAAAGTTCAACTTTAACCTGAAAAGGAGTTACAAACAAATCTTGACTATTTTAAAAGTTACAGGCCGATGAAAAAGGATTCTGAACCACTGTGCCTAAGTCAGAAATATTTGCTCGCTCTTCTTATTTTTTATACATAAATCACATGCATAAAATATTAAACATTATATTTTAAGTTTATAAGAACAAATTACATATGTTGAGATAATTTGTTTTATTTACCTACATAGCTAGCAATTTGTTTTTCAAAGGAAAAAATTCAAGTGGAATATTTCAACATACATACATATCGCTCATTTAATTCAATAATAGCACAACTAAAAAAAACCAGTTATGCAGAAAATGCGTTTTAAGTTTTCAATTTGCATACAACTCAATGGAGAAATGAAAAAAAATTCTTCTCTCAGGAGGTGATGGTACAAGCTATTGATATGAAATTTTTACACAAGATAAAATACGAAATACCGCATCTTTCTGCATTATTAACTCAAAAAACTAATTTTTTGAGTTATGCCACTATTGAAATAAATGAGCGGTATGTTATCGTATTACTCAAAATTCCTTAAGCTTAAAGGCTCAATCAGACGTGACATAACCATAGCCATAGGAAACAGCCGTTCGAACCAAACTAATGGTCAACACTGTATTTAATTATAGGTGACTCTCCATAACGCCATAGCTCTCACCATGGAAACCAATTGAATTTTGGTTTGGTTATGGCTATGTCACGCAGTGTTGCCATATTTATTTTTCAAAAATCTTCAAGTCGAGCAAAAAAAATCTTTTTTTGTTACCAAAAATCTTTTTTGTTATTTCATTGAATAAAAATGAGTTAAAATTTATTTTGTTTCTTGTGAAATATTAAAAGTAAAGCCAAATAACACAAAATATTTACTGTATAGAATATGTGTAAGATCATTATGAAGCAAATCAGAAAATTTGTAAGTAGTTTAGCCAAAAAATCCCCCAATAATATATTAAAAGTACCAAAAGTAAAATTTTTAAAAATCTTATTTTTAGATAAGAAACCTTTTTTTGTCGTTTTCACATGTCTAAAAACTTCAAAAATAAGATAAATCTTCACATATGGTAACACTGATGTCACGTCTAATTTAAGCTTAAAAATTTTAAATGAGTTTGACAGAAACAAAAGAGAGAGAAATACGACCTTGCGGTTTTATATTCTGATTCTCAGAGAAAATAAGAAGCTTCTCTAATTTACATATTTTTTCGGTTTTATTTTTCGTGTATACATTAGATATTAACAGGTTAATTATTTAATGTCGTACGCATAAAGTGGAAGGGGGGGGGGGGGGGGGTAAACCGATTACAGTGTTTGTATACATATAAATACTTAAGTAAAGATTTGAGACGGTAATTACTCGTAATTGTACTGTAGAAAATATGAATGACGTGTACCTATTTGGTGTTATTGGCTGTTACTTTTTTTTTATTTCACCAGTTTGTTGTTTATACATATACTTTTTTTTTGCATTATTAAAAATTTGATTGACGTACTCGTATTGTAAAATGAATTGCGTTTTATATTTGCTTACTTCGTGTTTTTTTTTCTATCTTATTTCAAAAAGTTGTAGTACAAAACAAACTTCAGAGGTTTCACATGCCTTTGTTTAGTCAATTTGTTGTTATTCGGACTTTGACTAGTTTATTATTGTGTTTTAGTTTTTTTATTGTTTAGCTAGTAAAAGTTTTTAATTTTAAATAAAAACAAAAAAAAAAAGGCAACGAAAAAAAGATTGAAAACGTGTTAAAAAATACTTGTATACATATTTGTATGTATATAAAATTTTAAAGCAAATTCCAATAAATTTTACATAACTATTTTCTGACTGTTTCAAATTTTCTTCTTGAGTTGACATGCAAATTATTGTTTATTTCTAACTTGTTGTCTTTCACACAAAAAAGCACATGATGTGATAAGTTCAATGATCATTTAATATTATGATTTTGTTATTAATTACAAAAACAACAATATAGGTCTGAACGTGCTTAAATTTATTAAGTTGTATGGTATTAAAACAAGCCAGAGCAAATATAAACATGTGTACATACATATGTATACATACATACATACATACGTGCATTTTTACATACATACTACATATGAAAGTATACGCCTACACACCTACATGCATGTTACGGGGAGGAGAATTAAGATTAGGGTGGGTTATGTGCAGACTGGGAAGTATGTAGAGTAAACCTTAAACCTTAACCTTAGCTGACTCGCCATAATGTTATAGCCATAACCATAGAAACCAATTGAATTTTGGCTTTGGTTATTTTTATAGGTATGTCATCATGGTACTGCAAGTCTGATTGAACCTTAAGAGAAATTAATAGATAGAGAAAATTTATGCAAAAATTGTTGTTATACAAGACACAATTCTAAAGAATGTACACGTCAAATTTGGTTGATAAACATACCGATTTCAGCTATGCAGCATATTCAGTGTTCTCTTGAATATTTTGCGGCGTATAGCCGAAACTGATATGTTTATCAACCAAATTTGACGTGGGATGACTGAAAATCGTTTAAAATTAAGAAGAAATATATGTACATATTGCTGCTTTGTTGCCATATAGTCATATCTCCAAAAATGTGTTTTTGGAGTTAATACTACAGAAAAAATAAATAGTTATAGGTATCATATTTAACATAAAGGCATATTCTGAAAATCACATGTGATTTCAAAAGTAATACTGGTCCTGCAGACGTTTTTAAAATCATATACGATAAAATTCTTTCAGAAATGGCATTTCAAGCTTTATACAATAGAAAAATTAAAATAATTCTTTCTACCGAAAAAAACCGACTTCAATGCAAAGATCTTATAGAAGAAGTACGTGAAATATAAAATAAAATTTTAATGGCCGTGTCTCCGTCCATTTTTTAAATGCAAGATTATGTGTTTTTCAGAGCTCAGGGTGTGTGTTAAAGGAACGGTCGCACTTGTCAAATATTGCCCAAAAAAGCGTAACCAACAAACACTAATGGAAAAAGTTTTGATCCATACACTTGTTTATCATAATTAAGAGTTTCGAACACAACTAATACACAATGTCATAGAATCCAACAATATTGGATACTCTTTAACTTGGCAAACTTTTGTCCGAATTGATAGATTTTTTATTAGCATTTAGTGGTTAAGCTTTTTTGGCTTGCCTTGTTAAAATCGGTAAAGTAGAACCTTTTAAAATAAAATATTAAATTTTCAATGAAGGATTGTGTCTATTTTAGAGCTCAAGGTGTGGAATAAGTTTCGTAAAAATCGGTCAAGTAGAAACGCGTGAAATATATTCACCCTTATCGGGAATAAAAGTTCACGTGAAAAGTGTTCCCTTTCCCTAAAATTGTGATCGCCTATGTTTGCGTTGTTCTTGTGTTAGTATACTATTTTCTAATTTTTGTTCACGGGAAATATTTCACTGTTCGCCTTTTATTCCCGATAAGGGCGATTAATAAAATTTTAATGAGCGTAACTGCGCTCATTTGTTCAAGTTTTGTAATTGCAAGAATAAAAGGTGTTTTATAGGTTTAGCTGCAATCAAATAAGTAGAATATCATAAAATTAAATAAAAAATTGTGGGCATGTTTCCGCATACTTTTTTTTGCAATGGGACCAATGGTAAACTATATCCTCTCATACAAAAAAAGAATTTTTACAATCGGTTTACAATGTACCGAGTTATGAAGTAACACCCAAAAACAAAAAAATAGTGATAAATTGTTAACCTCCTACTTTTTTTTTAAGTCGGTGAAAAAAAGAGTGAAAAAATATCTGCATGTCCAATATTACTTTTAGAATCATTTGAAGCCATCGGACATGTTCTGAAACTGGCATATCGCATCACATGTGCGATTGTGACTTAAAAAAAGTTTGTGTTTGGCAGCCTTTGATAACAGGCTATCTCGCCTTTTGAGAAGAAAATGGAAAAAAGTAAATTTCGTGTGCTCATTAAACATTATTTTTTTGTGAAAAAAAAAACGTCAATCAAACCAAGAAAAAGCTCAATAAATACTATGGGGACTCTGCACTATCGATTTCAATGGTAAAAAAGTGGTTTCCTGACTTTCGTTGTGGTCGCACAATTACAAATGACGCTGAACGTTCTGGACGATCAAACAATAAACAATAGACCGATTTAATGAGGAATTAAAAAGAAAACGACCCCATATGACCAGAAAAAACTTAATTTTCCATCAAGATAATGCACTAGTGCACACGTGTGCAGTCTCAATGGCAAAACTCTATGAATTGGGCTATGAATTAGTACCCCATCTGCCATATTCTCCAGATTTAGCCTCTAGTGACTACTTCCTATTCCAAAACCTAAAGAAATGGCTCGGTGGAAAGAGATTTAGCTCCAAAGATAAAATTATTGCCTATTTTAAGGACTTCGAAAAATCCTACTTTTTGGAAGGAGTACAAAAACTGGAGAAACGTGTACGACTAAGTGTATTGAGTTAAAATGAGATTATGTTGAAAAGTAGATTTTTGTTCTGCAAATAAAACTGTGTTTCATTCAAAAAGTCACGGACTTATTGACCCTCCCGTATAATGAAGTGAACTAATGAATTTAGCTTAAAGCAAACTTTAAAGAAACAATGAAATGCCTTAATAAATGAAATTAAATGTATTTTCTTTTGATTTTAATCAAAAATAGTAATATGTTTCTCAAAATTTTTATTATAAAATTGAAATTTATAATTTTTTTTTATTTTGTTAATTTTGTCTTTGCATTGTTTGCATTTGACGATTTCAACAAACAGCTGATCCTAAATCAATATGGCAAGTCGCAAGCAAAACCCATGAGTTACATAACATGTAGAAAGATGTTTGGCGACTTGCAGCTTTAGTCAAAACTCAATATGGCGGCCAGCAGACGATGCCATTTTGTAAGTACAAAAAAAAAAAAAATAAAAAGAAAAATAAAAAGTTAGCGAACTATAACAAAATGGTTATCATTCGACAGGTATTTTAAAATCATCTTTAGGTTTCTCTTATAATTTTTCATTTCGAATGACATTTAACGGTTCAAAGTTGGATATTTAACGGTCAGTCAGGTTTTTGATTTTTTTAATTACTACTCTTACTTATTATCTGTCATCCAACTAAATTGAAGTAAATATATTTTGAGAGAATATACATATTTATACATACATACATATGTACATCTGTACATATGTATGTATATTTGTGTATGCATGTGCATATGTACATATTATTTTGATTTTATTTTATTTATTTTGTCTATGATTCTTTGGCACAAAAGATGTACTTACATACATATGTACATATTTATGTGCTAAATATAGTTCAAATATATGTATATAAAATTAAATTAGAATTTCTGTAGGTGTGTACAAAATATATTTATGTATATCATATCATTAGGTCGAAGTCCAAATATTGCATGTAAAATAATAAAATTAAAGTTTGTAATTTTTATTTATTTTTATGAAAGTTGGATTAATGTGTATTATATGAAAGACAAAAACAACTGTGTGTATATATGTACATATATCCCATGATGTGATAAGTAACACTTGTGTATCCCCTTATGTCACATATTTCTTTTTAAACTTTACAGATGCCAATACAAAAATTTTTTTTTTAAATTTTCTTTCGAAAAAGTTTGATTTTTCACCAGCTTCAAAATAGCAGAAGGTTATCAATTCGTCTGTATTTTTCTTTCTTTCTTTTTTTTTTTTGTTAAATTGTGTAATCATATGATTAAAAAGTGTGATAAGAAACCCACGTACAAAGTGCCCCTATATGATTTACTTATTTCTTTTTTCTTTTTTAAATTATAACCATCTACAGTTTGTACTTTGAGCAATATCATATGTTATTTAACTTTAAATATAGTAGAAAGAAGAAAAAAAAAACGAATGAAATTGTTATTGCACTAATAAAGAAAACTAAACAAATAAGATTTAAATTTATTATTTTGTACGCTTAAATGTAAATTGATAAGGAACAGAGCCCCGTAAATACGTACATACATATGTACATATGTATGTATGTATGTACTTATCGCCACCATAAGTGAATCAAGTATTTCTATTAAATAGACGTATCAAATTCCGTCTTTACTTATGTCTGTATACATACGGTATTTATACAGGCTGTGTGTTGTGGCTGCTTAAAACAATTGTCAATTGTTTTTATCCGGTAGATATAAAAATAAACCTAACTTGTTTAAATTAAATATTTATTAAAATATCGCCATTATTTTTCTGCTTTAATGTAATAAAATTGTTAATTTTATGTAAATACATATTTTATATTATTACATCTCTGTCTCTCTATTTTTAATTTTTAACAGAATTTCACGTAAAAAAATTAAGGGCCACACCCACGATATCGACAACGTTCGACTTGTCGCACACTTGCATTCAAAACAAAAACAAATTTTAATATTTTGTTGTTGTTTCAAATGTAAGTGTGCGACAAGTCGAACGTTGTCGATATCGTGGGTAAGGCTGTAACAGCCAAACCCACGATATCGAACGTTGTCGTTCGCAATAATTTTTAACGACAAACAGCTGATTTGGGACCCACTAAACTTCTTCAGCACGACAAGTCGATCGACAATGCATGCGAACGATGACGTAACCATTTCCATACAAATTTGGTACCCACTATGAAAATTCAAACGACAACAAATGTCAAAATCAGTCACTTGGTTTGTGCTTGTCGACAAAACAAAAAAGTACACATAAATACCAAATTTTTAAACAAATTTACATTTATGAAAATCAAAAATAAAAATGTTAATTTTTTCGCGTTTATTTTATTTATTTAACTCACAAACATGCATTTTTGTCACATAATTCTTTTTGAATTACATACATACATACATATATATGTATGTATGAATGTGTATACGTGCAATTCTAAACACTCAATTAGGCAAATTACTCTTTCCACTTCAATAGATTGCTTGTCCCATTGGTGCTACTCCCCTCCATTCTTCATTACAATCCGCTTGCATTATTTTAGGAGTATCTACACATTTCAACTGATATATTTATTTATATTTCACACACAAAATTTTGAAAATAACTTTTTAATTTTTTTTGTATTGTTTTATGTTTATTATTGCTGTTATTTTTATTATTTATTTGTAGAAACTTTAAGTAGCATAGAGTTGCATTTTTTATGGAATACTTTTCACATTTCAGCGCTTTTTATCTGTAAAGTAGCGTTTTATTTGTGAAATTTTTGATGTGGCAATATGCTAATTTGACAATGAGTAAATGCATTACGTTAACAACGTAAAGCCCGACGACCGACAAGTCGATAGTTAGTGGGTCGCTCAAACGAACTATAATGAGTGACTTGTCGTCAGTCGATAGGGTTGTCGATCGACATCGTGGGTTAGGCTGTAACAATTTTTTATAATTAAAAAAAGCATTCAACTTGTCTGGAAAATTCATATGAAAAGCCTTCAAATTCTTCAACGCTTAAAACTGCTCTCCTGAAAAACAGTAAAATATGACTTAAGCACTTTTTCCTTATTGCCACAGATTAGTGTTTTTCATACGGAAATTTATCGCGGGGTCCCGCACATTTTCCGGGAAAGAAATCCTAGGAGATTTGTGCGGGAATTTCTGGAATTTTTTTCTTGATTTTATTATGATAACTTTAGTTTGTATGTACACATTCCTTGATGAGTGTCGTCTTTCACTTTATGAATCCGATGCTGCAATAATAAGGTGATGGAACTAGCACAATAGCTAAAGCTTTACAACAACTAAGGCCGAGTTTACATCTAGCACACATGTGCTCTGAGACTTAGATACCTTTATTTGCAACGTTCAAAATTTTAGTCTAGAACAATTTATAAAATTAAAAACAGAAATGCGCAAGGAAATAAAAGAAAAATTACAAAGTAAGATTCTCTTTGGTAAAAAGTACGATTCTGTACTAAAGTCCTATTTCCAAAGAAATATTTTGTAATATTTTTTTTTTTTAATTAACGATTGAAAAAATTAATTTCTTCAGACGAAAAGCCTTACTTCTTCCTGATATTATGGAAATAGTAACTATACCCATCTGGAATAGCGATATTAAAACACTTTTCTTCAGAAAAAAATACTTTTTTCCAATCGTTCGTTTGATGATCTTGATGGACCATCTACGTCATGTGGTCTTTCTCAAACTTTAGTCTGTGTTGCTTATGTATGTACGTCTCACAATGGTGGCTTTTTTAATGATTTAGATGCTTCAAGTACTCCGTGGTTTGTACAACATTACGAATAGTTATTTTACTGACGCTAACTGCAGCTCTAATTCTATTTAAACTCACAGATGAATTCGAAACCATTTAGAGAATTTTACGTCTATATCGAGGTGAAAACTTCTTGTAAGTCTTTCCTTTGTACCATTTGGAATACTCTGATGGATTCTTCATGTAATTGCTTATAACTTTTGGGATGCGACGAAGTTTTCCGCCAATAGCGCGGATAGAAAGCCCTAGATCGCTTTTTCCTAATACTTTTCCTTTGTGCAAATAAAACGTTTTTCTATTGCACTTAAAGGTATTTTTGCATAAACATCAAAGATTAATTGAAAATTCATCACTGAGGCTAATCTATGTTAACACTGAAATATTAAAATTCCTCATGCTTTTTACGAAAACTATTATGAAAGTCCACTTAATGTTTACTGACCCATTTGGAATTTTTGTCAATAAAGCAACAGAGTATCCTCTTAAGAATGACCTAAAAACATATTTGCTATTTTTTTAAGAAATCGCGAAAATGTCTACTATTTTCTAAAATTTCAAGTGAGGCTATCCTATGTTAACGGAGTGTACCCTACAAACATTTGGAAGATATCTTACCCAGAAGATATATATACAATATCTTATGGCGTTTTCTTTTCTGAGCAATATGCTGCATTTATGTTGCCTTTTACATTTCTTTGTGTTCTTTTCTGAAAAGTATGTATTGTAAGTATGTATGTAAAGTATGTATGTTACCCTTAAAAACAAGAAAAATTCTACATGTTCAACACTCATTTTCATTAAAGGGGCATGAGTGCAGCATTATATTAACAGCTGTTTTTGTTATTGTCTATGAAAAATAAATCATTTTCTAGTTCGTGATTGTTTTATGCCGAAACTTGCTGGAAAATTGTTCTTTTATAAACGTAAAATATGCAACACAATATGCAAAAATCAGGTGAGCATTTAAAAATGTTGCCAAATCACATGTAGCATAAGTATATGTTACACTTTTCTTTTAGAAAAGAAAATACCATTATTTTTTAATTTAGAAGAAAATCATCAAAGCAATACTTTTTTGAAACTAAAACATATTCATTTTAGTGAAACTCTTTGAACGAACAGTTACAAATGTATTGACTATTTCTTTTTTCCTTTAACAACGTATTTCGTGTTACTAAAATGTTGCATTTTGTTCAGCCTGGTGTTTTATCACTTGCGCAATAAATTAATAATATCAATATGTTTTTAACTAGAAGATAAAAAAATATTTAATTTTAAATAAAAACAATCAGAAATTTTTCAAAACATTAGCTCAGGAAATTCCTTTTTATACTAAATATATGATGACTCCTGTGATGATAAATTGAATTTAGTTGTATATTTTTCATCCTTCAGATAATTTAGCAAAATTGTAAAATTGTACTTTAGGAGATAATCTATGAGTATCGTTATAAATAATTTATCTTCCTAAAGATAATCTGGCAATATCATAAATAATTCTATTAGATGATTATCTAGCAATATCACAGTTTTATCTTCTAGAAGTATTGCATTCGTATCTGTTCGAAGTATTGCCTTGGCAGTGTTACCATATGTGACGATTTATCTTATTTTTTGAAGTTTTTAGACATGTTAAAACGACAAAAAAGATTTCTTATATAAAAATAAGATGTTTAAAATTTTTACTTTTGGTACTTCTAATATATTATTGAGGGATTTTTTGACTAAACTACTTACAAATTTTCTGATTTGCTTCATAATGATCATTTGTGTTATTTGGCCTTACTTTTAATAGTTCGCAAGAAACAAAATAAAATTTCAAAACTCATTTTCATTCAATAAAATAACAAAAAAGATTTTTTGTAACAAAAAAATATTTTTTTTGCTCGAAAAAAATGGCAAAAATAAATATGGCAACACTGCGCCTTGGCCGCACAACCTCTACGAATAAGATTGTTGCCGCAATAATATTTTCCTTTCAAGCAATACGATTTCGTATCATTTTCGTATTGCACTCGTATAATTTGTTTTTTTATAATATTGGTATTTAAGTATAACTTTTATATAAAGAACGGAAATGGTATTACTTTTTGTTTATAAAACGTTATTATTTAATCGATCTCATGAATTATGTATATGTTATTTGATTTTTGTTGAAATAAATTAAATTAAAAAATATTTTGTGTTGTTTTGCACTAAGCGGGAATTCCCGGGAAACCGAAAAGTCTTTCCCGCTTTCCCGGGAAATAAAAAAACTCCGGGAAAAGAAAAGCTCTACCACAGATACTCGTATGTTGCTTGACAACATTTACAAAAGTTAAATGCCCCTATTACGGTTTACAACTCAACTAAGTTTAGTTGAAATTGAAACAACTTAACCTTAAAACAACTTAACTGTTTTTTTTTTGGCATTCTGAGTTACAACTAATTTTAGTTGTATTCGAAACAATGCTCGAAAAGAAAGGGTTTTTATCTATGCTATGTTTTTTGAAACCATAGTAGCCATCACAAAACATTTTAAATAGTTTTAGTTTTGGCCTTGTATTCTTCTTTTTAGATTTCATGTTTTATGGCACGTGGCGACAATATTGGTTGACAAATGGTGTTGGTTGGCGTCTGGAATAATGAAGCAAAACTAATAAATACAACACTCGAAATAAAAACCAAAATACAACTGATAAAAAGTAGTTGTCTCATGGTGAAAAAAGTTGTAATCCATAATAATAAAAATTTGACAACTACAACTAAACTATCCATGTAGTTGTGAATCATAATAGGGGCCAAAGTTTGATTCCTTAATATCAAAAATGTTCAACGTCTGCCAAAAGTCAACAAAACATAATTCATTGCAGAATTCTTTCTTGTTTGTTTGGGTTAATGATATCTATTTTTCTTTTACTTTTAAATTTATATTTGCTATGTATGTATTAAGAGGCACATTGGACTTTGTTCTTTTTCAATTTACGTACTAGAATTATTTCTTTTATTTTTTTAATTTTATTTATTTATCTGACCAGAAATTTGACTCCTCCACATTGTTTGTATTTGTTATTTTGTTTCTGGTTTTTTTTTTGCTTAAAAAAAAAATAAACAGATTTCCCTATAGAAAAAGTCAATGTCACTTAGTGGTTTTATTTTTTTGCATTGTTATCTTGAGTGTTGTAACAGATCCAAATGGCAAAGTCCAAAGACAATTTGCATTGAAATACAAGTGTTTTCTTTCTTCTTGGATTAAAAGCAACTGTCTGAACTATAAAACACCATCGTAACAAAGTGAAAAATTTAAAAATTTATTTATAATTTTTTTTTAAATTTGATTGCTTATGTTTTGAAAACAAAGTTCTAAAACGCATCATAACGTACAAAATAAGTATGAAAATCTTGTAAATTGTTTATTTAAAAAATAATAACTACATATTCTGTTTTAATTATGTATCGTGGTGGAAATTGTTAAAAAAATAAATCATTCGATTTGAATAAATGCCGGTTGGAAAAGAAATTCTTCCTGTGTAATATATGTATGTGGAATTGAAAAGAATCGTAAAACGCTGCCAGCTCAATTTAATTTAAAAGAACTGATAAAGCCCTTCTTAGCAGCAGTGACTAATTTTAAAAATTTGAATGTGTTTCAATTTTAACTTCATGTTCAGATGCATTTAAAAATAATATTTTATCTCTGAAATTTATGACCATGAAAAATGTGCAATGCCACTTCAATGTACTCGTATATTTTAGTTGAGGGGCAGAACAGTGTACCGAAAATTTTTAAAACATTATTTTTGTATTTGGATTATCAATTTAAAATTATTATTCGGTCAAACGTGGCACAGTGGTATGGATGGCCTCATACATTCTTGTAAAAAAAACTATAAAGAGTGATTCTAAATTTTTTAGAAGTTGGCTAGTAACGAGCTAGTAAATGCATTGACTAAATTAAAAAAAAAATAGAATTATAATCAGGAAATGCTGATTTTAACATGACGTCATGAAAGAACTTCCAACGAAGTCAATAAAATTCGAATATCATTTTGTATTTTTCTTTGTTTTTTCTTGTTTTTTTTTTTTTTTTTTTTTTTTTTTTGAAGGCAAGACGTTAAAAATTGACAATGAATCCGGCCATTTTAGTCAATAGAAATAAACTGATTTTTATCGCTAATTTTTATAATTAAGCATGATGATGAGCTTCTGCATAAGTATACATATACACTGTATCAGCTACCATCATGTACACAAATACTCTGAGCATTTATTCGGCTACTCATGAGTATATACTAGGGTATACATTCGGTTAACCGTTAATATGTTAACCGGTTAAGTATTACCCGATTAAATAATCGGTTAAATTAGAATTGGCTGTTTTCGATTAACGGTTGTAAATTTATTTTCACATTTTATAGTATTATACGGTATTTTTTGTGTGTTTAAATATTTGTTTCGTCTCAAAGTCTTCGTCGAAGTCCTTGGACATAGCTGTAAACGATTTTAGTAAAGACTCTACTACTCTAATTGAACTAGAGGGCATTATTAACTTTTTGTTTGATAATTTAATAAAGACAATAGTACTGTTGCCAACGATTTAATTAAGGATTCGATTTAATGAGAGATGCATTCAATTATTTTGTGCGTGCAGTCAGAAATATATCCTTCTAGCAACAGTGTTTTAAAATACAGTACAAAAACGAAAGCTAATAAATTCAGAAATAAACTTGTTTGGAGAATGTTCATCGCTGAGCTCTGCCAGTATGGGTCAGCAGAGGGAACTATTGACAGTAATACAAAAAATGTTCTAACAAAATTAGCCTAAATAATTAAAAAATAAAACAGGACTCTAATGGCATGATGAAAGATTTAATATGTTTAGAGAAATCAAAAAAAAAAAAACAGAAACTATATATTATGTATTATGGATTTCCTTCGATTTCCTCAACATCTACGATAAGTAAAATCGTAAACATTTATGCACTTTTATTTGTTGAAATTACTTGATTTGTGAAAAATACTTTAATAATCGGTTAACCTGTTAATACCGAAATTAACCGATTAAGCCAAAACCTCGATTAATTAATCGAGCGATTAACTGATTAAAGCAATACTCTAGTATATACTCCAGTAATTTATTTGCACGCACTTAAATCATCAGTGTTGCCAGAAAATCGATACAATGGTAATATGGCAACTGTGGTTCAACTGATTGCATCACAGGGATGGAAAGTCCGATTTTATAATTCTAAACTGTGCTAAAAACGTTTATAACGAAATATTTATTGGAAATACATTTATCACTTTTATAAATTATAAAATATAAGTTCATTACTTATTTTTGTTTCCAAATTGTACGAAAGAAATCAGGAATAATATTAGTTAATTAAACTGATTAATATTTTCAAACAGCCAAAGAAGATTTTCCATTTCATTTTATACACACAAATGGAAACGGGGGCGTATGATGAATTAATATTCTGAGTATCATGCATATATATATATATATATATATATATATATATATATATATATATATATATATATATATATATATATATATATATATTTATATATCCATACCTTGAGTATAAACACACTCCCAGTATAAGTACGATAGCCACTCAATACTCAAAATACGCATGTGCATTTCTATTTACAGTTGTACCAAAATTAAGAGTAAATACTTAAGTATATTTTGTGAGTACTTTTTGTCATTCATTTGCACGCGGTAATGGAAAATTTCAGAGCGAGTGAACCACAACTACGTCGTATGTCAAAAAAGAAAGTATGTCTGACCATAGTCAAAAAAATAATTATGACGTTGCGAGAGCTAGTTTTCAGTATATAGCGTCTTGGCGAAACAAGTTTCGTTTAAAAATATTCAAATATCCACAGCACAAAAATTTTCATCATCCAGTCTCAGTCTATCTGTAGTTATTGCCATACATTTAATTTTTTTTTATTTTTTTGTTAATTTGCATACTAGCATCTTTTTATATGTAAATAATAGTCCTATCAATCAATCATATTCATAAATAAATGTATGTGTTATTTTATTTTCTTTTATCCATTTTTAGATTTAAATACAAAAGCTATTTACCAGAGTAATAGACCACTCTCTAGAACAGGTGCCCGTACATGATTGAGAACTATCAAATAGTCATAAAACTCATAGTTACTTACCATCACACTTATTGATCAAAGTAATTAACGCAGACGTCATTCAAAGGAAACATCATCATTTTTGGAACACAAACGGCATTCGGCTAACTTAAAGGATATTTTTACACTCACTCATCAGCCATTTAAATCAACAGCCGTTAGAAGATACAAAAAGGAAGAGGGAGAGAGTGTGCGTGTGTGTCTGTGTATGTGTGTATGTGTGAGTGAGTGTGCATATTATCATTGTGCAGTTGCTTAAATTTGGAGCTGTCATACATACTCCAAATACTTTAAAAACCCAGTTAAATAAACCCAGCTTAACCACAAGAGAAACAATAACATAAAACAAAATGTTTATCGAAGATGATGCACAGTAAGTAAAATAAAATATTCAAAATAAAATAATTTTCATACACTTAAAGAAATTTATTTTTATTTTAAAGTTGCTTTTTTTTTAATATTTAATCAATGGCTTTACTTGTTTCATAACATTCATTTGTTTGCCACATAAATAAATGTGTTCTGTGTATGTTATTTTCTAGTTTCTTTTTTTATTTTGCCATTTTAATGAACATGTACGTGTGTATGTACGGATGTATGTACACATACGTAGAAATATATCGATTCTTTACTGCCAGGGAGGTATTAAGCGTTTGGTTAAATAAATCATGTTTTTATAATAAACGGCCGTTTTCACAATATCCGACAGAAAGTTATACATATACATATGTAACTAGCAGGTTTGGTTAACAAGAACCGAGCGTTAATTTTTGACGTTTCACCCTCTTTCGATTACTTAAACATGACATATACGAATGTTTTTTTTACATATGACATATTAACTTTTCAAATCATATGTAGTCTGTCAAAATAATAATACATGTCAATTGCTTCTGACATATACTACGTTTATACGTATATTATTTTATATTTGCAAATAGTGCGTAAATCGTGAATAATTTTCGTGAGCTAGTAAATCGCAATAAAACAATTATATGGCGACAACTTACAGTTTTATTTCAAAATAAGTCGTGAGTATAAGCATAGTAATAGTCTCTATTCTTTCAACATATGATTTTAGCAGCTTTTTCATATGATGTAATTCCGGCAAAAAACTGTTTGTTGGCGCCGAAAAAGAGTTGAAGAATTTATAAGATTTTTTCTTTACATTCGAAGATACCAAGTTAGCATATAATAATTCAGCATTATTTATATAGTGTAATGCTTCCGTCACGGAAACAGCTGATGTCAGAAAGAAAAAAATAGAGCACGATCAGGGCTGGCAGATAAAATTATCGAAAAATCGTCGAAATCCCGATAAACTATAAAATAATCGTCATTTTATACTCGAAAAATCGGACAAATCAAAAGGAGTGTTTTAACTTGTATACTAGGCCGGGTCGAGTAGTATAGATAGAAAAAATTAAAAAATCGTACAGTAAAAACGAAATCTACATATCGCTACCTTAATATAGAAATGCCCTGACTCATTATTTTTTTGAAATCGTGATTTTTACATTTTTCGATACATTAGATTTCTTCTATCGAAAAATACAAAAAAAAACTTGATTTCAAAAAAACTCTAAGAAAATTTTGCAAAGAAACCATGGGTGTAAAATCAAACCCTATACCGCGCATCTCGACATGAAAATTTATTTCCTCTTCCTGAGCTTCTTGTTTAGCTACTGCCTGCCTTATTTGAAGACATTGAATTTAAAGATGAAAATGCGGAACCAAATATTATGAATACGTCTAAGGTAGCTCGCGAAAAATTAAAAGCCGGAAGTACGTGGAGAATGATTCGAATTTAGTAGCATTTATTTCAGTACATGTTTTTTTATTTGAAAAAATTGTAATTTAAAAAAATTGTTTTAAAGAAGAGGAAATACGTTTTCATGTCGAGAGGCAATTGATTTTAGGCACGTGGTTATATCTGAGAATTTTCTCAAAATTTCGTGTAGATTACGTTTTTGCTATACGATTTTTGCAAAATAAAATCGACATTCCCTAGTGTATACATATGTTTTATTTTACATGTTTATTGGGAAATTGAAACCATTGTCCTATTTATCCACTTATAACTTTTTTCCTCTCAGTGGTAAAATTATGAATAATATTGCGAAGTTACATATGTCCAAGTCTTGGTGTCAGTAGTCTTGATGCCCCCGAAATTTGTTATAGGAACTTGGCCTTTTTTCACATTTATTTTTTTTTAGAATATCAATTTACGGAGATATCAATATAAAATAAATAGTGGGCAAAATTACACTAAAATCTTTTAGAAGGTAAGTAATACATGAATTGAAATGAAAGAACTGCAATATTTTGCAACAAAAATCGTCAAAATGACGTTAAATCGTCAAATCTGGCAGCCGTGAGCACGATCTAAATGAAATTTCGTTACACGACTTTGCGTCTGACTATTATTGAAGCAATGTCTTAAAGTTAACACACAACATGTACATACGTATTTTGCAGTGTCAGTTGTAAAAGACATGTCGTGTATGGCAGGTTTAAGAAAAAACTCAGCATCAAAACTTTGATTTTAAAAGTGAAAAATTTTAAATTTTGACCAAAATCGAAGTAAAAAAAAAATAAGTCGCTTAAGCTATTTTTGGTGGTTATAGAACGATATGTTTTTATTTTAATTACGATTTATTCAATTGCAATGCAAGGTGATTGTATTGGGAGACAATTTACTTAAACTTAGTTTTATTTTCAATCGGGAAAAATGAAACTCCTAAAATGAGTTTTATTTTCGGACGGGAAAAATAAAACTCCTGTAATGAGTTTTATTTTATGACGGAAAAGTAAAACTCTCTTTTTAAGAGTTTCATCTGATCTTTTATTTTTCCGTTGAAAAATAACTCTTAACTGTGGAGATGCGATTGTTTTTTAAAGCTCCCTATAAATTCTGAAAGTGCTCGCCAATACGAATCTATTGGTATATGACATTATAGGTCTCCGTCGACTCTAACACAGGGAGTTCTTGAGTTAAAATTTTTTCGATAACAGTTATTTACGGTCCCTGTCATTTACATATAAAAAGCAAATACAAAAGCAAAAATACAACTGATGTGGTTTGTGCAATTGCTTAAAATATTTAATATTCTATATTAGTGCCATTTTTTGTCAGAATATTGCGGCTTATTTTTGAAGTTTCAGCCAGCAACGCAGTGTTGCATTAACAAATTCGTTCATGCTTTGGAGGAAAACAACTTATTTGAGGTGTTTTGCTGATGTGAAATATGTATGGGAAAACATGAAGCAAAACATTGGTTTTTGAGCAAAATAAGTTTTCTGCTCCAAAACACGTATGTATATGGAAACGTACTATAAATTGTCAAACTGAAAATTTTTTCCGGGGTTACCATGATTACTAAATGAATTAGTGCATATGAGGGCACCCTATACATGTTCACTTTACTGAGATTTATTAAATATGATTTATTATTTGATTTTCCACCGCATCTATTTAATTTTGAAGCCTGCTTAACTAAAAAATAATATATTTATATATATATTCTTCTTTTAATCTAACTCCCTTTTATTGCTCGGAAATTCGGGAGAATCTCAAACTATAGCTAAGCATGGCGGTCTGAAACATATTTGCTTCCGGCACAATATTTTTATCGCTGAAAATTAGTGATAACATTTTACAGTCCAAATTCCATTCTTATCTGAACACAAATTGGGCCAACTATCGGAAAAATTTTTATATTTTAAGTCCTAGAGCAGTTGATTGATCTTAACTACACAAATCTATACAATTTTATCGTTATAAAAATAATACATTGATATCGCATTGTATTTTTGTAGGATCGCCACTTCAAAAAAAGTGTATACATACATTTACTACATACATAACTACACATATACATACAGTGCTGAACTAAAGTATAGGCACACACTTCAAATTGCAGCCAAATATAATTTTTTATGTACTCCGAAACTCAAAATATTTATATTTTGACCATATAACGGCTATAAAATAAAAATATATATGTACGTATGTATGTTTTAGAAATAGGGCCAAACCCACGATATCGACAACGTTCGACTTGTCGCACACTTACATACATTCAAAGCAAAAACAAATTTTAATATTTTGTTGTTGTTTCAAATTTAAGTGTGCGGCAAGTCGAACATTGTCGATATCGTGGCTCAGGCCTATAATAAGGAAAATTAAGTACATAAAAAATTACATTTAGTTTCACTGTGCAGTTTATGCCTATACTTAAGTCCATCACTGTATATACATACATACATACTTTCGTTAATCAAATTGCAAGTTGTTATTTATATTTGTTTTATTAATACTTATAATATTCTGTTAAAAAAAAATAAACAATTTGAAGCAGAATGTGATAAGAAACATTTGAATTTCCTTTCAAGAATTCATGAATTTCATTTATTTTGGAAATTATATTTTTATTCCATTATTATTCACTTGTTAATTTATTTAACTCTTTAGCATATAATTTTCGTCTTTAGTTGGTTCTTTCGTTTATTTGTTAAACATCCGATCAGCGAGTCAGTCCATTCATACGTTCTTCATAATATTTCATATAAAGTGTCTTCCAACAGGGTCTTACTTACTGTGACAGTGGACAGCGTCAATATATTTGAAGTTACATCTGTCTAATTGGTTTTCGTTTATTCATGGGCTATTTTACAATAACGAAAGAAAACTTTCGACTTACAAATTTTCATATTTTATTGTTGTTATCAATATAAATTTTCAGTCGAAAGTTTTCTTTCGTTATTGTGAAACAGACCATCAGTCTGTTTTGCTAAATTATCGTGGAGTGATATAGCGTTCACGACCGATTATTACCAACGTTTGGGCAGAATTGGATAACGATATTTGGTTATTTGGTTGGATTATATTGGTCATTTTTCAAATGCGATTTGAGGCTCTGTTAGTCTCACGTGTGGGTGAACTGGACATTTCGGTTCGGCGCATCAACCAGTGAAGCCGCTGCGGACATTTGCACGATGCACGATGCACTCAAAATAAATAGTAATAGATCTGGAACTTCTAAACTACTGATTGGATTTATCTGAAACTTCGAACATATTTAGAGGAGGACTTAGACTTTATAACACACGTATTGACAGCCTCACTGTAAAATAACTAAAGTTTTTGTTCGTTTCATAGTTTGTGACGGTAGATTTTGAAAATTTCAGCTATAACATTTAGTTATGTGGATAGTTTTAAACTTGATAGACTAAAATTTAAGAGAGCCTTTTCATTTATACAGATATACGTGCAGATTTTTTATGAAAAAAAAAGTTAAAATTTGAGGAAAATATTGTTTTTTTACCATAAAAAATATATATTAAATTAATAAAGGTATTCATTTCAGTTTTTTTTTTGTTGGAAAAGTAGAAAAATGTAATTTTTTTTACAACAAACACAGGATTTTTTTCCTGTGTTTGTGTGTTTTTTGTAAAAAATTATATTTTTCTTTTTTTCCAATGAAAAAAACCTGAAATGAGTACCTTTAATACAATTTTATTAAATTGGAATTTTTAACTTCCATATTAGTCTTTTTACTGCACCTGAAAAAGTTATTCCAATATATTTAGCTGGTGTCGAGATATTCAGATTGTATGATACAATTCAAAATATATATTTGTGACCTTCTCCGAGAAAAGGGACTTAGTGTGTGAAAAAAAATCTAACTTATTTCATCTTATTCTATACCCTTTTAGGTACCAGAATCCACCCTTAAGTCCAAACCCGTTTTTTGACACACTAGGTCCCTTTTCTCACATTAGCTGTTTACAAAAGTTGTGAATTTTGCCTAAATAAAAAAACAAAACAAAAGTTGTATATTTTCGCTTTTCGCAATAAAAAATATTTCTTGTTTTTTAGCTTAGCTCAAAATACTTTATGCGATAAAAATCGGATAATTTAAAAAAAAGCTACAAGCCTCAGTTTCAGTGGTCAACTTTAGTCCACTGTAAGGCTGAGTTTACATCTGACATTTCTTGTGTGTCATTTGCCCAAAAAACGTAACCAACTAATTACTAATGAAAAATTGTTTGATTCAGACATATATTTATTGATTTAAATAGTTTCCAATCATGTTGGATTCTATAAAATTGTCTATTAGTTATGTATGAAACTGTTTAAGTTAATAAATTCGTCTTTGAATCAAACTGTTTTTCATTAGCAATTAGTGGTTACGCTTTTTTACGCTTGGGTGGCACATGACACACATATGGAAACCCGGCCTAAGTTATCTTCTGCTTAAGCCAGATGGCTGTCATGACATGTGTTATAAAACCTAAGTCCTCCTCTAAAGTTTCAGATAAATTCAATCAGTAGTTTAGAAGTTCCAGATTTATTACCATATATTTTTCAAAATTCCCCACTGTGCGATGTTACATTTCATACAGCACTATAAAACAAACAAAAATTTTCGTTAGTGTTTTTCTTTATGGGAATTGTTACAATTTAAGTTTAAAATTTTTAAACGCACTAATAATCCCAAATTGATATTTTACTTAATTTTTTTTTTTTTTTTTTTTTTGTAATGCATGTATTTATTTATTGGATCTTCATATATGAACTAACAATAAGTATTCAAATCTTAAATCTATAAAAAAAAAATTATTAGGCCCGACCAGTGTCGGACATAAACTTAGTGGTAGTTATAAATAATACATTAGTAGTAATAATAAAAAAAGGGGGGGGGGGGAAAGTATTTTCAAGTAGTCCCATCTGGAGTGTTAGGTATAAGAGCCTGTGTGTCCCTCTTTTTTAATCGGATGTGTCCAGTAAAGTTCAAAATATTACGAGCAAGCGGATTAGGATGTGATTCGAGTTTTGTTAAATATTTGCCTGCGTATTTTGCAATTTCTTCAGTCACTAGTGGCATATTTAAATCACGATGTATAATAGAATTTTGGATATACCATGGAGCCGATGTTATTAACCGTAAAATTTTGTTTTGCCTTCGTTGGATTCTCTCGACATTGGAAGCTGAAGCAGTGCCCCATAACTGAATTCCGTAGCACCATATTGGCTTCAAAAGCGACTTGTATAGTAAAAGTTTGCAGTCTAAGCTGAGTGTTGAGTTTCTGCCAATCAACCAATATATTTGAGTTAACTTAAGTTTCATCTGAGTTAACTTAGAGTCAATATGATGTTTCCATGTAAGTCTTCGATCAAGGTGTATACCAAGGTATTTCACTTGGGAATGTTGAGGAATATTTTGATTGTTGATTCGAATGGGGGAGCAAGTATCTCTTCTTAGGGTGAACGTTATATGGACACACTTTTGTTCATTGACTTTAATTCTCCATAAGTTCAACCATATTTCCAGCTGAGTGATATGTTCCTGGAGATTGCGGGATGCCTCATAAGGGTTTTCGTGCACACTCATACAGGCTGTATCATCGGCAAAAGTAGAAATATGGATATTATTGCTCACAGGCATATCACAAGTATATATTAAATACAAGACAGGACCCAGGATACTACCCTGGGGCACACCAGAAGATATAGATTCGGGCACACTCGTGAACTCTCCTTCCATAACAGTGAACTTCCTATCAATAATATAACTTTCCAAAAGCTTTTGAATGTTTATTGGCAGATATGTCTTCAATTTTAAAACTAGGCCTTCGTGCCATACTTTATCAAACGCCTGAGAAACATCAATAAAGAGAGCGGAACAATACTTCTTTTCTTCAAATGTCCTTCTTACAACTTGGACCAGTCTATGCGTTTGTTCAATCGTGCTGTGCTGACTTCTAAAGCCAAATTGATGGTCCGGGATGCACCCATTATCAGTTAAAATTTTTGACAATTTAGTCATGAGCAGCTTTTCAAAAAGCTTTGAGATTGTAGATAGTAAGCTTATAGGCCTATATGAATCAGTCTTGGTAAGATCTTTGCCCGCCTTTGGAATCATTTTGATCTTGGCAAGTTTCCAGTTATGTGGAAAATACTGCATTCTTAAAATAGCATTAAAAATAAATAGCAGGATTCTTATTGCAATATGAGGCAAGTTCATGAGCATTTTGTTACTAATGCCATCAATACCTGGAGATTTCTTCGGGTTGAGTTCAGCAATTACTTTTTGTACTTCACGCATCTTAAACCTTAAGGGACGAGGGGGTAGAGAAACTACACTCGGTAAATCAGCAGCACCCGTACATGAATTGGGAGTGAATACAGATTTTAAATGCTCAGAAAATAAGTTACCTTTCTCACTATCACTTCTTGCCCAGCCTCCGGTCGCAGTACGCAATGGTGATTTAAGATCAACGGGTCGTTTAAGATTTCTAGTAGCGCGCCATAAAGAGTAATTAGATGCGGACGTTACATCAAGACCTTCTAAATACTTTTCCAGTAGTGCAGTTTTTTCCGACGATAGCAGCTCTTTGAGTCGTTTAGTACATTCTTTAAGTCTGATTTTATTTAGGGGTGATCTGTGTTGTTGCCATTCTCTTCTAGCTCTCCTTTTTTCACATACAAGACGTTCAATTTCCGTAGAATAAATTCTGTTAAAGCCGGTCTGCGGATAGGAGGTAGTGGCGTGTTCAGCAGCCTGTTTAATATTTTCGTTAAGATTGGCAATGTTAAATTCAATATCATCGCATGATCTAAGCTGAATGTTTTCTACGCAGTGACTACTAAGATATTTTTTGAATGCCAGCCAGTTGATTCCATTAATCATCTTCACATATGAGTTAGTTAAATCACTCCTTAGTGGGTTGAAAATTGTAACTATTGTTGGAGAGTGATCGGAGGACAGATCTAGAGAGGCCTCTACATGAATTAAGTCCCTATGAATATTTTTCGTGACGGCAAAATCTATAACATCTGGAATTTTTCTTACGTCAGTAGGCCAGTAAGTAGGCTCCCCACTCGAAATGACATCTAAGCCCATTTTTGAAATTGTATTGAACAAGGCTCGACCTCTAGGTGTAACAAGACGCGATCCCCAGTACGTATGTTTTGCATTGTAGTCACCAGCTGCCACGAAACAAGATCCAAGCGATTTGTAGAACTTCTCATACTGATCTTCGGTAACTGAAAATCTGGGAGGTGAGTAAATTGATGATATCACGAAATTCGCACAAAAATTTTCTACGAAAATATTCGTTGCTTGCAAATATTCTTCACTAACGTTGTCAAGGACATAGTGCTTGAGTCTTGACTTAATCAGAATTGCTGATCCACCACATGCTCTCTCTCTCGGGTCCTTTGTATCATATAAAGTGTAACCATTTATTTTAAATAAGCTTCTTGAGGTCAAATGAGTCTCAGAAACCAACATTATATCAATATTTTTTTCCATGAGGAAGTGCTCAAGTTCATTTTTATGTTGGCGAATGCCGTTTGCGTTCCAGAAACATATTTTTAACATGTTCATGGTTTATTAACTAATGCTTGAAGCAGTGTATTCTGCATTCGCAGCATTTCTTGCATCATACTTGTCATATTTGTAGTAAAGTTGTTTATAGTTAGCACCAGATTCTCAATAGTAGCTTCAAGGCGACTAAAGTTAAAGCTTGAGTTTGAATTCGTTGAATTATTTGGCGGTGGAACATTTTGCGTGGGAATTGAACTAGTCTTAGCAGCATCAGCATACGATACACGTGAAGTAACTGGTTGGCTGATTTGAGCAAAAGTGTCGGAGTTCGCGTTTACTTGTAGAGCTGGAGTTAGCTTGGGTTTTTGACCCATAGCCTGTTTAACGAAAGAAAATACAGGGCACCCTCTATAGTTAGCTGTGTGATTACCTCCACAATTACTACATTTTTTTCTGCTTGATCTTTTGGCTTAGTGCAGCTAGCAGTACCATGCAATTCACCGCAGATAACACACACTGTAGGTAACTTGCAGTAAGTTTTCGTATGGCCATATTCTTGGCAATTATGGCACTGTACGGGACCTGAACGCTTACGTGGCTCTTCAACTGTGATTTTTCGATGTAAGAGATACTTTACGTTATAAACTGGATGGGCTTCATTTTTTTTCAATTGTATGTCGTTCGGCTCCAGTTCAACCCGAAATAGGGGTTGGGGGACCTTTTCTCTATTAAATATGTTGGTAACATTTTTTACCTTGAATCCTTGGTCGACAAGTGCACATTTTACTTCTTCGGGTTCAACATATGAATCTATGCCCTTTAATACTATCTGTAGGCCTTTAGCACTCTTAAGTTGGTATGTGTAAAAATTTGTTTTATTTTTTTCGAATTCACTAACAATTTTTCGGAAATCTTTTTCATTATATATTTGGATTTTAGTTTCATCAATATTACCTCGTTTAATTGGAATGATGTGAAAAGTATTTTCACCAATGGTCGACAGTAGTTTTTTTATAAGCGCGTTAGAATTTTTTTCTCTCAGATAAATAGGTGGTGGCTTAAAAGACTTTTGTGATGATGTAGAGGGCTTGTCGTCGGTGTCTTGCAATAATGAAAAACGATTTTGACGATTGGTAGATGATGCGCTGTTATCCCTAGACATCTTTGGAGCAGATGAAATTTTTGAAGAATTTGGGCTTCGCCCACGCTTTACCACTGTTATATATCTGTCCATTCCCACTTGTACCTTGGGTTTTGAGCTACTGTTATCTGTAGTGATAACTTGGTTTAGTGATGAGGGCGAGCCCGATGCGGTTGATATCGCAGACTTAAATGAAGAAGTACTAGGCAATGGTAATGTTAACGATTCACTAGTTGGCATTGGACAAAGCGAAGTTGATCGCTGACGAAAAATTGGCTTTGCCGTTAAAAAAAGATTTTCATCAGATTTATTATTTATATTTTTTTCATTAAGAGTTTCAGAACTCACAGTAAAATAAGCATTTCTGCCGTTAGAACTCACTTCAAAATTTTTTTCCTTTGAGGTACTCATACAGAGTATTATTCCTCAAGGGAACTTTGTTTGTGTTTACGGTTTTTTTTTTTGTTTTTGCTATTTCTTGCTATGTAAAAAATATTAGTAAAGCCAATAAGCTTATTTATCAAGGTGAATATGTATTACGAATATTTTTTGTATGATTTTTGATTTTGTTGTTTTTTATATTTGTTTCGTTTGTATGTATGTAAAAAAAAATCCGCTTTAATGTCTCTTCACTATGAAGGTTCAACGAGAACTGATATTTTACTTAATAAGTAAAATATTAATTTGTGCGTTTAAAAATTTTAAGATTAAAATTTTCGTTATTTTACAGTGAGGCCTCGATTATCCGGATTAATTGGCAACAGTAATTATCCGAGAAAGATAAATGAATTTTTTCACATCTATTTAAATTTTTTGTGCATTATCCAGAATTACTCTATTTAAATTTAAATATAGGCAGCAATCAATGACGGACCCTGTATGTACATGTCTATTTATATATGTACATATGTATGTATCTAACTGTAAACATTATTACATACATATCGCTCATTTACTTCAATAGTGTTACAACTCAAAATAAAAATTTTTGCAGAAAAAATATTCTTTCCTCAGGAGTAGGCAGTAGCTACAAATACGAAAATGTAATTCGAAACGAAAGAAAATGCTTTCGAACTTACATGTTATTAAGATACAAATTCAAAAGAATTTCCTTTCGTTTAGAATTACAGAGTAGACCCTCTGCATTATTAACTTAAAAAAAGGATTTTTTCTAGTTATGACACTATTGAAGTAAATGAGCGATATGTACTTTCATGTTTTTAAGTGATAGTTTTTATTGACTACAGTCATAAATTGGTCTGTAAATTTTATTTACTTATTTTATCTTTTTTATTACATTGCATATTAGATAGTTATTCTGCAAAGTAATTTATTACTTATAATGAAAACTATTGGCTGAACTTTGGACTTCAACTGTTATAAATGAGAAAGGTATTAAACGATTTTATTGTAATAAAATATTAGAGGTACTCACAGTGGGTATTGCACAACAATAAAACATATATAATCGTATACAAATACATACTTTATGTTTATGTATTTTATTATTGTCATTATTATTTTTTCATATAATCAGCGTTCGGTCGATTGCGAGAGGGAAATAAGAAAATTATATTACGGAAAGAAGTATATGAAGAATAGTGTGATTAAATTTCAACTTCCCTATATTGCCAGTGTCAACAAATACATACTGCTATACGTAGTTTGTTGCACAAACCTGAGTACATACATACATACATACATACATATCGTTACCTTGATATAGAAAGGACCTAACTCATTAATTTTTTTTTTTTGAAATCAGGTTTTTTGTATATTTCCATTGAGGAACATCTAATGTGTCAAGAAATGCAAAAATCTCTATTTTAAAAAATAGAGAGTGAAATCAATAAGAAAATTGGCTCCAATTGGGACATTTTGTAATATATTCTATAAGATCTTTGCATTGAAGTCGGTATTTTTGGCAATATTATTTCAATTCAATGTCTTGCAAGTGTTCATGTATGTAGTAGAAACGGTTCAGTTATTTATGTCTGGGCATGTCTTACATACTTATATATATATCGTCATGTGAGAACTTAAGTGTCCAATACGCCACTATAAACTATTGGATATTGGACACTTAAGTTCTCACATTACGATATGTACATTAGAGTGACCGTTAGTTGCATGGAGAATTTTTTTTGTTGATTTCTTTTATTCTCATCCGCCAAATCGGTTCAGTTTTATGTAAAAAAAATACAAAAAAATTTCATACCGATAAGTTTGGTTTTAGGGGTTGCGTCCGGTCCTCAAAGTTAGCCCTCAAGTCCATATATTCAGTTTTTTTTGTAGTTTTCTTATGACTATACTTAATATATGTATGAAATAATTTAAGCTCTTATTGTAAACGCTTAATAAAATAATTTCCATATAAATGCAATCTTGGTATATATAATTTTTGGTATTTTGTTGGTTATTTTCTTCATTATTTCCTAAAATATTAATTTTAGAAAAGAACTTTCTTTGAGACTAATGTTGTAGACTAGAAGAGCTAAAATATTGCCATATATCATATTCCTGTAAAATGTTTTTTTTTAAAGATAGTCATATGCAAACAAATTACATTGAAAATGGGCTTGAAGGCCAACTTTGAGGGGCGGGCGCACCCTTTAAAACACAACTTATCGCTATGAATTTTTTTGTATTTATTTTTTACATTAAACTGAACCGATTTGGGGTGTGAGAATAAAAGAAATAAAAAAAAAATTAATAACCGTCACTCTGATGTACATATCGATCGATGGCTTAATATAATAACAAAAGTTAAAAATTTTAAAAACCCCCAACTTTTTTCAGAAAAGATGTTAAACGGCTGAACTGATTTTCTTCAAACATAGTTAAGGACCTTCTCGATCAAGGCATCTAAATAAAAATCGGTCCAGTCGTTTGGCCTGTACGTGGACACGGACAGACACACAGATACTCAAACACACACTAAAAACTTATAACACCCCTTTTTTTAGTCGGGGGTTAAAAAAGGCCTAACTCGAATTTTCGATATTTCACAGGAGAAGCAAAACACTGAAGAAAAAATAAAGCATTTACATGCAGAAACAGTTTTTAAAGTTGCCATAAGTCCTTGATTTTGAACTGTAACGTACTAAGATCTTTAAGGAGGATGCAATTATACGTTGTCTCCCAGAAAACATTAAAAACACGATTTCGAAAAAAATTGAGTTAGGCCCTTTTTATATTAAGCCATCGATATGTATATCCAAAGGAGTCTAGTGTCTATTTATGACTGAAAAAACCAGGCTTATATATTAAATTTTTAAATACCTACTGTGTTGTTTTTATAAAGATGATTTAATATTCATTATAAGGCATTTAAAAATAATAATGATAAAAAAAAACGCGGATTTCTCTGCATATTTTGGCCGATGAAAAACGATTCTGAACTACTGTGCGGCGCAAAAACTTGTCCATATTGCGCTTGACAGATGCCAAACACTCCAGCGAAGTTGTCACACGATTGCGTTTATTGTGAGCAAACGTGGAACCCATCCTCAACTATATTTTTTTACCATTCAAATCGATGGCACCAGAGTCTCTTGTATTTATCAAGCTTAGCTTTGACTTTTTTATGAGAAGTAACACTCAGGCGATGAATGCCTACTACTATTACTAGGTGTTACCTTCTTTAGTCCTAGTTTATACAAGGTAAGTCTTATTGCTAAGCTGATTCAGTTCCCCTCGTCTCTCTCTCTCTCTCTCTCTCCTCACAAACTAATCAGCTTAGCAATAAGATTTGCCTTGTGTAAACTAGGACTTAGGAAAGTGATAGTGATAGAGAAGACAGGCGATAAAGGAAGAGACAGAGATAAGTTTCATTATTTTACAACTCTGCTTTTTGAACGTTTTTAATAATGCAGTGTTGCAGCGTCTCTGGTGTTAAATTAGGCACATAAAATTTTTTTGAAGCTGTGGTTAATAGCCATTTTATCGGTTATTTTACTTCGCCGATGATGAACTAAGTCCTAATTTACACTATCCAAGTCTTATTGCTAAGCTGATTAGTTTGTGGCAGAGAGAGAGAGAGATGAGGGGAACAGAAACATTTATTTTCCCCTATTCTCTCTCTCCTAACAAACTAATCAGCTTAGCAATAAGACTTGCATACAGCGTGACCGTTTGACCGACTAAAGTGGCAAATTGCCACTTTTTCAACTGCCTTTCCCCCTTTTCGACTGCCTTGCCACTTTTTGTCCCCTTTCTTTTGGTGAGTTATATGAAAATTCATTAAAAATAAAAAGTCTAGTGTAGTTTTCTCGATTTTTTTTAATTTTGCCCCTTTTTTTTTGATAAATTCCCTATTTGGTGCCACTTTTTGAAAAATGTCATCGGTCACCCTGCTTGCATAGTGTAAACTATGACTAAATGACGCATTGTGCAAATATTGACAGGAGCAAATTGACAGTCACGCACTTATTTATCTGCTCTACACTTAGGGCCTATTTCACAAACTTGTTTAAATATCAATTCATATTTATCTGAGTTTACATCTGGCATTTCTTGTATGCCATGTGCCCAAAAAAGCGTAACCACTAATAACTAATGAAAAACTGTTAGATACAGACCTGTATTTATTGATTTAAAATGTTTCCAATCATGTTAGATTATATAAAATTGTCTATTAGTTATGTATGAAACCGTTTAACTTAATAAATACATTGTCTGAATCAAACAGTTTTTCATCAGTAATTAGTGGTTAAGCTTTGTTACGCATGTGTGGCACAGGGCACACAGATGAAAACCCGGCATTGCGCACTTAATTTCGGAGAGAATTTTGTAAATTTAGAACCACTTAGTGAAATTTCCATACGCCACAGTTAAGGTACGGTCACACTTGTCAAACATTTGCCCAAAAAAGCGTAACCAACAAACACTAATGAAAACATTTTTGATCCAGACCCTGGTTTATGAAATTAAAAGGTTTTGGACACATCTAGTAGACAATGTCATAGAATCCAACAATATTGGCTACTCTTTAACTTGATAAACTGTTCTCTGAATTGAAAGCATTTAGTGGTTACGCTTTTTTGGGCAAATGTTTGACAAGTGTGACCGTAGCTTTAATTTTAATATCAATTTTAATAACATTAAGATACACCACATATACATACATATGTAGATAAGATCGCGTTTTATTGCACGCACATTGGGAATAAATTCATTAATTTGAAAAGAATTGCTTCCAAATAAACATACATATGTACATTGTACATCGCAATGCATAGAGTAAAGTCCATAAGGTTAGATGTATCTATCGCCTGCTGCATTCAGTTGAGTAATATTTTGCAATGCCAGCCCCACTTCTGATAATTACGTGTACATATATACATATATACCTGAAATTTTGGTCGGTTATAAAAGGGGTGATATACTTTGAAAATCATGTCCCAATATGAAAAAGTCACTGGTCATCAGTGATGCCAATTCAGCCATTTTCTGGCTAAATTTAGCCATTTTTCATTCCATTTAGCCGGAAGAAAAGTGCATTTAGCTATTAGCTATTTTTTAGCCATTTTTATTTTAATCTAGCTATTTTTTTTAGCTATTTTTCCAAACATGAATTTTTTTTGTGATTTTGCATAAAAAATTTATACTCGCAACAAAGGAACACTTATTTACTACCAAAAAAACAGAACAGAGTAATGTGTTATTGTTTTCGCAGCAACTTTTTATTTTTTTGTGAAAAAGATTATATATTTTTTTATGTAAACAAACCGACAGTATTGCCACATTTTCATAAAATTCTGTTGTTAAATAACCAAAGTATCAGTTAGCCAAACCAGCAGTTAGATAATTTTATTTTAACAAACATTTTACCGCATATGGTGAAAGGGGGCGGTAGAGAGGAATACAAATTAGTTAATTATATTTTTGAAATCGGGATTTTTGTATATTTCGCTAAAAGAGCATCTAATGTATCGAAAAATGCAAAATTCTCGATTCCAAAAAAATAAAGAGTTATTCAATAATTGCTGCAATAAAAATTACCAGTCTAAAAGAGCTTATATAAAATTGTAAATTGTAACAATAAGATTTGCTACTCCGTTCTTATAATCGTTGCAATAATGTTGTTATAAGTTGTCGCGTCTAATTGGTGGTTTATGATATCAATCAAACAAGTGTCATTTTTGTTTTACACGAGTGAAAATAAAAAATAAATTAAAGAAATAGTTTTTAGTCAGGCTTAAGTTCGGTAATTTCAATTCTTTTATTGAAATTACTGAACTTAAGCCTGACTAAAAATTATTTCTGATTAAAAATTCACTATAGTTCAATTAAAATCTAAAAATGTCTCACTTAAATAAATTAAAGTTTAAATGAAAGTTTAAAAAATAGAAAATGAATAAAAAATATAAACAAAAATTTAAGCACTGAATAGCAAAATATACAAATGAATGAAGGCATACTGTAAGTATTGCAAGTTTGCCCTATATGCGCAGTTTCTTGACTACCTGAATAAAAATAATTTTATTTATTACTTCAATTTATTGTTTTTATTTACTTAAAAAAATGTTCCCGACTTGGCTTTAAAAAATAATATATGAAATACCTTATTGTTTTTGCTTAAAGTTTATTTTTGCATTCTTGCATTTTGATTTTGCATTCGATGGCGTTTAGCCATTTTTTGTCTTCATTTAGCCATTTTTGGTGAAGGAATTCTGGCATCACTGCTGGTCATTTACCTTGTTTCAGTCACCCCATAGTTTCAGTTTTTTTTTTATTACACAGGCAATTAAAAAACATTTAATTGTATATTTAAAAAAAAATTATTGTAAATCACAACAACAATAAGATGAGATCGCATGTACTTATAAGAGCATGCTGAGATCGCTGAGATCGCATGTACATACATACATATGTACACCCAGAAAAAAGATTGGTTGGAAAACGGTTAGTCCAATAAAATATAATTTGCATTAACTATGTTTCAGTTCACGCTATCAATTTTCTGTTAATCCAAAAAACAATCCATGTTCATTGCCATAAGGGCATAATTGTAACAAAGATATGATTGTGACAATACGTAAATTGATTGCATCAACCGAGCGTATGCTTTTGTCATGACTAATTAACTGATTGGTTAACCCAACCGAATAAAATATTACGAATTGAATTTTACTACCAACTTTTGGTATTAGCAACTAAAAAATTGTCGTTCTACAATAAAATTAAAATAAAAACTTTCAATGAGTTGCTGCAACTAACTAGAGGTTGAGTTTACTATCATAGTTTATAGCAGCAAATTAAAAAATTAACTTGTGTGACTTTCAAAGAAATTATGATTTTTGAATTCTCAAATGGTTTTTGAAAGTCTATGCATAAGATAACAGGTTTGTGGCTTTTCAAAATGTGTGGTTGAAGAAATGTACATACATATATAGACATGCTTCATAGGAAATAAATTTCAATTAAAATAAACTTATGACAATATGTCAAATAATAAATTTCTTAAATTGTGTATTTTTATTTGCGTTTATTGTTCATTTTTATTTCAGCAAGGAAGGCCAATTTTTCTGTTATAGGTACTAATTATGATATTGTTTTAATTTTATTAACCAAATTTTCGGTAGCAAGAATAACATTTATTTCAAATTCCATACTGTCAACCAATTTTTTCTGTTGCTGCAACTATTGGGTTTAGGGTTATAATTAAAATATAGTGGTACCACAAGAAAATTTCAGTCGCTATAGCAGAATTCTATGATAGTTGCTGCAACCGCCAAAATTCAATTAGCAACAAATTCGGTTGTCACAACGAATCTGTTTTCTCTGTGTATGTATGTATAAGAGCCTGAAACTTTAAAGTCGCCTGTTAGTTGAAATTTACTAACAAGTTTTTTCTTTTAAATTTATGATATGATTGATAAGAAATCACTTTATTATGATTATTTAACAAAAATTAAAAAGTGTTCAACGTGCAGCGATGTCAACTATTTATAATCCAAACGCGCTACTACCCTTCTCAAAACGCGCTAGAACGAGCTAAGTTACAGCATTGTCAAATATTTATAGCAAAAACGCGCTATTTTCTAGGCGCTAAATTAAATTTCAATAAAGTCGATGTATGTATGTATTAGTACTCGTATATACAATTAATTTTTCAGATTTTGCAATATTGCTTCATTTTTTAATTAACATTAAATGATTTTAGTTATCAGAATCAGAATCGCCTTCCAAATAATCGAAATGCTTAGTTTTTACTTTTGATTTATGTATTTGTAAAACTTTGTAACAACATATAAATTGTCGAATAGTTTTGCGATTCTAATGCTTTTTGTACTTCAGCTATAATAGATGCTTTGTAAGTTATGTACATTTTTTGGGTCATTGTATGTAGTACATATTTTTATTTGTGAAATTTCAAAATATTTGTCATTGCAGTATTAAAATTCGTTTTTTATTCAAGCGAATTTTGTTTGCGACAGCTAAATCATTAACTAATTTAAAAATTTTTATCAGAGTTTATTAAAAAATGTTTAAATTTATACAAAAAAAGTTAAAAAATATTGAACTGAAATGATATTATTGACTTTATTAAAACGCGCTAATTTAGCGCTTTTTTATGAAACGCGCTAAGACGGAAAAAAAGCGCGTTTGGCATAGTTAAAACGCGCTAAATTGGCATCGCTGATTATATAAATGTTGTAAATGAATATTTTGAAATTGTGGTACACGCACTATTTGCAAATAAAAATATTTGCAAATAAATTAACTCACTGTTTATGCGGCATTCTAAATGTATAAAAATATGGTAGCACTTCTATAGAAATGTTATTTAACTTTAAAATTTTCCACATTGACCAGGTAACTAATTTAAAAATTTTTATCTGAGTTTTGGATATTAAAAAATTGTTAAATTTTTACAAAAAAAGTTTAAAAAATATTGAACTGAAATGATATTATTGATTCTATTCAAAACGCGCTAATTTAGCGCTTTTTTTTAAACGCGCTAAGACGAAAAAAAGCGCATTTGGCATAGTTAAAAGGCGCTAAATCTAGCGTTAAACGCGCTAAATTGGCATCGCTGTCAACGTGTTCCTACTGCTCTCTTGAGCTTTGTTATCTGCATCAGAGATGGAAAATTGAGTACATTTTTAAAGTGTGAAAAGCAATTTAATCAAATGAAGATCTAAAGTGCTCTTTAAAAACTTTGTTGCCCTTATATTGAAAATAAATACGAAGTTAGTTATCGATCGAATTTTCAATGTTATTGAAACAATCACTTTGACGGATATTCAATTTGCGGTATTATTTTTAATAATACATAACTTATTTATTTGTTTTTTCCTAAAAATAAAATATTTTGTAAAATTTTAAGGGCAAAATATAAAATTTAAAGAAAAAAATTTGCCAGTAATTTAAATTTTTCGGATAAAAAAAAATGTTTCAAGAATTGAATAAAAACGGAAATTATTAAGAAAGAAATTAAAATTAGCAGCTGTGTCCGCGGCGTTGACCGCTCAGAATTAATTTTTGACTAACTATTAGGGTCATTGACTAGGTTTTTCAAACAGTTTTAAAACCCGGGGTTTTTTTACAATCCGGTTGCCGGTTTTTTCAAAATCTTGATTTTTCGAATGTCGAATATTCCGATTTTTTTACAATTTAAAAACCGGCTGAGTCGAATACTTTTCGATTTGTACATTTTGCAATAAGAATAAGATTAGTTTTTACTATGTTAAAACTAAGACCAACGTGTTCTGTTTATTTTCTTAAGTATTTTTTTTAATGTAAAAGTTCTAAGCGTTTTTTGAGCATGACATGAAACATGAAATCTAAGCGAAATTAGTTTATGAGGTGGTAGCAGAGGTGAATTAAATTGGCCTTATGGTGTGCAATGGATGTCAAAATCCATTTGTAAAAAGTGTTTTTTTAGTTTTGTTGACCTTTTGCTTCATATTTTATATAGAGGTAGATATCCACCTTGTCCATACATGAATATGTATATATGTTTATGTATATTTGTACATATATATTATATGTATGTATGTACTATACATAAATATATGAAGTTAATTTTTATGTTTTACCTCTAATTTTTGCATTGTTTGAGAGTATTTGCATGAATTGTTAACTTTTTTTTTTAATAGCAATTTAAAATCAAAACTTTGGTATAATAATTTTCATACTTAAAACTTCCGGTTGACCGGGTTTTACTGAATTGTAAAAACCGAAACCGGGTTTTTCATAATTTCAAATATTCGAACTATTCGAAAACCGGTTTTTGGAAAAAGTCAAATAATCGATCACCCTACTAACTGTACATGTAAGAGTAAAAGTAAAAATGGAAAATACCATTTACTGTGTTTAATAAATTCTATATCGTGTGAGTCACATTCGTGCATATAGGGTTTCGTACCCACTGTCAAATTTTTTTAAAGTTCAATAATCCTTCCAAATCGCTTCACAGACGCTTTGTTTCATAAAAATCATGATTTATGGCTAAACCCGTTAAATTAAAAAAAATCGTCAAAATTATGAAAACCCTGCATGGCTGTGTACCTGCGTGTATTTTTAGACGCATGTCAATCTGTGTTTTTGTCATAGTTTTGTCATTAAAACAACCAAATTGACAATCTCCAGCTATTTTGAATTTGTTTAGAAATTTGAAAATAACACCAAATACACGTTTTCAAATAAATAAATAATTTAAAATTTGTGTTTGAGTGCTTACAAATAAAGAACAAGTTTTTGAAAAATTTTTACATTAAAATACGGGAGCGAGAGCAAAATTCTGTTCGCTAGAAAATTCGTTGCACAACAAAATTTTTCATAATGTGAACATGACATTCGGAGATCGAAAATCGAATACAACTCCTAATAAAATCAAATGCATAAACAAAATAAAACAAAAATTAAATGTTTAAAATGAATAAAAATATATCAAATACATAAGTATACATATTAAACAAAATCACACACTTAACATTTTAATACGCTAGCCCTGATCTTTTGTGCTCTTTCCGTATTATTATTATTATTTTTTTTTTTCCAAACACAAGTTGTTTAGATTAGAGATTGAAGTGAAATATTTTACAATTGTTAAAAATATAAAACAGTTATTAGTAGTTTTTTGTAAATTGTTTAGCTAACACAGGTGCTTTATGTCAATTATATTTTCTTTTATACATAAATATTTCTAATTAATAATATTTTTGCAGCCTTATTTATAAAAAATGAAGGGGTTTTAAACCAGATTTCGATGCAAGATTTTGCTTATTAAGCCTTAATAATTTTTATAAATAAGGCTGTTAATTTATAACGTTTGTTTTATAATAGACATATTCCTAAAAAAAATATTTGTTTTACAAAACGCTTAACCAACAAATTTCTATATAAAATTTATTTTGCGAACCAAAACTATATTTTTTAATACATATGGTAATTATGTATTTAGTTCTTTTAATTTTTTTTTCTTGAAAATTTGAGTTTTAATTAAACATTACCACCTGTTTCTAAAATGCAGGCGGTCGAGTTGAGTATAAAATTTGTATGGAAAATACTCTTTTTTTTTTTTTGAGAGATTTTCATAAAAATTTTCTAGACGAGTCGTCTGATTGACTTGTGGAAACTGCACATTACGTTTTAGTTTTCATTTAAGTAAATTTAAAAAGAAATACATACATACTAGTGATGTAACGAATGTCAATTTTTGATATTCGCGAATACGAATACGAATATTTGAAACGATATTCGCGAATACGAATACGAATACGAATATTATATGCAATATGAAATATTAAAAAATTGTTATGAAAAAGGACTTCACACTCTTGTTGGCGTACTTTAAAGTTAATAAAATGTACCCAAAATTTTAATGATCGTCATTAAATAATATTTGAAAATGATACAAAGCACAAATTTCTATAAAAAATTAATGTATTTGTACAAACTAAAATTTTTAGTCATTTATTTAAATTTCGTTTAGGATTTATGCATTTAATTATTTAATTTCTTTGGACAAATATTCGTATTCGTGTTCGCCTGAATTTGGCGAATACGAATACATTCGAATACGAATACGAATATTCGTGCATCACTAATACATACATACATATGTACGTATATGTTTCAGTTTTTTTTCCTAAAAAAATAATATATTTATTTTATTTTTTTTTTAGAATGGAGAGCTTCTGGATACAGAGTGCTATTGGGGCCATTAAGGCCATTGCATTTGTCTGTGATATAATCACTTTACCGGTGTATTTAGTTTTACAAAGGCCCTGGAAACGAAGGCAAGAAGCTAAACGTGTAAAGGTGAGTACATTTGAAGATGAACAGTTGTTTTCTAACGGTCTAATTCATAAAAAATATTTAAGGTTTATTACAGGTTTATTTGACAAATTTCCCAAAGAAATATGTCAAATAAGCGCTTAATAAACCTGAAATATTTTTTATGAATAAGGCAGTAAAGATTTTTGATTTTGTTTTGAAAATTAGAAAAACTATACAAATACGAGTACATATACACAGTTAAGAGACAAATTTTCTCACAAAAATACATATAAAACTGTCCTACTGTACTAAAAATTATAAGTTGGGCAACGCTTTCAATTGCTTATATAGTCTGGCATATTGTTAAAAGTGAGATGGCGTCTTTTTTTTTTTTTTTGTTATCAAAGGTACTGTTCTATTCATTTTAACATAAAGTAAAAAACAAAGACACGTGTGTGAAGAATTTTATGGTTTATTATTAAGTAACCAATTAACATTTGTTGATTATAATGAGTTCTTAAGCTGTTTTAAAACAAATACAGAAATTCATGTGTTTATACGCTTTAGTGATTTCAAAACCGACGGTCTGGCAAGAATGTCAGTTGTTAAATATCTGTAATCTGTACATGGATTCACTAACTTTTTACTATAGTCTCCCGCTTTATCTTATTCACCATTTAATTCAATATTGTGTGGTAGCTCTGTATCTTATGCACCATTTAATTCAATATTGTGTGGTAGCTCTGTATAGAAAATGTGAAAATAAGCGAAAAGCACAAAGAATAATAAAGAAAAACTCAACAAATTTGATTTTGCGACTTAATTTTTTTGTTCTCCAACCGACAGCGAATATCGTTAAAATATATTACTGAATAGCAAAGTCGATAAATTTTCGTTATATGTATTTATTATAATGATACGATTATCGTAATAAAAGTTAGTGAATTCAGGTACTGAAATGCTATTTATTTAGTGAAAGGTTTACGAATATGAATCGTTTAACAATCGTGAAAATAATTAAAAGTTATTGCAAAAGTGGTGATGCAAAATTGATGGCCACTTATCGAGCATTACGGGGTGATTATGTTTGTTATAATCAGTGATGCCAATTTAGCCATTTTCTGGCTAAATTTAGCCATTTTTCATCCAATTTAGCCGGAAGAAAAGTGAGTTTATGTAGCTATTAGCTATTTTTTTTAGCTATTTTTATTTTAATCTAGCTATTTTTTTTTAGCTATTTTTCCAAACATGATGATGAACATGTGATTTTTCACAAAAAATTTAAACTCGGAACATATGAACATTAATTAACTACAAAAAAAAAAAAAAAAAAAAAAAAAAAAAAAAAAAAAAAACACAGAGTAATATGTTATTGTTTTTGCATTAATATCTATAAATTCCGGTTCAAACTTACCATTTTTGTTGCAGCAGTCTAAAAGCGCTTATATGAAAGAGATGGCTCAATTGGTAATAACAAGATTTGCTACTGCATTCTTATAATAGTTGCAAGGTGTTTATAAGTTGTCGGGTCTACAGTGAAACCTCTCATAACGGACACCTCCTATAACCGGACACCTCTAATAACCGGACAAGTTTTGTAGATCCAAGACGTTCATTAGTTTTTCCATACAAAATGCACTCCCATAACCGGACACTCTCATAAAAGCACAGGAGCGGTGAAACACGGCAACAAGAGTTGCATTTAAATAGTAGGTCTTTCTTTATTCAACTCTGATTCATATTTATATTAGTGTCAATGATATTGCTGGTTCCCTGGTTAACGAATATGTAAATACTGATTCGTTGGAGACGCAAAGAAATTGCTGTTTATATGAAGAAGTTGTTTGCTTAGCTGGTGTCCCAAAATGGCAGTGAAAAAATTGTTTTTATCAATTACAGAAAAAAAAATTATATTTTAAACGAGTTTGAAAAAGGAAAATATTCGGTGCAAGAACTTGTGAAGATATAAAGTTTCTTGTGTATTTTAACAATTCCTATTGCTACATTTCTTATACAAACTGCCTTTTCAAAGCATTTTTCTAGAGACGACTTTGTTGTATTCCAACAAATAAAATCATTGAAAGTCATTTGAAACCCAACAGCTGAAGTTACACCAATCTAATTTGTAGAAGTCTACTCTTAAAATAATTTTTCAACTACAATGAAATCCAAAAAATGTGTAACTCTCTTATAAGCGGACACCTCTAATAAACAGACAAAAACAGGGCGACCGTGAGTGTCCGGTTATGAGAGGTTTCACTGTAATTGGTGGTTTATGATATCAATCAAACAAGGGTCATATTTGTTTTACACGAGTAAAAATATCAAAAAAATAAAATTTTAAATGAAAGTTAATAAAAAGTATAAACAAAAATTTCGCAAGGAATGGATTAGTAAGTATCCCAAAAATTTAAAGACTTAAAGCAGAATGTACAAATGAATAGAAGGCATAATGCAAGTATTGTAAGTTTGCACTATATGCGCAGTTTTTTTTTATTACCTGAAGAAAAATTATTTTATTTATTACTTCAATTTATTGTTTTTATTTACTTTAAAAAAGTTCCCGATTTGTCTTAAAAAAACAATATATGAAATACCTTCTTGTTTTTGCTAAAGTTCATGAATTTTGCATTCGATTTTGCTTAGCCATTTTTCAGCTAGTTTTTAGCCATTTTTTAGCAATTTTTTTGTCTACATTTAGCCATTTTTGGTGGAGGAATTCTGGCATCACTGGTTATAATTGACGTACTGTACAAGGAATTGGCAAGATTATAAAGAAATTTGAAGAGACTGGAAGCCACATACATATGTGGCTAGGCCTGTGCATAATCGTAATGTGCGTACCGAAAATATCGCTTAAGCTAGTGAAAGTGTGGCGGATAATACGAATTTGTTGATTCCACAGCGTTCTCAGCATTTAGATTTGAACCTCCAACTCACGCAACAGTTAAAGCCGGCTGACAATTCATAACGCCCTAGTAATGGTGATTGGGTGCTACAACAACAGGTTTTCAATGCTGGGGCAAATCACGGCATCCGATACAACTCGTAATTTAAAAATATTTCCATATAAACTGTATTGAAATATTTGTATATTACGAGTCGTATCGAATGCCGTAATTTCTCACTAGGTGCTCACTTCAAAATGAAAAATTGACGAATGTGGGACACGGAAAAGCCATTGCATCCGGTAAAAGTGATTGCGAGTTATGGTCTGGAGGTGTCATTAGTCCCTATTTTTAATGACGCTGGGGTGAACCGTTAACGTAACGTAACGTATGATAACCCATTTTTTTTTGCTTGCAATTGAAGATTATGAAGTGGACAACACGACCTTTATTGCATTATGCAGATGTCATATTTAAATTATAATGCCAGAAGATTATCTTTCCAATAAAGTGAATTTCATGTCAATTGAAAAAAAATCATCTTTGTTTTATTCCATTTCAAAGTTCTATACCTCTATAAAAACATCCTTTACTTTTTGGTATTCTCTGCCAGAATACTAAGTCAGAATTAGAATTTTGTTAATTTGGAATTTTTTTTTAATCGTTCTACACTTCTATTAGGCCTCATATAGAATACAATTGTTATCGAAAGTATTGCTTTCGATGTGGGATGAAAACCACAAAATGGGAAGTACTCATAAATTTTTTCCTCAACTGATTTGCAATAAAAAATAAACTTGGCAGTGGCAAAATAATAATTTTCTCATAAACTAATTCTCCTGAAAGTAATTTTAAAAACGGTAGGAGTTCCGAATTCGGAATAAAAATCATGCACGATTGACTTAGTATAAGGATAATTTTTTTTTGTTAAAAATTGCTCAATCTTCCGAAATATGTCGAAATTTCATCATCTGGAAAAAAGTCAACTTTACGCCCCAATCTCATGAAACAGTTTCTTTGTTATTCCATCGTTTTGGGTCAGAAAAAGTCATGAAGTTTTATCTCTTTGGAATTGATATAAACTAAAATTTGGATATAAATGAAGCATTAAGTGAACATGCTTCAAAGCGCGCCGTCTCGTCGTAACTTTTTTAGAAGCGCACTTTTTAAAATTGCTTGCCACTTTGTTTGTTAAATATTGTTATGTTATGGTTTTTTCTTATTACTTTTTGCAAATATAAATATCAACTTTCGCATATTTTTTTTAGTAATAAATCGATAATAATTACTTAGTTTGGAATAGAGGGTGTTTTTTTTTTTTGTAGGTGTACAACTTTATATTTGTTGACAATTTTTTTTGTATATTAGGCAGCCAGTTTAAATTCGTTTTGTGTTAGTCTGGACATAAGTTCGCAATTTTCATCTAAATATATTTCATTGAAGTGCAAAATCACGTAACTACACTTTATGAACAATTTTTGGGAGAGAGAAAGAACTAAACAAAATGATTCCAGTGACTGAATTAAAGTTCCTTTAATTTTATTTTAATCTGGCATGTAGGGACATGTGCTTCTATGTAATCTATACACATATTTATGTACATAGTATAGGGTTGCATTTGTATACTCGTTTGTATAGCCAAAACAAATATACCATGGTATGTACCATATAATTGTAGTGTGAGCGACAGAACTAGTATAAGAGTTATTGTGTGTGCGTGCTTTTCCAAATTAAAATACAATTAAAACAAATAATATATTTGTGATTTGAACGGGCTAAAGTTCGTATCGCTTTTTAAGCCAAATTACATGTGATAATTATTAATGAACAAATAACACCAAAGTCTGTTGTAAATATTCTGACTAACAACACATAGTTGAACGGAACAGCCAGCCGTTTTCGAAGGCCACTAAACCTTCATCATCAGCGTTCTTTTGTGTTTGGTCCACTGTGTGTGGTGTCAGTTGATGTAGATTGCTGTTTTATATACTTAGCATTTTATTGCAAATGGAATATGTGAATTGTTTTGATTCATCGTATTTCAATTTGCTGAAAGCTTTTTTGTATTGTAAGCTCAATTTTACCATCACTATATTTACAACAGTCTTACCATTGTCGTTTTGTTCTTTTTACTAATTATACACATGTTACTTAATTTGCTTATTTTTTGCTCTACTTAAGACAAACTTTTTTTTTGGTTTGTTACTATTAAGTATATTTTAATTTAATTTTTGCCACAGGCCCATGGCTATTAATTTTTAGTTAATTTTAATTATTATTCGAACTCCATTTGTTTCTATATTTGTGATTTGAACGGGCTAAAGTTCGTATCGCTTTTTAAGCCAAATTACATGTGATAATTATTAATGAACAAATAACACCAAAGTCTGTTGTAAATATTCTGACTAACAACACATAGTTGAACGGAACAGCCAGCCGTTTTCGAAGGCCACTAAACCTTCATCATCAGCGTTCTTTTGTGTTTGGTCCACTGTGTGTGGTGTCAGTTGATGTAGATTGCTGTTTTATATACTTAGCATTTTATTGCAAATGGAATATGTGAATTGTTTTGATTCATCGTATTTCAATTTGCTGAAAGCTTTTTTGTATTGTAAGCTCAATGTTACCATCACTATATTTACAACAGTCTTACCATTGTCGTTTTGTTCTTTTTACTAATTATACACATGTTACTTAATTTGCTTATTTTTTGTTCTACTTAAGACAAACTTTTTTTTTGGTTTGTTACTATTAATGGCCTATTTCCCACCTGCGAAAGAAAACGTTCGACTTACAATTTATATTGAAAACAAAAACAAATTTTCGTATTTTATTGTTGTTTTCAATATAAATTGTAAGTCGAACGTTTTCTTTCGCAGGTGGGAAATAGGCCATAAGTATATTTTTATTTAATTTTTGCCACAGGCCCATGGCTATTAATTTTTAGTTAATTTTAATTATTATTCGAACTCCATTTGTTTCTATATTTGTGATTTGAACGGGCTAAAGTTCGTATCGCTTTTTAAGCCAAATTACATGTGATAATTATTAATGAATAAATAACACCAAAGTCTGTTGTAAATATTCTGACTAACAACACATAGTTGAACGGAACAACAACAAATAACATGAAATGTGAAATTTTACTTTCATTCATTCATTGAGGTAGTTTAGACGAGAACAATTTTTAAGCCGCACAATTTTTGTTCTTTTCCAAATTACACGAGACTAATTCATCTGGCACAAAATGTATTCGTATACACAGCTGTGTGTGTGTTAGTGTTTTTAGTATTCATTTAACATTTGCTGTTTTTTAAGTTGTATGTGTATTGGTTTTATGCTGCTAATGCGGGGTTGAAGCTGGTTGAAAAGTTATGCCAACCGCAAAACCACTCTCTTTGCCTCTCTCACCCACAAACTGGCATGTTATGCCAGCACAATTATGCCCGTGTAAATCAGCGCATTCATCAACCATGGATTTTTTTTTCAACACACCATGTGGTACTTATGTTAAAACCAGTTTTATGTATCTTATTTGTTATAGAAAAACAAATACATACAAACGTGTTTTTCTCATTTGGTCATTGCACGACCATACAATAACTGCTTTAAAAATCAACATTTACAACTAGTAAAAGGAACGCTAAATAACATATTTTTTCATACAAGAACCAAAAAACACGCAAAATGTGCAATTCTATAGTACATACTAGTCATGCACGAATATTCGGCCATTTTTAAATATTCGTATTCGCATTTGTATTCGTCAAATTCGGGCGAATACGAATATTTTTCTAAAAAATTAAATAAATAAATGCATAAATCCTAAAAGAAATTGAAATAACTGGATAAAAAATATTAGTTTGTTCGAATCCATTAAATTTTTTATAAAAATTTGTTCTTTGTATCATTTTCAAATATTATTTACTGACGATCATTAAAATTTTGGGTAGTTTTTATTTATTTTAAAGTACGCCAACAGGAGTATGAAGATCTTTTTCATAACAATTTTTTAATATTTCATATTGCAGGGGTAAATAGAACATCGATAGATTTGCCATTAAATATTCGTATTCGTATTTTTCAAGCCCACTCAGTTTCTTTCTGGATGCGAACGAAGTCGCGGGAAAATTCTAGTACGCAATAATTAATAAAAAATGCGATTTTGAATTTTTTGTTAGTTACTTTGTTTTACACTTCAGCTGACGATATATTAATTTTTTTTATTTTGTACTTTAACCTAGATTTTATTCGAACACTTTGAACAATTACAAAAATCAATAAAATTATTAGAAGAAGTTAAATAAAATAATGGCGACCTCAGGGAAATTAAAAAATCCTATCAGTTCCATTTCAATTTAATTGTTGTTGAGTTTTTTTCCTTCTTCTTTTTTAAAATACAATAAATATAAAATAAACTTTCCTTATTAATGATATCGATTTTTTAATTACCCATCATTGTAATTGATGTTGACGGTTGATGTGAAATGTATTTTTTTTTTACATATAGAAGCACAGAAAAAACTTGGTGTTGTTTAATAAAAATCTCCAAAATCAATATGCTATTTATTTTCTAAATTTCGAAGTTGAGTTCGAAATTTCAAACATGCTGTAAAAATAAAATTTTTTTAATTTTTATTTAAATAAAATTACTATGGCGTTTCAATTGAACTTTAAACTCAATTTTATTCAATATTTGAATAATTTTTTTTTTACAAAAGTGGAAAATAAGCTACACACAAAAAAATATAAGAGGTAATATTAACTAAGCTTGCATAGGTAACTTTTTTTAATATGAAAGTAAAAAACTTGGGTTTTATTAACTATGCAGTTAGGTAATTTGTACATTACACATTACCTAAAATCCAAGTTAATATAAACTATTAGAATAAGGTACATACATACATACATACATATATTTTTCGAAATAATTTTTGTTGAAATGTTTTCTTTTTTATTGTCAAAAGTAAATTTTTGAGCAAGAAGGTATGTACAATCAATTTTTAAAATTTTTAAATTTATGTAAAATAATTCTTTTTAATTATTATAGATAAACTAGCTTTGCCCGGCAAACGTCCTCTCTCTTCCTTGCTTCCCGTTTTTACTTTTTAATGGTATAGAAGCAAGTACGCAAATTGCCAGTGTATCCTGTATATACATAGGTGTTCCTTCAGAAGCTGCAGACGACATATACATACCTTCGCATAGGAAGATCCCCATCCCAAGTTTTAATGGTCTCTACCAACTCAGAGCTGCTTTACGATTGCCGGCAAACGTGGTCTTATGCCATGAACACAACTGAAACGAACGACTAATTTCATGGACGGTGAAGAATTCGTCTATAATAATTCGCTGAGTAAATTCGTCGTGTGAAGCACAACAACGACGAATAAATAAGAGCTCTTATAATTGATAAAGTTGCTTAGTGTTTGTGCAAAGAGAGAAAACTTTCTTTGGCTTAGAGAATAGAAACAAATATATCGGATAGTTCGTCACGCACGACGAGTTTTGCTCGACGGCAGTGTTGTGTTAATTTGTATATACATGAATGTGTTTTATTTTTTATGACAAAATTCGTCGTTCGTCCCAGTTGTGTTCCTAGCATTACCTTTAGATGTTTTATTTTCGTGGTGTTTTTTTCGATTTTATGTATATGTATGTATGTATGTAGATAGATAAATTAATAAATAAATAATCAATTTTTTTAAAAATTCAAAAATTCTTTAAATCCATGACAGTTATCGAACTATAAATAGTTAATATAACTAAAATCCATGATAATTTGCCGCATTATATATGTATAAATTTACTTTGTTTTTTAGAAATTTCACAGAAAACAAAAGTATGAATTTACCGAGTCGTTAAGGAGTTTCAACTAAAATTTTAGTTGATTTTTCGAACATAGAAATCAACTAAAATTTTTGTCAAATTACCTAAAAAACTTTGTAAATGCCATTCTACCCTTTCACTTAGTTAAAATTATACCATTATTTTAGGAAATATAACCTATGATTTTTTTTTGTGTGATAGCTCGAAATGTGTTTTTTGTAAAATAATTATGAAACTAGAAAATTTTTGACAAAGTAGATAACCCAGTGGGAAAAGGTAATGAAGAGAAAAGGAGAATTTAATGCACAGCATGTATAATTTTTCATTTCAGAATTCATTACTGTTAACACAGAACATGTCCTAGGAACATAATGAATTATTTTAATACGTCCGAGGAATGAATTTTATAATTCATAACACTCGTCCAGCTGGGAAGCCAGTAATTTTACCCATATGAAAAAGTAGGTATTACTTTTCCAGCTGGGAAGCTAGCGTTTTTTAGTTTTTGATTTTTTCTTCTGGCGATTTTTTCATGTATACCCCATAATTTGTATTTATATTTGTTCTTGTAGCGGCCAAAGTTTAACACATTCTGTGAAAATTTCAGGTTCGTAGCTCTTACGGTTCTCGAAAAAACAGCCTATGACGGGCAGACGGACATCGTCACCTTTGGTGTACGGAACCATAAAAATGTGCCTCATTTTTATACAAAAAAAAAAAAAAAAAAAAAAAAAAAAATAATGAATATGAATATGAATAATGAATAATGTTTCCTTTTTATTGAGTTGTATGAACACACATTTCAAATCAATCCACTTGTATTTTCATTATACATTTTTTAAGTGATTAATATAGACTTACAGCGTTTTTAGAAATTTAAACTCTGACTAATTGATTCAATGATTTACAAAAAATTTATTACTAAAATTTTTCGTGAAAAATTTCTATTCGTTTTTCCAAAACCGAACTTTTATCTTGCCTGGAATGAACTCCTCTTTAACAAATACATACATATATATTTTTCCAAATTATTTTAAAAAAAGCACAAAATTAATTTAATTAATTAATTAATTTTTTTATCCATCTAAACCTGTTATATTTTTTTTAATATATTTAAAACAGGCTTTACCAGTTAAGGTCGCAAATGAGGAAAAGTCAAAATGTGCGGCGGATGATGATATTGAGGTTTTGTTAAATTTAATAAATTTAATAAATTTAATTTGTTTTCATACTCTTTAAGTTTTAATATTTGATTTTTCCTTCAAAGGCGAAAACTAACAAGGTGTTGGTAATTTTAATTATTTTTTTTCTTCTAAAAAGCACTATTAAATATGTATTATTTTTTTGGGGGATTGTGAAAAAATATCAATAAATCCTAAACGGTGAAAGTTCCCATAAAATCAAGCAAACGTTAAAACTCAGACACCTTAAATAGTTTGCCCATTATAAACATTTAAACTATTTTAATTTTTTTTACAACAATTACTTTCTTAAAAATATATAAGTTAAATTAATTTTTTCTAAAAAAAAATACATAAAAACTATATAAAATATTGAGAATAAATTTTTCACTTTTAAAATTTTTTAGGCAAAAATTGTTACCAGTGATGAAACGGCTGTAACTTATCGCACAACTGAACCGCCCAGAGAAGTACACATAAAAATGTTACAGGACAATATCGATACACTGGAAAAGGTTTTCAACTTTGTGGCCAAAACTCATTCTTCGAAACGTTGTCTGGGCACTCGCCAAATACTCAGCGAGGAGGATGAGCTGCAGCCGAATGGTCGTGTGTTCAAGAAATACAATATGGGCGAATATAAATGGAAAAACTTTATAGAGGCTGATCGTATGGCGGCGGCATTTGGTCGTGGCCTGCGCGAAATTGGACAACAGCCACATAAGAATATTGTGCTCTTTGCTGAGACGCGTGCCGAGTGGATGATTGGTGCCCATGGTTGTTTCAAACAGTCATTGTCTATTGTCACCGTCTATGCCACTTTGGGTGATGAGGGTGTGGCCCATTGTATTAGTGAAACGGAAGTAACCACTGTTGTAACATCGCATGATTTGTTGCCTAAGCTTAAAGTGTTATTGGATAAGTGTCCACAAGTTGATACGATTATTTACATGGAAGATCAATTGCATAAAACCGATACCAGTGGCTTTAAGGAGGGCGTTAGGATTTTACCTTTTTCGGAGATTGTACGCACTGGACAGGATAGTAAATTTGGTGAGTAATGTGTTTTGTGTGTAAAGGTTAGGTCATCATTTTAAATTAAACACATTTTCTTTTTTTGATTAATTTATCTTTAAAGAAAATGTTCCTCCCAAGGCTGATGATATCGCCATTATTATGTATACTTCTGGCTCTACTGGCACACCTAAAGGAGTGTGCTTATCACATAAAAATTGCATTGCCACCATGAAGGGTTTCGTTGATGTCGTACCCATCTATCCTGATGATGTTTTAATAGGGTGAGTGAAATAATTATTTAAATTCATGAAAAGAATTCATGAAGTCTACTCTGTAATTCGAAACGAAAGAAAATTCTTTCGAATTTGTATGTTAATAACACGCAGAGTAGACCCCCTTGTTTTTTTTTTCATATATTATCACCTACGATTAAAGCCATGACGAAAAATACAACCCTGATCTGATGAATTGTTATTAACTTTGAAACATTTTCATAAACTCCATTAAAACAAGGCTGTAGTTTCTCAAAAGTCGCACGATCTATGTGGGTTTTTTTTCAATGAAATGGCTAGATATTCTAACCTATAGTTAAGGCAAAATTAGCCGGACGTCTACGTCCCTTGACGAAACAGCTGATTATTTTTGTTGATTGAAAATAATGCAAATCCTTACCGAAATTTACTGTAACGTTGACGGCACGTCTCAATCTGTATAAAATAGAATTTCCTAACGTTGCTAAGTGACATTTGTAACCCGGTGATAGTACTATTATACACTTTTTCCAGAAGTCAGGCAGGCGACACGTCTAAAAAATTTGTATGAAAATCACTCAAAAATTAATTCAGTAAAGTGCAACTGTTGTTCGCACACGAATGGTTCCGTACAGACACTACATATTTAATGCTATACGAACTTTAGCCTGTATAATCAAATATTTTACCTGATTTAGGCATTTTTTTTTTAAGTTAAGTACCCGGTAAACTTTTTTTTTTTGGTTGTTGGCGATTTTGAAATTTTTGTAGTTTTTTTTTCATTTTGGCAATTTTTTCGGTTTTTGGTGAGTTATTTTAGTTTTTAGAGATTTTTTTAGTTCGGAGATTTTTTCGGCTATTGGCGATTTTTTAGTTTTCCCGTTTTTTCATTTTGGCGATTTTTTTCGGTTTATTTTAGTTTTAGAGATTTTTTAGTTTGGCGATTTTTCGGTTATTGACGATTTTTTTAATTTCGCCGTTTTTTACATTTGGGCGATTTTTTTCGGTTTTGGCGATTTTTTTTAGTTTCGGCGGTTTTTTTTTTGGTGATTTTTTCAGTTTTTGGCGACTTATTTTAGTTTTAGAGATTTTTTAGTTTGTTGATTTTATAATTTTGGTATTTTTTAGTTTTAGCGTTTTTGAAAATTTCAAGAGTTTGCCTCTTACGGTTTCCCAGATACAGCAAGTTGTAAAAATTACATAGCCAAAATTACATTAAGTGATAGAATACCCTTTAATTTAATTTTTTTTAAATTTTAGTGTTAATTGTTGCAGTATGTATAAAAATACACTAACTTGCAAATTTCAAGTGTCTGTATACATATAAATATATGTATATTACAACGTTTTGGAATACCCTTTAATTCTTAACTTTCATATATTTGTTGTTGTAGCGGCCAAAAGTTCTACATGCTCTGTCAAAATTTCAGGTCCGTAGCTCGTACAGCTCTCGAGAAGACAGCCTGTAACGGACAGACGGATATCGTAACGAAAACAGGGTTTCCTTCTAACCTTTGGTGTATGGAACCCTAAAAAAGAATGCTTTTCATATAAATACTTTACTGAAGTCAACCGTCTGGATTGTAGAAACAGGGGGTTAATCTGGGTACCGCGAGCCGGAAGTGTACTGCGAAATGTTAGAGCGGACGGTTTGGTCAAAGAAGAAGCTCGACTGTTAAACTAACATACCGATCAATTGGTTGAAATTGCATTGAAATGCTGACTTCACTTCATTTGGCCACGATACAATCCCAGATGATCCGAGGAGGAGCAGGAGGAGGAAACGGATCTACACCTACTTTGTCACTGCCCCGCTCTTGCTACTAAAAATACGTTTTTCGTAGGCTTTAAATTTCTGTAGGAAGAGAATACTTTTTCTCACGTCCCTCTCACCCTATCGCAGAACTGACAGCCTGTAAAACCTAATATATCACCTACTCTTGCTTGTAATAAAATATGTATTAAAAAATTAATGATTAAAAGTTGAGGCGTGCTTGTTACATGATTATGCATGTTCTCTCTATAGCACTGCATTATTACAACAGTTTGGCTCATATACAATTAAATTATTCTGTTAATTTCCTATATTAATTATAGATTTCTTCCATTGGCCCATGTCTTTGAATTGGTGGCTGAGAGTGTTTGTTTAATGACTGGTGTACCTATTGGTTACTCAACTCCATTGACGTTGATCGACACAAGTAGTAAAATAATGAGAGGCTGCAAAGGAGATGCTACTGTTCTGAAGCCCACATGTATGACCACAGTACCGGTTAGTAGAGCTCTTAAATATATATGCTTGAGATTTTCATTTATAAAATGTTATAATTTTAATTGATCTTCTACAGCTGATCTTGGATCGCATATCTAAAGGCATTAATGACAAAGTTAATTCTGGTTCAGCCTTTAAGAAAGCGCTATTCAAATTTTTGTATCAATATAAAGTTAAATGGTTCCACAGAGGCTACGAAACTCCATTAATCGACAAGTAAGTTACATATTCGTAAGGGAACAAATTAGAATACGGTATTTTTACTAACAATAAATTTAATTGTATTAAATATAAGTTTAGTAAAACAAATTAAATTTTTTTAATTAATTTCAAATTTCAACCCAACCTTAAGACAGCCCATTTATATTTTATTATTGCGAGTCACAACTAATATTTGCTTGACAACTACCAATTCAACTGTTTTTAAAGTTGTGAATGGCAATTCCAATCTGTAAGTTGTCTTGACTCTCACACAATGAAACTGAGTTGACTTGAGAGCGGCCATAGAGGCGATTATTGAACTAGAATGAATTTTAATCAGGAATAATCAGAGCAATCATGTATACTCCCATGGAATTTATTTCTCACGGAAAATAATTTTCTGGAGAAAAGATGTCTCCAATCATAAATTCTTTGGAACGAGTATTAATATATTTTTTTTTCTGTATTTATAATACAAGGTGGCACAAAAATAACCTTCCGATGTTATTTGGCTGTAATTTAAAAAAAAAAATTAAAAACTTTGATTCTTCTTGTGGATTATTTTTATTTGGTCTTTTAATTTTTTTACATCAAGTCGAGAATATGATGTCATGTAAATGGCCGCCGCCACAGTTGATTGTCATTTGAGCCCTTTTTATGGCATTTTCCATCACTTTGGCTAAAACTTCCGGCGATAGGTCCTCACATTCTTGACGGATATTGTCTTTAAGAGCTGCAAGAGTCTGAGGCTTGTTGACATAAACCCGCGACTTCAAAAAGCCCCACAAAAAGAAGTCTACAGCGGTCAATTCGCTGTAAAGACCGTCGACTGATACCCATTTGCGTGGCACGTCGTCTGGTCGATGTCGACGGCGCTTCCATGACATCCCTGGCTACAGCAGCAATATTCTCTGCAGAACGGCTACTCCGGGGTCTGCCACGCCTGGCAATATCTCGTGTTGTGCCAGTCTCTTCGAGGTGAACGGCTAAACGTCGCAGTGTTTCACCAGTAGGCGTTGGACGGCCAGGAAATCTGCGACGAAATTCACGTTGTGCCAAAGTCACCGACCGATTATTGGTCAAATAAATATTCCGCGTTCTGGAGCAGTGTAGCGTAACATTGTTTATTAAGGTGTATTTCGCATGTGTTTACTACACAAATGTCAAAACAGAACTGACATTAGGCGCCAATCGCAAAATTTATAGCATTTTCTGATAGGAGGATTACTTTTGCGCCACCCTGTACATACCTACTTTTTCGCGGGGAGTTTTTCATTCCCGCATTTGGTAAGAAAAGCAAAAAAAAAAAAAACTAATTTACTAGGAGAAACGGGAAAAGTGAAAAAACGAGCGTGGAATTTTTGTTTATGCTTGGGTTGAATATCCTAATCGGGCTCAAGTTCAGTATTTTCAATTCTTATTAAAGAATAAAAAAAATGTTATTTTGTTATTTTTATTTAATTAATCAGCCCAATCATGAGCAAAAACTCCGCGCGATTTTTTGTTCACTTTTTCCTTTTCTCCTATTATGAATTTGTGTTTTCCCTGTTTTTACCAAATGCGGGATTAAATAACTCCCCGGGGAAAAGTAGGTACTATGAACTTAAATGGGTTGAATTTGCTTATGAAAATTTCTTCATTATTATTTATTAAATTTTGTTTTTTTTTGTTTATTTAGATACTTAAGCTATTCTACTTAAATGTTAATATTATTAAATATATAATGCAAAATAATTTAAACCAACCCCCCTTAAATACTTCTCCAGATTGGTTTTCAAAAAGGTCGCCAAGCTAATGGGTGGTCGTGTGCGCATTATGATGTGCGGTGGTGCTCCTCTATCGCCTGATACACATGAACAAATTAAAACTTGCTTGTGTGTGGATTTGATACAAGGCTATGGTCTAACGGAAACGAGTTCTGGTGCCACCGTTATGGATTGTAAGTTTAGTGTTGATGTGCCTTTGCAAAATAATCAATTATTTAATAATTTTCCATCTATATTTTACTTTTAGACCGTGATACACAATATGGCCGTGTAGGTGCTCCTTTAACTGTCTCCGAAATTCGTTTAGTCAATTGGGAAGAGGGTGGATACAGAGTGACCAACAAACCTTATCCCCAGGTGAGTTTTAAATTTAAGTCATTCATTTTTACTTACTTTCGATATAGAAGTGCTCTTTGAGCATTATTTAGGTTTGTAAAAGTTGGTAAAAAGTAGTGTTTGGAACTTAAAACTTTCCTAAGAAAAATAGGAATTAAAACTTAAAGTTAAATGAATTATTATTATATGAGTAACATCTACTCTAATAGTCGTAGGGTCCCAAGTTCGATTCCTGCCTAAGACTGGGTGCTTCTTCAAACAAGCTAAAGTTGATTTGCAGTTTGTATTTGTTTATAAAAAAAAGTTACCTGTAGTGATAAATGATACAAAAATTAAAGGTAATGTATGTCGCGGAACGCGTTAAGGAGGCATATTATCTCCTTTATGGGTTACCACCATACCAAGGATTTTATACGGAGAGGGATTTAAAATCGTCTGTTAAGCAAACGACGTCGCGATAATGATAAGGCAAAAACGTTTGTTAAAGTTAAAGCATGTGTTAAAACCAGTTTTGCCATAAAAAATTCGTTTGTTAAACCAACTTTAAGTTTAATAATCGTTTTTCCATAAGGGGGTTATCTTGTAACTGGGCCAGAGAACGAGGAGGTGCTGTTGAATGAAGTAGTTAGTGAGTTAACCACAAAGCAAATGACGATATTCAATAGCCCAAGCCCAAATCCTGGCCGGACACAGTCATCAAAGATTTTTCTGATATGCGTTAGTGTTCAATAACAACCACATCATCTAAGGGGATGGAAGGAACGCAGCGTATACATATATAAGTATGTGCCATTAAAAGAGATGGATAGAGATATCCATATCATAACTGACAGCCAGTCTGCAACTAAGTCCCTCACAGGTGTGTATACCACATCTTTTCTTGTCTATGAATGTAGCAAAGCCCTGGATAGGCTCGCGCAGCAGTCACGTACCATAATAAACTGGGTGCGAGAACACGGTACTATTTCAGGCAAAATATTTACGGATGATCTGGCAAAGAGGGGAATCCTACTCAGAGTACATGCTGGAGACGCTTCGATGTTGCCTTTCTCAAATTAGCTCAAGACAGATGAGCTCACCTGCGTGATAGCGAGAACCCTTTGGCATCGCCTAAACCCTTACAGAACTAAAAACATCATGAAATTCAATAGTAAACATTCGACGGATCACTGCACTTTCGAACCTATGCTAAACTTATGGGTCTCCTGTACAATGATTACTGCTCTAGGCGGTCTACTCTGTATTTCGAAAAGAAAGAATTTGCTTTCTAATTTGTATATTATTAATATTGCAATTCGAAAGCATTTGTTTTCGATTCGAATTACAGAGTAAGACCCCCAGTTGTAATGATGAATAGGAGGAGAAAAACATCTTGCATCTCCTCTGTTTTTGCCCCGCTTTGGAAGATATCTGTCTGCACTTGCTTGGCAGATTATTCTTCAGTAGCCTGTTCGAATAGGACTAAACATTTGAGCAGTGGCTGGTATAGCCGCTGGTATAGAGCTCAATTAAAGATCTGTAAGAATAAAAGGCAATGAAAAGGAACAGTACTTCAACCTCCGGATTTTGTTTCTGGTATGAACAGCTGTTGAGGGTAATAGAATACCGCAAATTCAAGGCGAATTCACATTAAGTGATCTTAATTCACCATCTGACATGACTTCTCAGCTGTCAAATCAATGCAAAACGTTATGAAATATTCTGATAGGAAATTTTACATTAACAAATATACAAGGCCAATATGCAAAGTTGCAAATCGAGACCACCTGGTGAATGAAATAAGTTACCATTAGCGATAAATGATTGGCAACGTTATGTTTTTGCGTAAACGATTAACATAGTGATTTGAAATTTAAATTATTATTTAATATTAAAGGTATTCATATCAGTTTTTTTCTTGTTGGAAAAATGGAAAAATGTAATTTTTTTACAACACAAACACAGGAAAAAAAATTCACCAAAAGTTGAATTTTTAAATTTAATTTTTAAATTCAACTTTTGGTGAATTTTTTTCCTGTGTTTGTTGTAAAAAAATTACATTTTTCCATTTTTCCAACAAGAAAAAAACTGATGTGAATACCTTTATAATTATTATTTATTATTATGTTAGCGACGTTATTTGGAGTGTTGAATGGGTTAGTCGTGCTGTTAAATTTTATGTTGTCCTGGTATATGTAAGGATATGGCAAGGTGATTTAGAGGAGTCTAGGACAAAATAAATGGGAACAGGAGTAAGGCATATGTAAAAAAAGCTTAAACGAGAAAAAGATGCCGAAAAAAATAAATATGAAGAGGCAAAATTGTCTAGAAAGTTCGTTTGGTCAGTTACATAGCCACGAAAGATAGCGGACGTAGACTGCTAGACAGTGTTGGCATCTCTACGAAGAGCAAAAGCACATTAAGCTGTGCAAAAAGGGTAAAAAGTGCCAAAAAATACAAAAAAGAGGGTAAAAAAGCACGAAAATATTTTTTTTAAATTTTAATACATTAAGCTATTTAAAACGGAGAGTTTAGAGTGTAAAAGCTCAAAATATAATTTAAAATTTTTGCTTCAAAATAAACAAAGTATTTGAGATGTACTAACAGAATTTATTAACATATTAATTAAAACAAAATCTTGATTAATTTAATAAAAATAAGTATGCGAAAACAAATAATTAAAAACCAGGAGTAAAATAATATAGTAGCATATACACATACATACATACATACAATAGTAGGTGAAGCTTAGGCTTAGATTAAGATATGTACATGCATATGTTACTGAAAAATCATTTACACATAAAGAATGCATTAAAAGCGTTAAAAGTTTTTGTTTTTGCGATATTCACCCTTATTCCAGTTGTCAACATTGACAGCACGTCAATACGATATGAGAAAATTGGGGGTTGGCTACCAGTTGTCTAAAACAACTGACTGCTAATGATAACTTCATGCTTTCAATCGAAATCGGCCCTTAAAATTTAACGACTCTTGTGCGTTGAATACAAATTTACCTACATTTTGTTGTAAACGTAAACATTTTGATTTGCATACTTTGCACTTACAAATTAACAGCCGAAATCGGCCCTTAAAATTTAACCACCCTATAGTATGATTAAATATTTGTGTAAGCTTTAACAAATGCTTATTGCATACTACTTTCAAGCAATTATTATGCAGAGAATTATGTGGTACTTTCTAGTTACTGCAGTTTTTTATTTTGCAAAAAAAAATTAAATTTTTTAATCCCAATTATGAAAACTTTTCTAGTTACATTGTTTTTCACATAGTTTCCGTTATTGTCATTAAAAACAATTTAAGAATCCTCAGTTAAAAGATGCTGATATTAGCGATTAAAAGTGTTTTAGTTTTGTAAATTAAAAATATTTTTATTTGACAAAAAAGCACCAAAAACACTGTAAGAAATTGTTAAAAGCACTGTAAATACCCGCTTTTTAAAAAAGGGTATTAGCCAAAATTTCGCGTTTATGAGGAGCCAAAAAGCACTAAAAATACCCGAAACGCACCAAAATACCATCACTGCTGCTAGATCGGAATAGGAATAGAGAAAAATGAGAGCAGTTGGAAGAGGAACAAGACTCATACTCACGTCTTTCCCCTCTTAGGCAAGGATTGAACGAGTAAAGGTTGAATAGTGAGTGAGTGGGGATATTACAAGGAATGGGATTAGGGGAGTCGGAAGAAACAGCTACATTTCCTAAAAATGTGTCTAGGCAAGTAAGTTCAGCTCTTTTGAGGGTTGAGAAATCATTTGCAAATCCTCCCGTTCTTGAGCTAGTCGAGTAATCCATCCAAGTGCCGTCAGGCCATGTAACAAACCTTACATAACCTAATCTCACTTATGACCGCCACAAGCTGAAGTAGGCGGAACCTTTCGTTAAAATGTATGTTTGTTTGCTTAAGATTTTGTTTTATTTCATTTTTTACAGGGTGAAGTGCTTGTCGGTGGCGAATGTGTTTCTTTGGGTTATTATAAATTGCCCTCTAAAACCGCTGAAGAATTCTTCGAAGAAGATGGCAAGCGTTGGTTCAAAACTGGCGATATTGGTGAAATGCATCCAGATGGCGTACTTAAAATTATTGGTAAATTTAACTATTGCTAAAATAAGTAATAAATTGCAAATTATTTAAAAATTCTCCCCTTCAAATAGACCGTAAAAAGGATTTGGTTAAATTGCAAGCTGGCGAATATGTTTCTTTGGGCAAAGTGGAATCCGAATTGAAGACTTGTCCATTGATTGAAAACATTTGTGTGTATGGTGATCCCACCAAACAGTTTACGGTGGCTTTGGTGGTGCCCAATCAAAAGCATTTGGAGGAACTAGCGCAACGTCATGGTTTGGTGGGCAAATCATTTGAAGAACTATGCTCCAATGCGGTCATAGAAAAGGCTGTCATCAAGGAAATGGCTGAACATGCTAGAAAATGTAAGATTTAATTAATTAATGAAATTAAAATACGTTTGTTTTCTCTTGATTTATTTGATTTTTGCTATTTGTAGGTAAATTACAAAAATTCGAAGTACCCGCCGCCATTACTTTGTGCAAAGAAGTTTGGTCACCTGATATGGGCTTGGTAACGGCTGCCTTCAAACTGAAACGCAAAGATATTCAAGATAAATATCAGCATGATATTAATCGCATGTATGCCTCATGAAAGTGACTAGATGATTAGTTGTAGTTAAACTAAACAAACCAAGAAGCAAACCAGCAAATAAAGCAAAGCAAAATATTATTAATGAATTGCTAAATGAAATAATAACAACAACAAAATCATTTGTTCAACTTTCTTAATTTTCAACTCTTTTTACAAACAGCTCAACCCTATTTTCCCCCTCCTTTAAATCAATTCCTAAATAATTTTAACTAAAAAACACAGCAATATATAAAACTACATAAATACCAGCCTATTAATTTAAACAATAATAATAATAATAAAAGAAGTAAAATCATTAACTTCCTGTTTTCACAAGCCACACGGTAGACTTCAAAAGAAAATTTATATGAAACGCATTAATTTTTTTTGAGTGATTTTCATAAAAATTTTCCAGACGAGTCGACTGACTGCTTGGCTTGTGTTAAGAGGCGATAAATAAAATTGCAGCAAAACAACTTTGTATTAAAAAAATTAATAATAATAATAATAATAAATTAAATTTATAAATAGAATTAAAAAAAATTAAAACAAGATAAATATAATTTGGAAATTGTAAGAAAAAAAATACTGCAAAAAAAAAAAAGAAAAAAAAAACAAAAGTAAAATTGTAAAATATTGAACTTTAGACACTTTTAAGTAATTTTTGGAGGTGCACGTCATGACGATAAGGTAAATTTAATTGTAATTATAATAATTGAGTTTAAAATTCTTGGTATTTTCTTTTCCCTTTTTGCTTAACTTATCCTTATCATTTTGGCACGCACTTCTTTTATAAATAAAAACAAACAGTTTTTGTGTGTGTTTCTTCTAATTTAAGTTGTTAATTAAACAAATAAAAAAAAAAATACAAGAAAAAGAAGAAAAAATGTGTGAAAATTAAAATGAAATTAAATTATTATTATAAATTTGTTAAACGAATTATTTTTTTTTTGTAATTATTTAAGTAAATTTATTAAATTATGCATTGAAATATAAAATGAATATTGTTTTTTTCTTAACACAGAAAAAAGTACTAAATTTTTTGTGCTTGCAATGTTTATGAAATCTTTTGCAATTCTTCATTTTGTTTTCCAAGATGATTGTGAAATAGTTTTTTTTTTAAAAAGAAATTATGCAAAAATTAAAAATATTATTTTTAATTTAATTTCAAATTAGCTTATAATATTAATTGCAAATTGTTATAATTTTAAGTGTATTAAGTAAAGCTAAATTTAAAATTTAATACTAAACATAAGAAATGTTCGATAACATTTCATTGTTTATTATTATATTCTTTTTAGAGAAGACTTAATAAAGAGCCAGTAATTTTTAATAAAAACAAAGAAGAAGAAAAAAAGTAAAGAAGTGAGTAAATTATGAAAGAAAGTGTATAAAAAATATATATGTTTGTTTTAATTAAGAACCAAATTTTGTACAACGAAAACGTTAAGCATTGACAAATTTTATATGAAAAAGTGTTAATCACAAAAACAAAATGCATACATGCAAAATTTGTCAACGCTTAACGTTTTCGTTTTACAAAATTAGACCCTAACCCCATCTGGATAACTACCTTGAAGTGGTGTGGTGGCTTACGTACATGCTGCGGTCTTTGCCTTCTATCCACATGATATGAGGACTTGCCTCTCATAATCATCTGGTGTGAAGACGAACGGCTATTGACCCATACTCGTGCTCACTATGATGACCTGTCTCTGATAGTAAGTTGGAGTGAGAGACAGATGGTTTCTGCTTTCTGCTCAGGAGCTTTGATGACTTAGTCTTTTTAGTCTCTTAGTAAACCTGAACAGAAGACAGATAACTCAAAGCTTGTATACTAAAGGTTATCCAACGAAACCTTGCTGATACTTGGGCATTACAGCAAGTGGAGATACGCCCTTACTACGTTATCGGAGGCTATGACGTTTGTGCCCATACCCTCGTTGAAACAAAATGCAAAACAATTTAAAAATAAACAAATCCTCAAACAAAGATAAAACTCGACATGGACTGAAACTGATGGACGAAATTAAATGCGTAATCGACAAAAAGGACGATACGAAGAGGCCAGGCTAACCTTATCAATACTGGTAGCAAAAATAATACAGGAGATTGCCAATCCGTAACCATCAAATGCGAAATAGCTGCACCCAAGAAGGTCAGAAATGAGCTTAGCGAGGTATTCCTTGAGTTCAGAGCAATTGTGTGCCTCAAGAATGGCCAAACATCCTGTTTCAGATGCTGCCCGTGCAAAACCAGCATCGTTGTGGATAAATATTCGCGTTCCCAAGCTCCACCACCACACGCCAGCAAAGTCACTGAATAAGTTTTTGGGTTCTGAAACTGCGAACCAGTTTTCGGGTCTCCAAACTTCGCCTAGAAGTGTAAGAAAAGAAAGTGCGAACCAGTCTTCGAGTTCCCAAATTGAACCTTCACTAGTCCAGAAGAGATTCCACGTCGCGCTGGAGCCCTCTTCCGCGTACACGACGACCATCCAGTAAGTAAGTGATACTTGAACTCTTGCAACCAGTAAATCCTGACTATCTATCCATGATTGGCAGGTTGTCAGGGCTTACGATCCTAATAGTTTCTCAAGAAACATCACAGTCTTAATGAGCCAGGAATCCTTGGTACCACTTCGCAAGAAGGAGGTGTAGATATATCAGGGTTCCGGAGTAATCTTCCTCGAAATCTGTCGTGTTAATGACAAGGCTTGTCCGGTTGAGCAAGTTTGTGATGTTAAAACGGCAGCTGACACTACGCCCAATGAGGAGAAAGCAGTTGACGAGAATGCCTTCTTGGACTCGGACCAGGAGGAGGTCAACGTCAAATCCATAAACGGCTATGCGACACAAGTGAACCTTCTGAAGTGGTTCTGCCGGTCCACGAATCCTCGATACACTGCAGTATCATCTGCGTGATACCCACGAAAGGATACATGCTGATATATGCAAATGATCCAGGTAAGAATAGGTCGTGTAGTCTAGGCAAAAGCGACGAACATTTTCTTTTCTCTCTGATCACAGTGATGAAGATACCGTAGTAGTAGCTTGGGAGCTCCAGCTATATAGCGCATGAGAGCGAATAATCACCATAGAAGATTCCAGCAGTATTAAGCATAGCGAACCGAAAAAATCTGCTGGTTATAATTGCAGCTGATGCTAATGCACATCTCGTAGTATTGGGCAGCTCGGGTTAAAATACAAGTGGTGAGTACTTACTTGATTTCATTCTATGTAGAAATTTAGACGTAGCAATTATTGGGTCATGGTACCCTATACTCCAGTGGGGTTAAAGAAATAAATATATACATGTGTATAAAGAAATGTCGGGTCAAAACCCACTTTCATGATTACAAATAGAAAGGGGGTTCTTAACCTTATACTAGTAAGCACTACACATTCTAACTTAGGGAATGAAGAGCCTCAAATGATTTCCCACTCTCTGTGCAAAGATATATTAAATGCGTAATAGGGGTTCGGGTAATAGGGGTAATACCCAAGCGAAATGGGAGGAAAATAAATTGAAAGGAACAAAATATAATTCTATCCGATCTTCCCAATCCACTGATCATTTTAGTTGGGAAGGTCTTGCAGACTTTTTAATTAAGCTAAGATAAAATAATAATAAAAATAATTATAATAAATAATTAATAATTATAATAATAAAATAATAAAAAATAAAAATAATTGGTCGGATTATAAGTCCTCAGTGATAAGAAAAACAAAGCGCAAGTCCTGGAGATCTTTCTGCAATAGTGTAGAAGAAACATCAGAAACTTGTTGAAATCGTCCTTGCTGCCATAAATTTTATTAAGAAACCGTGTTGTAGTTGTGGGTGGCGTTGGCTGAAGTGGTTAGCATGTTGACTACAAAACTGAAGGTCCTGGGTTCAAGCCCGTTCTCTGACAGTCATTAAATAACAACAACAACATTTTTCTGATGTGCATTATTGTCCCTTTGTTCACGTAATGAAGGCATAGACACTGGTCACTGAACTACACCGGCATCAGCGGATACTAATGCTAATGTAACATCAGAGGGCCCTCCTTCGTCGGTATTGTGCAGCAGAATCATCGGCGAAGTAAAATAAATAATAAAATTGCTACTAAACACATCTTGAAAAATTTAATATGCCTCATTGACACCAGAGGCGCTGCAACACTGCATTTTTAAAAACGTGCAAACAGCAGAGTTGTAAACAGAATGACGCTTTCCTCCATCTCTTCCTTGACCACCTGCCTTCTATTCCTTTCCTTAAGAAGGTAACACCTAATAATAGTAGTAGGCATTCATTGCTTCAGTGTTACTTCTCTTAAAAAAAAAACCGGCGGAAATTTATGAAAACAAAGTTTTATAAAAAAATTGTTTTGTTTTAGTTTAAAGAAATCGTATCCAATGGATATACATATGTACATGTATATTGTTACGCAAAAATATTCGAACAAACCTACTAAATACAAATGCTTTCATAAAAACAAATATTTGTTTATTTTTTTTTTAAACCACGCTAATTTTTATTTATTGTATCTTCAAAAATGATCTAACAATAAGTATTCAAATCTTAAGTCTAAATATAATTATTAGGTCCGACCCGTGTCGGAAGTACACATAGTGATGGTAATTAATAATACATAACTGTCGTATTAAGCACAAAAAAATATTTGGAATTATCCAGAAGTGTTTGGGTGTGTTCGTAAATGCATCACCGCTCTGCATCATACGTGCAAAAATTTGACATTGATTTGTGCGTTATCTACTTCAGTGAACCAGTTTAGAACAGCGCAGTGATGCATTTACGAACAGGCCCTTTATCTACCTAAATCCACATGCGTACGCACATACAAACTGTAGCAACAACAATAATGTTAAGATGATTAGTATGACGCGATCGAAAGCAAGCATTGTAGATGCTTCTGAGATTGTCTAGACGTTGCTGTCACATTCTGGAAGCTTTGTGTGAAGTATAAAAAGGGCGACACATCTGCTGGCAGTTCAGTGTATCATAAAGTCAGTCTGAAAATCAGTTGTTTACTGTGAAAATTTGTCTATTACCCTACATCTACAACTGATATATTTTTATCATAACAAAAGTCATACTTTATATAGAAAGATTTTTTTTATGTTAGCTCTTTTTTCTATATGGAATTTGGCAGTTCTCATTATAAAAATATATCAGGTGTAGACGAAGTGCTAAGAGTTCAGTTCATTGTTGTGAAGAAAGAGTAAATCGCAGTTGAAAGCAGTTGCTAGACGTGCAAAAAAGTGTAAAAGTAAAGTCAGTGAGTCATTGTTTTTGTAAAAGCAGTGAGCGTCGGCAGAGTGAGTCTTGTGTGAAGAACAGCAGAGAGGGCGTTATACTTCAATACCAGCAGCGCATCCAGTTTTGTGAGACATGTATAAGGAACAGCGGCTTAAGCCTACAGTACACGGCATGTAAAAAACCACATGCGCATGTGTTTCTGACGTAATTTTGACGTCATCACGATGCTACATTTGCTACATGCCGTGTGCTAGCAACATATGTACATGTAGATATTAACATGCTTACAGATGAGCTGCCCCAGAAAATGTCTTCGATTCGGCTACATGTGCCAAATATGTATTTTGGAACAAAAATAATAAAAAATTTTTACGGCATCTGGCCACTACTAGTAATTTTAAAAAAATGCAACGAGCATGCTGAAAATTCTTGTGACGTCATCGCCATATACGCATGTGGCTTTTTACTGTAGGCTTTAGACTTCGTGGCAAGCAGTTGTGAATAATTTAAGTAATTTAAGTTGTATGTGTGTGTATTTAAGCTCTTGATTTGAGTACATAGTATAAGTACATTTCGTAAATAAAGTATCATTATTAACCCTAATTAGTACACTCGGGTCTTTTATTCATTTGCGAATCTTCGAGTCCACAGAATAGCGTTTTTAACCTGTAAAAACGTAAGATTTATTTTATGACAACGAAAACTAAGAAGATAAGATGAATAAAAATTCGTGATGTTTGCAATCCTCTTGAAATACCCGATGCAATTCATTAAAAATAATTTTTACAGGCTTCAAGTTATTTCCGGCAGAGTATTTTGAAAATTGTTGGATGAACTAGAAGCTTTTTTAAAGAAATCTCTGTATGTGTGTGGTCGGTATATGTGTTATAAACAGGGAAACCGCAAATGTGCAATTACATGTTTTTTCTTGTGTGACGTATTAAAATTTATGCGTTTCAGAACTTTTTACGAACTTTGGCATCGATTTATTAGTGCATATTTTTGCATATTTTACCCTTTAAAGCATGTTTTTGCATATTGCAGTCTTCCACGCATATATTTTTTTAGCATTTATGCTTTTAGGGCATGTTTTCATGCTTTATATAATTTTTTATTTATTTTAATATGCTTACAAGCCATTCATCTGTTGGTCAAAATTTTTATTTTTATTTTTTTCCATCTAAATCTCACTTTAAATAGAACATGTAGTGTATGTAGTGAATACATTTTTCTTATTCAGTACTCAGTTATTACGGACGTTAGTTTCAATAAAAATTTGCTTTTGGTATTTGTGACGGACTCTATACCGATTGCATCAGTGTGAACGTTGAAGGAGAATCAGATCTTACAATATTGCCAGTAAAATGTGCTCAAAATTTCTTACAACTGTGTGAACTGACAATTTTTATCAGACGTCGTTGCCAGAAAAAGCATTAAGTGCGTTCGAGAACTCAAAAATTTGTACAAATTTTTACTATTTTTTACTGGATTGCGTTCGAGTACACAAAATCCAGTAAATGAGAGGGCTAATTGATAGAGCAAAATGACAGTTCATTTACTAAGTAAATGCAAGTTTTTACTGGACAAATTTTTGCCAGTAAAATCCAGTAAAACGAAACCATATGTTTTTAAATATAAACAAACAAAAGCAAAGGGAAACAAAAATTTTTAGTTTTTGATGAAAATTTTTAAAATAAGAAAAAAAAAACAAATGTATTAAGTTATAAGCATTATAAGATTTATTTAAGTTTGATGCTAGAAAAATATTCGGGTATGTTATGTATTCCACGTGAAATTAAAACGTGCGGAATTTCCACAGAATTGTTGGAAATATGTATGTATTCACATCTGTATACATGTATGTATTTATATCCCTGCAGTCAGACTAGGGCAAAGTGTCTCTATGTCAACACTAAAATTCTAGTAGTAGTTACATTGTCTACAATTTCTCTTCTATTCGTCAGTATAAAAGAAATAGAGAAAACAGATGTGGTGTATTTCTGGTGGATTTTGCAACACCTTGTCAATATATATAAATTTGTATGTACTTAAAGTATAGAAATGTACCAGTAAATGTCTGGTTGGTATGTCTCCATGTTCCCATAAGAACTATGAATTCACTACCTAGTCAATTGTTTTAGTGTTACTGTAGTGTAGATTTTCAATGACAAGCACATGCTAAATGTCTATAGCATAAATTATTGTATGGGGAATAATTGTGGAGTAGTACTGGTGACAAAGTCAAAAGCGACTCAGTACATTTTCACTATTCGCACTTTCTGCAGGGATAATAACAATGCTATTGCATTTTCGAACGATTTAATTTCGCATGGAATTCAGAACACAACTGATTGTTTTTAAACGTGAATAAAGTTAATAGATTATTATATTGAAATTTTTTTTATACATATCGTCGGGTCGACGGTTCCTGGTTCGCCGTATGAAACATTTAAAAAAAAAATACTTTGTGTACTTTTTTAAAATTCTTTCCCAGTTTTTCGTTGCCTTGAATATATCATACTAATAACTTTTCACGTTCAGGGTAAAAAGCTTAGAAACTTTAACGGCCTGACCCGCGATGTTGACAAGAAACTTTTTATCGCTTACTTATATTTAAAACAAAATCAAAATAAGAAAGTTTATTTTTGTTTTCAATATATGTAAGTAAGCTATAGAAAGTTTCTTGTCGACATCGTGGACCAGCCAAATAAGTTTAAATAAAAACATATGTTCATATCTATTACTTTTATTATTAAAGAAAATGTTCTATCGTGTATTTTATATGTATAATTTTTTTAGCGCCAAAATTGGTAATCAGCTGTTGTATATATTTTACTGGATTTTACAATTTTTCCGTTCGCGTGCTTTTAGGTGCAAACTTTTTTATTGAGAGTAATTTCTTTAAATTACTCAGTATTTACTCAGTTACTGGATTTTACTGGAAAAGTAATCAAACGCACCTATTGTCAGTCCATTGCAAGAATAGCAGCTGACAACAAATTGTCAGACATATTCAGCCCAATTATGAATACTCCCGGGGAGTTTTTCTCTTCCCTACCCAGCAAAAAAAGTGGTGAAAAAAAGTAGAAAAAGCACCACAACTACTAATACAAAGCACTTCGAACTCCGAGCAAAAAGTAGTGAATTTTACATTAGCGTGTCATTGGAGCGAAGTGGTTAGTTTTTGCCAACCCGTGAGTGAAAAAGATTTACTTTTTATTTGCTATAGAGACTCTAAAATAAGGTGTGATTTTTTATTGGTGAAGTAAATCCAATATATTTTACATTTAGGATGTGGTTCTTAACCACTTTTCCAAAGCACTTAAATCTATGATTTAGGAAGTGGTGCTTATTCACTTATTTACTAACCCAATTGGAAGCTACTTCATTCCTAAAAGTATTCTAATATTTGTCAAATAATTCAAATAATTGTCTCAGAAGAAAAAAGAAGGAAAATCTGTTCTAGTTTTCGTTTATTTCTGAAGTTGAAGAATTTGTACTTTTAAACAATTAAATCAATCAGTCAATTTTTAGCTTACGGTCTTGCTCGGAGTTTGAAGTTTTTCGTATCAGTAGTTGTGGTGCTTTTTCTACTTTTTTTCATCACTTTTTTACTGGGTTTTTATTTTAGAGGATAATAATAATAAAATAGGTGATTTGCCATTACTTTAAATATGTGATTAAAGATAACTTCATTAAACCAGAATAAAATGCATAACCTATTTTGGAAGTAAATTAGGAGTACTTTCTAAAAAAGTACTCATTTTATTTTTTGCTGGGAATCATTTGTTCCCGGGGAATAATCCTCCTATTCTAAATAGCCGGGGAATAAGCAAATAAGGGAGAGAGTAAAATCTGGATCAGCTGTTTAATGTTTACATATTTTTCTGCACTAACGCAAGAGTTCAGCAATAGAAATTTATTAAAAATTTTATGTTTTCATTGTTAATAAGATTGCGTGTGAATATAATATTTGTTTTTGTTTAAATAAAAATTAAATTAACAGTTTAACCATTCATAGACATGCGGAATAACTTTGTGTTGAGAAAGTGGAGTGAAAACTGAGCCAGGTGCAGATGCAAATGAATTCAATTCCCAAGGAATGTGTGTAAAAAGAAATTTGTAAATGTTATAAAGTTTTTCTTGTCGGTCTTGATCATATTAGAAGGAAACAAATCTTCCATTTACCTATTATGTGAACTTAAATGAAGTCTGCAAAATTGAGAGTTTTAGTATTTGTTCTGAATACAAAAGTAGTTTATGTTTTTGAAGTGCATGTACGCAGGGTTTAGATACAAATGCAAAAATACAAAATACAAAAGCGAAATATAATAATTCGGTATTTATTTAAACTTTTTGTTCTAAATAAATGCTTATACTATTATTTTGCAACATTTATTAATATGATTTTAATTTTTGCATTAGTTCCATTCAAAATGTTTGCGGAGAAAACTATCAACAAATTCTCCCTCTCCCTCATATTTAGAATACATAATTTTTTCCCGGGGAGTTTTTTCTCACTCTTCCTCACGTTCAGAATACCTACTTTTTTCCCGGGGAATAATTAATTCATAATAGCAGGAATGGGAAAAGGGAAAAAAACTGCCGGGGAATTGCTATTCATAATTGGGCTGATTACAATCGTGTGAACACATTGTAAAATTATTGCCAGATATTTTAATATTGTCAGATGTGCGAAGTTTATGCATCTGACAATAGCGTCATTGTAAGAGAATTCTTTCTATGGGTAACACTGCACACGCTTGATTTTATAGAAAAAATTTATAATAAAATATATGCAGACAAAATCATTGCAATTGCTTCTTTTATGGTCCATAATAATTTATACTTTCACTTTTTACATTTAACACAAACACAAACGCTTAATATTTAACATTTTTAACAAATGCTTTGAATCTGACAACGCATAACAACAGATCTGACAATTTGTGCATATGAAAACCGTGTGAACTGACAATTTTTCGACTGACGATTTCGTCAGATGAATTTATTATCATACAACCGTCTGGCAATAAATTGTAAGATTTTCTGACAACGATGTGAACTGACAAGGAATATTGTGCTGGCAATTTTCGATTGTAAGATCTGACAATCGTCTGTACATAGCTGTAGATGTGAAAATCCAGGTCAATCTTTTGTTGTTTATTGCAATAACAATTATAAGCAAAAAGCTTTTCCTTGCCTGATGCATACTATTTCTTTGACAATTACTTTGTGAATAGCGCAGAGTTGCATCGAATGCGTGTACCTGAATTTAATGTGCCTTGCCAACTACTAAAAATCATTTATTTATACTCAAGGGTAAAGTAGACTAGACCCCCAGATGCGGAGCTCGAACCCACGTTAGTGACACGCATAAAATGGTTGCCGTCCTGTTAAAATGCTGTTCGACTCAAAGATTTATTTGGGAACTCACATACAAGATGGTCTAGCGAGGTCACCTGCTCGATAACGTGGTAAATATGGCCCCAATACGATTGTAGTAGATACCTTTTATTTGAGATCCATATTCATATGAATTATTGTTGTCCATAAATATTGGTTTGCATCTGCCATTTTGTATTTTTGGTATTTGTCGTTTCCGATATTTTCGGTTTGAAATTTTTTGGCAACATTTTCGATTTTTGTGATTTTTTCCTTTTAGTGATTAGGCGATTGAAAACCCGCAAATCTTTCTGAGGCGACTGTCATTTGAGGTTTTAAATTTATTTATTTGTTTTATGAAAAGGGAATTATATGGAAATTATTTGTGCGCATTTCCATAGAGTGCCTAAAGATAATCGAGATTTTTGCAAAATGAAATAAAATGCTCTAGGGAATAATTTTATTTTTATTCCCATAAACAATATGAGTAAATTGGCATCACCAATTGTTAGGCAATAAATTGCCAGATTTTTTCTGACCGATTTCGCCAAATTGATTTAAAAAACCGCCAAAAGTCACCAAAATTAATTTTTTATAGTTTTCCTTAACATATATTTGATAATAAATTTGATTTTATGTATTATGAAATAATCGTGTAGAAATTTAGCAAAATATGGTCAAAATAAAGTCGTCAAAAATTATTTTTTAAAATTTTTCTCATCCAGATTCAAAATGAGACGAGTTTTAGTAGGATTATTTTCTTTAAATTACTCCTTCAACAAACTAATTTTCCTCAATTACAAAAATTTTTAATTTGAATTTTGTTAAAAATAGCCACAAAAATCGCCAAAAACAAATTTATTTATCGCCAGCAAAATCGCCATGTCGAACCAACAATTTAGACACCAAAAAAGTTGAAAAATCGCCACGTTTGGAGAAAATTCGCCGTATCTGACAGCCCTGGTTGCAAGTCGAGTATTCTATTGTGAATTGATTCATTTTTTGCGCTTATAATTTTCTTAATAAATTGTTATTATACAGCAAAATTAATAGAATTTCGCTACGATTTATGGTATTAGAAGAAAAAAACATTGGAAAAAATAAAGAGACAAGATTTGAGAGATGCATCAAATCCACTACATTGTGTTCTTTTTTTATTCCCAAACAAAACGTTTGTGAAAAATCACACAAAATTTTTGGAGAAAAACACACGGTATTAAAAATCGGCGATGGCAGATTTTTTTTTAAATTCGAGTTTTTTCACGCATGTAATGATAATACAAAAAAGGAATGAAGTTAAATTTTAAACCGTTTTCACTCTCTGATAGATGCGCCTAGCTTAAATACATTGAGACACTTTTTTCTTTATATAAAAAAACACATAAAAGTTAAGATATTTCCCATTTATAACCAACTAAACTTAGGAACTATTAAAGCACAATTTAAGGATGTATTAAATTATGTTTAATGTTACACTCTATATATTTAGCACTAAAATAATTTGTTGCCTAAACTTTTAGTCGTTCAACGCTATAAAATTGTGAATAATGTTGTTTGAATTGTATTTATTTTTAAATTTATTTGTATTTTTAATGCAGATAATAAATTTTTGGAAACTAAATCTACAGTTTTATTACCCATATGTCTCCCATCCATTGCACTATGGGGCAGATGACTAAATTAAAATGCTATAAGCTAATGATCCGATTTAAGCACCCTGTTAGACTTCACTATGAGTCCTTATACTGGATGTATGTAGATGCTTGAAATGCTCAGGTCCTTGTCAAAGGCTTAGGAAAAATTAAATACTATTACTATTATTCCCCAAAATTTATTCCTTTGAAATTCGCGATAAGAGTGATTATTTCTACAATCCACCCCATTGTGCATTGTTACCGTATATCATTGAACATGTCTAAACACATACTTACTTATGAATGTATCCTGCACAAAAATAAAATATATTTTTTTGCCATGTTGAGTAACATGGTATTTCATAAGAAAAAAGAAATAAGCTGTATTCTTGAGGGAACTAAAGTTCATGCGAATATTGTATCATGAATTACCTCTTTTAAGCGAGCTTTTTGTTTAATATTGTATCATATTTCCTTAGTTATAGGCAAAAGATTTATTTTATTTTTTATTTTTCATTTACCTCTTCAATTGTTCGAACTGTCCAATGCAGTCTGTGCTCGTTTTTATTTGAGAAACACTCGAAGAAATTAAATAGTGAAAGTTTTAAGATTTTTATTGTTAAAAAATGTTTTATTTTTGGTTATTCTGTAGTAGATATTCTTTTATTTTGTTCGTTTTTTTAGGTAGCCATTAAATATAGTTCGATGAAGCTTGTTAAAAATCTGACAGTAAAATTAATTAAACGATTTGACCATTTTTTGCTTTTTATAATGGCAAATTCTTTTAGATAAATTTTTTTGTTCAAAAGATCAGAAACTCTAAAAATCATCTATTTATTTTTTTATTTATTTTAATTCAAAATAATTATTTAAAAAAATTAAATTTCAAAATATACTTTACCACACCATATCTTACCAATTAGAGATTATATAAAAATAATAATTGGCATGCATATTCATGTCTACTATTAGTATAGTTATAGAAAATATGAAGGAATTTCGGCATTTTTGGGAATTTGGAAATTTTTGGGTTGCCGGCTTCACGAGTAACCCACTCTATGATAAAACATTTATTGTGGCAACGATGTTATAAATATTAAGTATACGCCTGTTTATA